>SJYG01000184.1:230480-273364 GCA_006410535.1 Litocranius walleri
GGGGGGGGGGGGGGATGGGGGTGGGGTGGCGCTGTAGAGATGCCTGTCGCCGTGACCGTCTTTTCAGGACGAACATAGCAAATGCATTTCATAAATTCCTTATTTGCAATTACATCCATCTTTTCCACGCAACCTTGTTGAGGGAAATATCCTTCCTGCTGTCTTCAATTCTTCCTGTAATCTCTTATGTGTGGGGGAGACTGTCTCATAAACATCTCTCCTCACTAGTTTAATATAAGGATCGGGGGTATCATTTCCACATCGTCCTGAGAGTCCAGGCCTCTGAATCTCTACTTTAAAGGTGTATGCAGCGCGTCGTCCAACAATGGAGATGCTGAAAGCTCGGTTTTCAGAGAAAACCTAGAGCGTAGAATGCTGTCGGCTGTACCATATGTTAAAGGTGCCTCATCGCTCTGATTATTAAGAATTCTCTTCTCATGGTGGGCACTGTGGAGGTCCTCTCTAGTCGCCCAATTCTTTGCATGGAGACCTGGACGTCCCACCTTTGTGCAGAGTGATGGTCTTTGAATACATTGTCATGCTGTCCTGATTTCGGTCACTTCTGCCCAAATGAAAACCGTACTTTCAACCACACTGGGGCTTCCATAGCCGCTCAGATGGTGAAGAATCTGCCTGCCGTGCTGGAGACCCCGGTTCAATCCCTGGGTTGGGAAGATTCCCTGGAGAAGGGAAAGGCTACCCACTTCAGTATTCTTCCCTGGAGAATCCCATGGGCAGAGGAGCCTGGTGAGGTACAGTCTATGGGGTTGCCAAGAGCTGGGCACAACGATGTGACCTTCACTTCACACAACGTCGCCATTTGATTCTTTCCACCCAGAATGACTTTTCTGCCAACTCGCAGGCACCCAGAGTTCTCTCCTGTGCACACCGTCATTGTGAGCATGGGTCTCACTTCCCCATAAACGTCCTTCTCCATCCTTAACTGTGTATCAATGACTGTTGAACACAACCATCAAGGGCTGCCCAGAGCTGTCTGCTTCTGCATCCTTCATCCATCCCAGCTTCCGTGGTACCTCTTTGCAGGTCAACACCTCCCCTTGGGCGAAGCATTAAAGCAACACGTGACTTTCTGTCCCAACGTGGAGTTTTCCTTGCTTCCTGCTCTGGGAGTGACGTGCCCGTCTCTAGGTGGGCATCTAAGAAGCAATTGCTGAGGTCCTTGTAGAACCCTTCCTGCTAATCAGAGGTCCCCGACCTCCAGGACCTAAAGCCTGATGATCTGAGATGGAAACAGATGTCCTAATCCTATGATTAGGACACGTGGTAAATGCAGTGTGCTCGGATAGTCATGAAACCAGCCCGCAGTCCCTGGAAAAATTGGCTTCCACGAAACCCGTCCTTGGTGCCGAGAAGGCTGGGGTCGGTTGTGATGGATAAAGAGCAGGTGTTGAGTCTGTTTATCTCTTCCTCTGGGGACTCACCCCTCACGGAACATCCCGGGCAAACCTTCTCCCTTGGGGTCCCCCCCGCTCCCCCGCCACCATCTGACTCTTCTCTCATGTCCAGTGATGATGAGAAGGGTCTCTGGGGACTGGCCGCTCTCCACTCCAGAGGGGAACCTGCAAAGACAGAAGCTGAGACAGCAGGTTTCATGCTGTGCTCTGGGCAAGCAGACCTGACGATAGCCCACGGGACACAGAGCCCCTTAAAACCCGGAGACCCGCTCCCCTCCCCCGCTCAGAAGGAAGGACTTCGTTTTTTTGGCTCTTAAATTGCCCCGGGGCGTAAAGAATGCCTCACAGTTCCTCACTCCGCAGAGGCAACTTGTCAGGCCAACAGGAACTCAAGAGTTACACAGGAACTTCTAATTGTATTCAGATGTTTTCGTAATTATTAAAATCTTGCGACAGAGTGTGTGTAACCATTTTGCAATGTTTGGGGCACTCTGACATCACTGTCATAAAAATAGCTCCATTTGTAGGGAAAAGGCCTAAAGAACTAAAAAAAAATTTTTTTGGCTCAAGTATGTTCTTCGTTAAAGCCACGAGGAGCTAGTTCGTAATAGGAGGCACTAAAAATGTCTCCTTAGCGACTTTCTCTACGTTTAGTGGAAACGCATTTTAAGATCACAGCTGTTGCCCTTGAGCTCTGCTCTCCTGTCATTCTTCAGTAGCTCAGTTGTGTTCGAGTCTTTGCAACCCCAAGGACTGAAGCACACCAGGCTTCCCTGTCCTTGACTATCTTCCAGAGCTTGCTTAAACTCACGTCCATCGAGCTGGTGATGCCATCCAACCATCTCATCCTCTGTCATCCCCTTCTCCTCCCACCTTCAATCTTTCCCAGCATCAGGGTCTTTTCCAATGAGTCAGCTCTTCGCATCAGGTGGCCAAAGGATTGGAGCTTTAAGTTTAGCACCAGTCCTTCCAATGAATATTCGGGACTGATTTCCTTTACGATGGACTGGTTGGATCTCCTTGCAGTCCAAGGGACTCTCAAGAGTCTTCTCCAGCACCACAGTTCAAAAGCATCAATTCTTCAGTGCTCAGCCTTCTTTATGTTCCAACTCTCACATCCAGACATGACTTTATGCATAAAAACCGAAGCTTTGACTAGACAGACCTTTGTCAGCCAGGTGGATGTCTCCGCTTTTAAATATGCTATCTGTCATGCTCTGCTGCCACAAGAACACTCTGTAACAGATCAGCCTGGAATTCAGTGGCCAAAACACACCATTTTTTCATAGGAGATTTGTGGGTCAGCTGTAGTCCAGTTGGGCTGGGCTAGACCGAGGACCCTGGGCTTCAGATCTGAGCTGCAGGGAACGGGCTGTCCCAGGTCTGCACCGCGCATCTGTTAAGCTCCTGCTACCAACATACACCCAGGACACGCACTGGCCTCCTCGTGTCTCCTTCCGGGACCCCTGAGGAAGGGGCAAGTTCAAGTTCTTTTCATGGTGATGCAGACTCACAATGGGGGCAAACCCAGGCATGCCGGTACATTTCAAGCTTCTGTCTGTGCTCCCTCCACTGACATGCATGGGACACATAAGTCACATGGTCAAATGCCCGATGCCATGAAAGGGGGCGTACGAGTGTGCCCCTGTGAGGGGTTGATTGGTCTCTGCCCGCACCCCCCGAAATGTTCATGGCTGACACCCTGGAACCAGCAGTGGGAGCTCATTTGCAAACAGTCTCTGCAGAGGTGATGGGGTCTGAGATGAGGTCCTCCTGGCTGGAGGTGGCCCTAAGCCCAAGGACAAGGTCCTTATAAGACACAGAAGAGGAGAGACAGGGATGCAAGTGGAGAAGCCACGTGGAGACGGAGGTGGAGACAGGAGGGAGGCGGCCACCAGCCCAGGGACGGACGCCCGGAGCCCCCAGAAGCCAGAAGAGGTGGGAAGGACCCTCCCCTGGAGACTGGATGGAGCTCAGCCCTGGGACCCCTGGACCTCAGACGTCTGGTCTCCAGGGCTGGGAGAGGGTGGATTTCTTCTTCCTACAAATGCCCCGGTTGGTGGTCAGTGGGTCACAGACGCCCTGGGAAACGCCTAACAGAGCTTTTGAAGAATTTACACCAACAAGGCAAACCACGCCACCAGCAACAGGGTTATTATTTCTTCAGAAGGACTCACTTTAGGCTGTTGTTTTTAACACATGCAGTGGAGGTGGCAATGAAGACAGGGCTAGGGTTCATGTCCACAGCAATGACCTTGACCTGTAGTTGCCTAAAGGGGGATTCTCCAGCGTTACCTACTGGGCCTGAGCTTAGCTTGATAGAAGTTCACGTCCTCTGAAGTCAGCCCGAAAAATCCTCCTTTCGTAGCAGTGACCCCCACCCTTGCTGAAGCAAGGCACAGTGTGTCCGTCTGGAATTATTCTCGGCACATTTGTCTCCGGTGTAAAGTAGATACATTTTGATTACAATATTATTACTTTCCATCCAGTATATTTTCTATTTTTCGTTTTATGGCTTGTCACATAACTTGCAATCACTGCTCTGGCTCTGGGCGGCCGGCTCCCCCAGTTAAACGGCAAGGGAGATAGATTAAATGCCTCGGCAGAGTTTCACTATTTAATCAACTCCTACAGTCATTTATTACATTGTATCTTTCAAGCTGTAAGAGCTGATCTTTAAATACGTTGATTCACGGCCCCGCGCTCATCAATGTTTCAAATGCACGCTTTTACATATTTCAGAAAATGGATCGGCTAGGGGAGCCGTGACAAATCCCGGCCGCGGGAAGAGGACAGCGAGGCGCTCGGCACGGAATTAAGCCAGAATGCCTTTTCTCCGGGAAAGCGCGTATTGCTTTCTATGGAGCCATAAATATTAAGAATCTGGAGGTGAATTAGAAAAATAAGGACTGAGCTGAGGAGCAGATTGATGGCAGGAGAAGACACGGAGCAGAGAAGTCTGAGAACTGCCACACCCAGGGTGGATACGGGTTTCAGACACCCCTGGCGCTTTAGTGGGTCACTCGCTCAGTCGTGTCCGACTCTCTGTGACCGCAGGGACTGTAGCCGCCAGGCTCCTCTGTCCATGGGCTTTTCCAAGCAAGGATACTGGAGGGAGTGGCTGTTTCCTTTGTCAGGGGATCTTCCCAACACAAGGACCGAACCTCGGTCCATTCCATTGCAGGCGGACTCTATACCGACTGGGCCACCAGGGAAGGCCTGGAGCTGGGAATTCTTTTGGGTCAAGGGGAGGCAGGTGGCCAAGTTCATGGGATTCGTGGCTGACGTTGCATCCATGAGGTTGTGGGCTTGAGGGGAGGTGCTCTTAACTGAGTCACCTTGGGGATAATTCCAAACAAGTCTGCTGTATCCGTGGAACAGTGCGTGTGTATTTCATGGAAAGACAGTAGGAGGAATGTGTCATTCCTCTCTGGCACTCCGAGATACTCAGTACACCTCAACGGTGTGATGTTGAAGCCTGGACATGAATGTCTCATCTAAGGCTTTCAAAGATGGCCACTCTTTTTTTTTTTTAAATCAGATCTCTGAAAGGTCGGGCCAGCCGACATAGACACATGACCACAAAAAGACATCAGGCCAACACCGGCAGTTGGCCAACGCCCAAACAAGAACCGAGAGCAGACCAGACTTCCAGGACCAACTCCCTGTATCTTGGCCCAACCAGGTGCTGACACCAAGCCCTTGAACACCAACCACCGCTGTAGCCCATGCTTTTTTCCCCTATATGGTGAGACCTGGCTTGAACGCCAGCCCTGGCTATAAAAACCTCGCCCCACCTTGCATACCTTGCAGACTCCCTTCCCTTCCTCCCTCGCCCCCGGGAGTTCTGCCCGAGAGTGACCGCCCAATAAAGGCCTTCATCAACGGTCCCTAGAGGTGGCTCTTTCTTCCCGCGGCGTTTTCTTACAATCTCCACCAGAATTACATACCTCACTTATTATTGTGCCTCCTGAGATGTTGGGCTTCCCTGGAGACTCAGATGGTAAAGAATCCGTCTGCAGTACAGGAGACCCAGGTTCTATCCCTGGGTCGGGAAGAGTTCTCTGGAGGAGGAAATGGCAACCCACTCCACTGTTCTTGCCTGGAGAATCCCACAGACAGAGGAGCCTGGAGGGCTACAGTCCATGAGGTCACAAATGGTCAGACAAGACTGAAGCAACCCAGCACCCAGATAAATAGATAGATGATAGGTGGATGGAAGCTTGGATAGATGATAGATCCATGCATGTAAGGAGGTAGCTGAATGACAAAAAATAGATGAGCATAGAGGTCGATAGAAAGATAGGTAAAATGTAGAGAGGTTGAGAAATTGTAGATAAACAGGTAGCTGGGTCGTAGTGGATGGACTCACAGGTTGACAGACATTAAATGGGTGGGTAGGGAGGCAAGAGGAAGATGCCTTGATAGATGTGGCTGTGCTGTGCTCAGCCGTGTCCAGCTCTTTGTGACGCCATGGACTGTCCCTAGCAGGCTCCTCTGTCCACAGAATTTCCCAGGCAAGAACACTGGAGCGGGTGGCCATCTTCTCCTCCAGGGCATCTTCCTGATCCAGGGATCGAACCCACCTCCCTGGCGTCTCCTGCCTTGGCAGGTGGGTTCTTTACCACTGAGCCACCTGGGAAGCGTGACAGATGGAATGGCAGACAAAAGGGAGATGGATATGGAGATAGACGCAAAAGTCGACAAGAAGGTAGATAGGGTGACAGAGGGCACGTAGGCCCTAGGCGGATGAATAGAGAGAGTTATAGATGATGGTCATAGACAGGTACATAGTTAGCAGGCAGATCAATAGAATGACATAAAAGACAGATGAACATAGAGGTGGACGGATTAAAGGTAGACGAGAGAGAGAGGCTGATAGACGGTAGATAGGCAATAGGCGTATGAATGAGAATTATAGACGATAGTGATAGACACATACTTAGTAGGTAGATTAATAGATAGAATGACATAAAAGACAGATGAACATAGAGGTGGACGGATATAAAGGTTGACCAGATAGACAGGCTGATAGGTGGTAGATAGGCAATAGGTGGATGAATAGAGAGCGTTATAGATGATATTGATAGACAAATAACATAGTTCGCAGGTAGACTAATGGATAGAATGACAGATTAAGGGCAGATGAACATAGAGGTGGATGGATTAAAGGTAGACGACAGAGAGAGGCTGATAGACGGTAGATAGGCAATAGGCGGATGCACAGAGTTACAGCTGATTTTGACAGATAGACAGATACACAGGCAGATTAATAGGAAGACAGATGAATGACATCAAAGGCCAGTGAATGTAGACACAGGTAGATATGAAGACAGATAAAAGGGGATAGATAGCTTGATTGATGGTAGATAACCATATAGGCGATGATAGGTGGATGATTGGCAGATGTTAGATGAATAGGTAGAAATACAGACAGAAAAATCGATGATCGTCAGATAAAGACAGAGAAAGATCCCATAAGGTAAGCCTTGGAAAAACAGAGGTGATGGCTGACAGTGAGCAGAAGTTTTGGCACCGTCTGGAGAAGAGGAAGACAGTGACTCCTAGGCCATCCCTAGCTACTTAGCTCTTTTCCCACTGTTTCCCCAGAAGACATCAAAGAGAATCCTCTAGAACGTTACGCAGATGGGAGCTAGACAGAGGGCAAGAGGGAGAGAGACAAAGCCTCTCTCTTGTCAGAGGGCAGACAAGCCTCCCCAGATGCTCACATTCCAGGTGGGTACCTGGTCCGTGGCTAACCATTAGTCAGGCATTAAGTCTCCCTTCCTGAAAGGGAAACTGAGTCAGAGAATCTCATTCATTTCCAGGGCAGACTTTTCCCTCTCAGCCACGAGAGGCACAAACGTTTTATTTGAAGAGACTTCCCCCAACCCCCCGCTGCCTAATTTCTACAAGCAATCCCACTCTCAGGGTCAATGTGCGCTGGAGCTGTGCAGAGCAGAAAGTCAATTGCAGCCAGATTTCGAAGGTTGCTTATGCAAAACTTAATTATTGCAGAGCTCACCCCAGCAAACGCTCGCCTTGACACTGGGACACGGTTCAGAAATAAATTTCAAATGCAAACTCACAGAATGCTAATTGGTTCTGCACGCTTCCCAACCCCCCACCCCTACCCCCCGGCCAAAAAAAAAAAAAAAAAATGTTCACATGAGTCCTCCGAGACCCTGAAATGTCTGCATTTCTTATGGGTCTGAATTCATCCCACTGTCATCTTTTATTCAAACCATGTTGCAACGATTCTATTTTTTCATCCCCCTCACCACCACCCCCTCACCCTCCCTTTCGCACTGTGTGAACAGTTCATCTGTTCACTCGGGGTCAAATGCTTGCACACGGCTTGGTGAACATGTGCTCCCAAAGCAAAAAGGCCCTGTGGGCGATATCCAAGAAAGAGACAAAGAGGCCGTGGAATGTCGTGAAGACACACACTTCTCTCCCCACGTAAACCTTGGACCAAGCCGGCTTAAGACGGTTGACATGAAGGCCATCTTAACAACGTGCTTGAAGGAAATAACCAGATTATTTGCGAGCCGTTATCAATGAGGTAGTAAGAGAAGCAAGGGTGTAAAGGATAGAAAACCAACAGGGTGGTCGTTTAGTCACCAAGTCGTGTCCGACGCTTGCAATCCCATGAATTGTAGCCCATCAGGCTCCTCTATCCACTGTCTGTGGGATTCCTCAGGCAAGAAGCCTGGAGTGGGTTGTCGTTTCCTCCTTCCGGCGATCTTCCCGACCCAAGGATCCAACCTGGGTCTCCTGCACAGCAGGTGGTTCTTCACCAACTGAGCCAGCAGGGAAGCCCCAGAAAACAGCATAACACGACATAAACCCCAGGGCAGTCTCAACCAGGTCAACCCACTCTCAGTTTGGCCTCAGTTGAGTGCAGTGTGTTGAGAGATGCGGACGTGTCCTGGGGAAGGGACTCAGGCCTGAAGGGATCCAGCTGACCAGTCTCTTTAGCTGTCCAGCATGTAGACTCAAAGGCATTTGGCTTCATCACTCTTTCCCAGATGATGGTTGTCATCAGCTTGCATAGACACGGAGCGCCACGTTGGAAACCTCTGCTCAAGAAGAGGGGACACCAAATGGTAAATGGTGACCTCAGAGACCTCAACTGGGGGTCATTAAACAGAAACCAGGCAGTCTCGTGGTAACGTCTGAAGTCACGTTATATTGGCTCAGAGCACAGACTGATGGTGATGTCCACAGCGTAATCCTTGGGCGGTTTTGACTTCAGAGTCACCTAATGAATGGCTTGGCACAGCTGGAGAAAGGGTGTTAGGATCCAAAAGGTAACTAGAAGGACTGTCGGAGGCAGAAAAGCTCAGGGGCAAAGCTTCCAGACCCTGTCCAATGGTTGTCTCTGGCACCATGTACCTTGGCCATCAAAGGGTCGGCCAGTGGTCCACCGAGGATAAAAGTCTACTTTAAAGGTTCCTGCTTGGATGCCTTGAGTCCCATCACCCGCTCTTCTGGGGTCATGCAACATCCATTTCTCCTGCAGCTAGTCCCTGGGGAGCACAGACCTCGGAAGCTGCTGTGAAAGCTCTATTTATGTGGGAGGTGGAGCCCTCCTCATACACAAGGCAGTGTACAAGCTGGTTCTTCCCTGGACTCTGTGCAAGCTGTCCCCATCGCTGAACTACAGGGCAGACCTGGTTTTTAAACCACAGAAAAGCAAGCCCACTTCATCGATCCTCCACATTGTGTGATAGAAACTTTACTTTTGAGATCACTGCATTTTCCACTGAAGAGCCTCTTGATGGAAGTGAAAGAGGAGAGTGAAAAAGCTGGCCTAACTAACTCAACATTCAAAAAATTAGCAGCATGGCCTCTGGCCCCATCACTTCATGGCAAATAGATGGGGAAACAGTGGAAACAGTGACGGACTTTATTTTCTTGGGCTCCAAAATCACTGCGGATGATGCCTGCAGCCAGGAAATTAAAAGACACTTGCTCCTTGGAAGAAAAGCTAAGACAAAACTAGACAGCACAGTAAAAAGCAGAGACATTACCGACAAAGGTTTGAGTATTCAAAGCTATGGTTTTTCCAATAGTCATGTACGGATGTGAGAGTTGAACCATAAAGAAGGCTGAGTGCCAAACAGCTGATACTTTCTAACTGTGGCGTTGGAGAAGACTCTTGAGAGGCTGGCAGGCTGCAATGAGATCCAACCAGACCATCCTAAAGGAAATCAACCCTTGAATATTCATTGGAAGGACTGACGCTGAAGCTGAAGCTCCAGTACTTTGGCCACCTGATGCTAAATGTTAACTCACTGGGAAAGACCCTGATGCTGGGAAAGATTGAGGGCGGGAGGAGAAGGGGATGACAGAGGATGGGATGGTTGGATGGCATCACCGACTCAATGGACATGAGTTTGAGCAAGCTCTGGGAGTTGGTGATGGACAGGGAGGCCTGGTGTGCTGCTGTCCATGGGGTCGCAAAGAGTAAGACATGACTGAGCGACTGAATGACAACTTCCACACCCAAAACAAGCACCAGGAAAACGGAGGTGAACACCCACACGGAAAGTCAGGAGGTGGGGCACCTCCACGGGCCAGGCTGGGAAAACCTCCACAAAGTTCAGATGCTTTTCTAACGTTATTCAGACTTTGCACACTCACACCCTCTGTGCTGTTTTAATGTTTGGACTTTCATTTCCTCTCCACTACTGCATTTCAACAGTGCACGCTATGTGAGCCGTCGCACCGGAGAGGGCAGTTATTGGCTTTTATTGTTGAGGAAAACCAGCACGCATATTAAACACAGACCGGTCTGAAGGTACAGGGGAAGCCGAGTATCCTAACGCTATGTTCAAATTTCATTTGAGGTCTGATGGGGGAGGGGAGGGTGTGGTGGAATGGGGGATAAAAGTGGCGATTTTATGAGACTGAGGAGCCAGTGGATCCTGTTGGAAATGGGTCTAGGAGTGTGACCTTTGAAGTCACAAACACACCTCTTGCAGAATCACAATATTAACTGAGAAAGCACATTCGAGGTGAGCAGCGGAGGCAGGGTAAGGACCCAGAAGTGTTGAATTTTCCTCGTTCGTGGCCAAGAATCAAGAGTTTTCAGAGTCGAAGAATCAGATGAATGGATTGTCAATGTGTCAAGTGGGGGCTCCTCACCCGTAGAATACTAATATTCACACTGCATGCTAAACCCGGCTTCCCTGGCACCTCAGCTAGTCAAGAACCTGCCTGCAATGGGGGATTCCCTGGCTTGGGAAGATCCCCTGGAGAAGGGAAATGTTCCACTCCAGTATTCTGGCCTGGAGAATCCCATGGACTGTATAGTCCGTGGGGGAGCTGGACACGACTGAGCGGCTTTCACTTTCACTTAGATACTAAACCAATGCTGACACTAAAGTCATTGTTAGAGCTACATGCTAAGCTAGTACCAGGTTAACACAGAACTGAATAATAGTGCCAGAGTGATGCTCAACTAATTACTCAGCTCAGTTCAGTTCAGTCGCTCAGTCGTGTCCGACTGTTTGCGACCCCATGGAACGCAGCATGCCAGGCCTCCCTGTCCATCACCAACTCCCGGAGCTTACTCAGACTCATGTCCGTTGAGTCGATGATGCCATCCAGCCATCGCATCCTCTGTCGTCCCCTTCTCCTCCCGCCTTCAATCTTTCCCAGCATCAGGGTCTCTTCCAATGAGTCAGTTCTTTGCCTCAGGTAGCCAAAGCTTCAGCTTCAGCATCAGTCCTTCCAGTGAACGTTCAGGGCTGATTTCCTCGTGGATGGACGGGTTGGATCTCCTTGCAGTCCAAGGGACTCTCAAGAGTTTTCTCCAACACCACAGCTCAAAATCATCAATTACTAGTATCAGTGATTACTGCTGCTGCTAAGTCGCTTCAGTCGTGTCCGACTCTGTGCAGCCCCATAGACGGCAGGCCATGAGGCTCCTCCGTCCCTGGGATTCTCCAGGCAAGAACACTGGAGTGGGTCGCCATTGCCTTCTCCTAGATTGAGACTATATACCAATACTAATTGCTAGCTGTATATACTAACTACTTGTACTAAACAAATGCTACACTGGTGACAAGCTAAACGCTATTGTGAGACTAATTACTAGCAGGATATACGAAACTGAACAACTTCTGCTACACTGCTGCTGCTGCTGCTGGTAAGTCGCTTCAGTCGTGTCCGGCTCCGTGCGACCCCTTAGACGGCAGCCCAGCAGGCTCCCCCGTCCCTGGGACACTAAGACTAAATTAAGTACTGATATGAAACAAAGACTAGTGCTAACCTAAAAACTAACACCTAATCGGTTACTGATACTAAATGTTGAATTAATATTTAATTAATATTAAAAAGGCAAAAGTAAAACTAGACTAAGCAAACACCAGACAGACACTAAATTAAATGCTGAGACGAAACTAATTAACACCCAACACTACATAACACTAGTGTCAAACGGATGAAAAACCAATATAGAAGAAAATATTAATGCTAACAAACTCTGGCCTAACATTATAGTGAAAGCTAGCAGCAGTGCTGGTCGCTCAGTCGTGACCGACTCTCTGCGACCCCGTGGACTGCAGCCCGCCAGGCCCCTCTGTCCGTGGGATTCTCCAGGCCAGAAAACGGGAGTGGGCTGCCATGCCCTCCTCCAGGGGACCTTCCAGACCCAGGGACTGAACCCAGGTCTCCTGCACTGCAGGCAGATTCTTTACCATCTGAGCTACAGGGGAGTGCTAGTACTAAGTTAATTACTAACACGGAGACGGCTGGATGGCATCACCGACTCGATGGACGTGAGTCTGAGTGAGCTCCAGGAGTTGGGGATGGACAGGGAGGCCTGGCGTGCTGCGGTTCATGGGGTCTCAGAGAGTCGGACACGACTGAGCGACTGAACTGAACTGAATACTAAATATTAAAAGCTAACGCAACGCCTAACACTTAAGTGAATAGTAATAAGGAGCTAAATACTAATTAATAATTCTAAATGGTAAATTAACGCCAAACAGCACTAGGAGCAGAACACAAAACTAGTCGCTAATACAAACGACCAAACTCATAAAAGCTAAGTACTAGCACTAAACAGATTAGCAGTACTAAGCACTAAAGTGAAAGGGAAGGCGCTCAGTCGTGTCCGACTCTTTGTGACCCCATGGACTGTAGCCCACCAGGCTCCTCCGTCCATGGGATTCTCCAGGCACGAGTACTGGAGTGGGCTGCCATTTCCTAATACTAATATCAAACTGAAAGAAAACTAATATGCTAAAGACTGAAGCAAAGCCAGCCCTGAACTACATGCTGATACTAAAGTATGTAAGAGCACTCAACACGAAGCCAATCCCCAAGTAACTCTAGGTCAGTACTAACCATGAGCTAATTACTCATGGCAAGCATAACCTCATACCAAACGAACGGTAAATATTAATACCGGACTAATTACCAACACTGTTAAACTGAACTGTTACTGCAGTGGTACCCAGGCAATACTAAACTCAGTCCTAGCGTTAGACTAATGTCAAATTCACCTCTGCCTACCGTGTCTTACCAAACAACGAGGCTGTCTTTTTATTGCCAAACTGTAAGCGTGCTTCAGCCTTTCCCAGACGCCAGATCCTCATCAGATAAATCATTTGCACATATTTCCGCCCAGTCTGCAGACTGCATCTCTGCTTCTCCGCCTTATGGAATAATTTCTTGTTGCTGTTCAGTCACCAGGTCGTGTCTGACTTTTCGTGACCCCATGGACCTCAGCACTCCAGGCTCCCCTGTCCCTGACCGCCTCCCAGAGTTTTCCTGAGTTCATGTCCGGTGAGTCGCTGAGGCAGACACGCAGGGTCCTCATCATGTTGGAGACGTGCAGACAGGGGCATACAGGATCTCTGGTTGTGGCAACCCCCTAGCTAGTTATTCGAGCTGTATTTTGTACACTCTACGTCTTTTTAACTTCCCCCCGCCTCCCCGGACTCTTTGAGTGGGATTCCTGTGTTGAAAGAAAAACCCCTAAACCCTGATGAAACCTCTTTCAACACGGCGTATCCGGAGAGCCACGTTTCAACACTTCTGTCTTAAGAACCCCAAAGGGCCCACTGGGTGGGAGGGGCAAGCCCAGGATTGAGTGAAATTGCTAGTCAACCGGTGAGAGATTGTCTTAATCTGGTCCATTAATGAGGGACACTCAAGGTCTCACATGAGAATCAGAAGTGGTGGTCATTACTCTGCCATCAAAATCACACCTTAGACCGTCCATTTATCGTAGAATACACACCAGGAGTTCAGCAACTGATTCTTCTGGATTGCTTGGGTATACACAGTAGTACTGATACATACATGTACACACACACCCACACCTATACACACACACTCACATGTGTGCACACATGTGTATACATGAACATATATCCAAATACATGCATGTACACATGTGCTTATGTGTGTGTACACATATATCCTGTGCATACCACAGAGTATACTAATATATATGTATCTGTATATATGCACACATGTCATTCTAACATATATTCCTGTGTGTGTATATTATATAGGTATCTGTATATGTGTGTGTGCATGAGTGTGTATAAAGAATCCACCTGCCAATGCAGGAGACACGGGTTTGGTCACTGGGTCAGGAAGGTCCCCTGGAGAAGGGCATGCAACCCACTCCAGTATCTTTGCCTGGAAAAAAAAATCCCAGGGACAGAGGAGCCCGGTGGGTTACTGTCCATGGGGTCACCAAAGACCCAGACATGACTTAGCCACTCAACAACAACGTGTGTGTATGTACGTATGTATGCTGACTTGCTCAGTCGTGTCCAGCTCTTTGGACTGGAGCCCACCAGGCTCCTCTGTCCATGGGATTCTCCAGGCAAGAATCCTGGAGCGGGTTGCCTGTTATATACATACGGACATGGATTTATCAGGTGGTGCTAGAGGTAAAGAACCCTCCTTCCAATGCAGGCGATGAACTGGGTTCGATCCCTCAGTCGGGAAGACTCCCTGCAGGAGGGCAGGGCAACCCACTCCAGTATCCTTGCCCGGAGAATCCCATGGACAGAGGAGCGTGGGGGTCTACAGTCCATGGGTTTGCAGAGAGTCAGACACGACAGAAGCAACTTACCATGCATGCCCGCATGCATATCTACACACACAAACACATATGTGTGTGTCTGTCTGTATGTATAACTGAGCGACTTGGCTGCACACCTGAAATTAATGCAACATTACAAATCAGCCATACTCCAATAAAAAAACACAAAAAAAAGCCCCAAGATGGTGGATAATTGGTATTTTCAAAGCTAGCTCTTGTGGTCACCACTGGAAGACAAAACCAGGAAAGAATTGCCTGGGATTTCGTGGGGTGGGTTTAAGAGACGCAAGAACGCGGGCATCCGAACACCCAGAAGCTGGATGTGTAGACGCATGCCTGGGTCTGCAGATTTCAGATGAGAAGATTATCATGTAATTAGGGTCGGATCAATCGTCCTTTTCCCAGCAGAGACCTCCTTCCGGGAGGAGGACCTTCTCTTGTCTACGGAGAATGACTTTTCAATCAATACCTGACCGGCCCCCCACCCCTTCCTCTGCCTTCTGTGGGTGGGGAACACACTCAGCCCCAGATCAAGGTTCCCCTTCATTAAACAAAAATCACATCACTAATTTGCAGCTCCCCTAGGCTCCTCCTCCCCGGGAAGGAGGAAGCCCCTGTCTTCCCCTCAACACAAGCCTACAAACGCAAATGGATGCGTGCGGGCAGGCGGAGAGGATTTAAATAATTCAGTACGAACACAAGTGAAGTATGACGACACTTCCTTAAATCCAACGCATGCCTCGTTACTTTAATTTTTGTTTTTAATCCTCAGCACACAGACCACGACGCGGTCACCCGGTAATTGCCTAGCATAACCATCTGACTTGCTCGGGTGGGGGAAAAAAAAATACCACGCTTGTTCTCTTTCACTTGGCAGGAGCTGGGAGGGGGAGTTTGATGGGATTTCTCAATTTTATGATAATGGGTCTTTCGCAAAGCATGGGTCATAAAATGGTAATCTCAAGCATAAAAGAGCATTAACCCCTTCAGACTTGGCGGCTCAGGGAATTGGATGGACTCCTTAAGTGGGGTTTGATTTGAGCAAATTGTATTACTGAATTTTATTCAATAGCGAGGAGGTCGGGAGGAAATTATCACACAGAGAGGGCAGTCACCTTGAGTGGAATCTTCTCTTGGAAAGCGCTGGGGCCACTGTTTTTTTTTTTTTTTTTCCTTTTAATTCAAAATATGTGCTACCTGGCATTTCCCAGGTGGTCCAGTGGTTAAGTCTTTGCCTTTCAGTGCAGGGGACAGGCGTTCGAACCCTGAACATGGACCTAAGATTCCCACTTGCCGTGTGGCCCAAAAAAGTCAAAAGGTAAAACAGAATCGACGTAACAAAGACTAAAGATGGTCCACATCAAAGAAAAATCTTTTAAAAAAAATGTGAAAGCTGATAACATTTTAAAGTACTCTGTGTACAATGACACATTATAATTTTAAAGCTTCTGACATGTTCTATATGCTATTCTGTCTTACGTGTTGCAAATCACCAATCATCTATTCTGTACAAATAAATTAGTGAAAGTGAGAGTCACTCAGTCCCGTCTGATTCTCTGCGGCCCCGTGGAGTGCAGCGCCCCCAGACTCCTCTGTCCGTGGGATTCTCCAGGCAAGGATACTGGAGTTTCTCCAGGCAAGAATCAGGAGTGGCTTGCCATTTCCTTCTCCAGGGGATCTTCCCGACCCAGGGATTGAACCCGGGTCTCTTGCATTGGCAGATGGATTCCTTACCGTCTGAGCCACTAGAGAAGCCCAGAAATGGACAAAGAAAACCATAACTGTTGGCATCACCAGCTTGTTCTCTGTAAGAAAACCGGATTTCACTTTCCCTGTATGCTCAGTGGCTGTCCGCTATCAGGACTCCCAAGAATAAACGCCTCCAGGTCCGGGTGGGAAACACACAAGGTGAGTTGGGGGCCTCTTATATCCCCGATCAGCATGAAAGCTATCAAACAGCGATTGTTTCATGTTCAAAGGATACTGGGGCTGATCACAGGGGCTGCCCCGATCTGCGATGATGCTAAGCCAGAACCCACATCGACAGTGATGGGAATCCCACAAAGCTCATCAAATATGGCAAATCTCTGACTTCTACTACAGAAAGAAGGGGAGAGACAGAGAGAGACTCGTGTATTACCTTTGGAGGAAACCAGAACACGGAGTCACTTTTCCAAAAATCGATTTTTGAAAACAAACAAAAAAAAAGCTTTCAATTTCTCGTCTTCCCATGTATTATGTATTTCCAGCTATCTACACATTAGATGGGCTTAACTGGTGGCTCAGATGGTAAAGAATCTGCCTGAGATACAGGAGACCCGGATTTGATCTCTGGATTGGGAAGATCCCCTGGAGGAGGAAATGGCAACCCATTCCAGTGTTCTTGCCTGGAGAGTTCCACGGACTGAGGAGTCTGCACGCTACAGTCCACGGGGTCGCAAAGAATCAGACATGACCGAGTCATTGAGCAGCAGCAGAAGACACTAGAGGGAGGGATTTTTAAAAAGATTTTTTGATGTGGGTCATTTTTTTGACAATCCAAAATTTTAAACTATTTATTGATTTATTAAAATTTATTTTTAGTTGTTGGTGTTCAGTTGCTTTCCTGTCCATCACCAACTCCCAGAGCTTACTCAAACTCAGGTCTGTTGAGTCAGTGATGCCATCCAGCCATCTCATCCTCTGTCATCCCTCCTCCTCCTGCCTTCAATCTTTCCCAGCATCAGGGTCTTTTCTAATGAGTTGACTCTTTGCATCAGGTGGCCAAATTATTGGAGCTTCAGCTTCAGTATCAGTCCTTTCAATGAATATTCAGGTTGATTTCATTTAAGGTTGACTGGTTGGATCTCCTTGCAGTCCAAGGGACTCTCAAGAGTCTTCTCCAACTCCACAGTTCTAAGGCATCAATTCTTCGGTGCTCAGCTTTCTTTATGGTCCAACTCTCACATCCATACATGACCACTGGAAAAACCATAGTCTTGACTAGACAGACCTTAGTCGGCAAAGTAATGTCTCTGCTTGTTAATATGCTATCTAGGTTGATCATAACTTTTCTTCCAAGGAGCAAGCGTCTTTTAATTTCATGGCTGCAGTCACCATCTGCAGTGATTTGGGACCCCCCCAAAAGTAGTCTATCGCTGTTTCCACTGTTTCCCCATCCATTTGCCATGAAGTGATGGGACCAGATGCCATGATCCTAGTTTTCTGAATATTGAGTTTTAAGCCAACTTTTTCACTCTCCTCTTTCACTTTCATCAAGAGGCTTTTTAGCTCCTCTTCACTTTCTGCCATAAGGGTGGTGTCATCTGCATATCTGAGGTTATTGATATTTCTCCCGGCAATCTTGATTCCAGCTTGTGCTTCTTCCAGTCCAGTGTTTCTCATGATGTACTCTGCATATAAGGTAAATAAGCAGGGTGACAATATACAGCCTTGACATACTCCTTTTCCTATTTGGAACCAGTCTGTTGTTCCATGTCCAGTTCTAACTGTTGCTTCCTGAACTGCATACAGGTTTCTCAAGAGGCAGGTCAAGTGGTCTGGTATTCCCATCTCTTTAAAGAATTTTCCACAGTTTGTGGTGATCCACACAGTCAAAGGCTTTGGCATAGTCAATAAAGCAGAAGTAGATGTTTTTCTGGAACTCTCTTGCTTTCTCTATGATTCAGCGAATGTTAATGATCTGATCTCTTGTTCCTCTGCCTTTTCTAACTCCAGCTTGAACAACTGGAAGTTCTCGGTTCACGTACTGTTGAAGCCGGGCTTGGAGACTTTTGAGCATTAGTTTGCTAGCATGTGAGGAGAGTGCAACTGTGTGGTGGTTTGAACATTCTTTGGCATTGCCTTTTTTGGGATTGGATTGAAAACTGACCTTTTAAATGGAAGGATAATGGCTTTTCAACATTGCGTTGGTTTCTGCCATACATCTGGGGACTTCTGTATACCTATGGATGTGGGTCATTTTTAAAGTCTTTGTTGAATTTGTTAGAATATTTGCTTCTGTTGCTTTGGTCATCCAAGCATGTGGAATCTTATCTCCCTGAGCAGGAACTGGACACGCACCTTTGGAAGGTGAAGTCACAACCGCTGGCGCAGCAGGGAAGTCCTGAAAGAATCCAAGCTCAGAAATGCAGAATAAGTTATGGTGTTGTACCTCTCCGTGACTGAAACACGAGCAAACAAATCCGTGTGATGGTCATTTGTGAGTGCACGCATTTTAAGTCCCTTCAGTCGTGTCTGACACTTTGGGACCTCATGGATTGTAGCCCTGCCAGGCTCCTCTGTCCATGGGGATTCTCCAGGCAAGAATACTGGAGCGGGTTGCTATGCCCTCCTCCAGAGGATCTTTTCCACCCAGGGATCCAAACCACATCTGACTGCATGTCCTGCACTGCAAATGGACTCTTTATCCCCTGAGCCACCTGGGAAGCCATGACGATCATTTTTAGACGTTTAAACCATCTATGCACGAAGAAAGACGGGGGCCTGTGCAGAGACGGGAAAGGCTGGCCACCACCAGTAAGGCTCTAATTAAGGATGATGGAGACTCTGGCATCCTGCCCCGTGTGGTGAGATGCAGCTGGCACGCAATTCAGTTTGAACTCACCAGGCTTCCATATCCTACTACAAGTCTGCAGGTCATGGGAGGGAGAGAGCAGTGTGTCCCTTGAATTCCATTCAAACCATCAGCTTCTGGGAGACACCACGGCACAAGGACACAATTTCCAAAATGGCTGGCAAGTCACATGGCGCCTAAAGGGTGTACAAGATGAGCCACCCATGGAGGGTGGGTGAGCAGCGTGAGGTCCATCCACACGGCGAAATATTACATGCCCAAGAAAAAGAGTGGAGCTCTGGTGCAGACTCCAGCATGAACTCACCGTGATCAGTGAGAGACGCAGACACACAAGGACAGACAGAGTGTGATCCTCTTTGTAGGAAATGTCCGGAAAAGGCAAGTCCACAGAGACAGGAGGTGGGTTCGTGGTGGCTAGGGGCTGTGTGCGGGGGGGAAGGTAGATGGATGAGTGGATGGATGGATGGGTGGATGGATGAGTGGATGGATGGATGGATGGATGGATGGATGGATGAGTGGATGGATGGATGGATGGATGAGTGGATGGATGGATGGATGGGTGGATGGATGAGTGGATGGATGGATGGATGGATGAGTGGATGGATGGATGGATGGGTGGATGGATGAGTGTGTGGATGGATGAGTGTGTGGATGGATGGATGGGTGGATGGATGGATGGGTGGGTGGATGGATGGATGAGTGGATGGATGGATGGATGAGTGGATGGATGGATGGATGAGTGAATGGATGAGTGGATGGATGGATGGGCGTATGGTGGATGGATGAGTGGATGGATGGGTGTGTGGATGGGTGGTTGGATAGATGGATAAACAGCATGAGGGTGTCCATGCACACAGTGGAATATTTCACAGCTGTGAAAAGGAGTGAAATTCTGACAGTGGCTGAAACGTGGGTGGACCTTGCACACACTGGCTCAGTGAGGGAAGCAGACACAGAACCGTCAGTGGGTGATTCCATTTACAGGAGACCACCAGCCGCCCTCCTTTTCATGGCTGTATACTATTCCCCTGCCCTCATTTATTTATTTATTTTTTTGAAGGCACCTCTGATCACTCCCTCTACATTTGAGAGGCTCTGCCTGCTTGCAGGCAAACCCATCTGCCCAGCGTCATCACAAGCGCCACTCCTGTCTTACTTTCTTCCTGTCCCCTCCTTGACGTCCCAGCCGACCTTAAAGGCCTCACTGCACAGATCCCTGTGTGCTCTGGTGACATTCCTGGGCCAGAGTTTGGGGCTGGGCGGCAGGGAGCGCCTCACGAAACCATGAGCGGGAGGAGCTGAGGCATGTGTGGGCCATGTGTGGCTGAGGGCAGCTCCACGGCGACCCGCCGCAGCCTCTGGACGCCAGCGCGCGGCCCACTGCTGCCCCGCACTCCCCCCACCCCCACACATCTCATTATGGGAATTTATTTCCTCACTTTGTAGTCGGCAGAGCCCCCCGTCCTAATTGTTTCTTCCATGTGTTGTAAATCTGTCTTCCATCCACTCAAACACAAAGCTGAGACCTAGCAATTTCCTCTCGCCGTTGCCCCGGCCGGCGGAGTGGGTGTTGAAATAAAATGAAACATGCGCACGCACACACACACACACACCCCTCTTTCCCTTCTCCCTAATGCCACTTGCCCCAGGAATTTTTAATATTCGGGCAGTATACCCTGTGCATGAGGTCATCCCGGCATCTAATTGGAACCGTGGGTCGGCGGGGCCAGCCGGCTGCCTCGCAGCTGGCGGAGTGCCACGGCCAGCCTGCGACTCAAAAAGACTTTAATTCCGTCATGCCTCATCTCCTTTTATACACTCCTTTGTGGCGAGTTCACAAACGGGTTCTGAGGTTCCCATCCCGACAGGCCGGCCCGAAGATGGCCCCTGCCAGCCAGTCCCCAGTGGACCCGACTCCGCTGTCTCCATGGGGGCGTCCTGCTCCAACCCGCCCCTCCTGCATCCGCCACCCCATCACCTCTGTCTGCATCGCAAACTCCACCAGAAGCTTGCCGCTGCCGGGTAACCCAGGGCCCTCCTAACCTCTGCCAGGAATACACACCACGTACGTGATTTTCAGGGGGCTTCCCAGGTGCCGCTAGTGGCAAAGAACCCACCCACCAGTGCAGAACACATAATGGATGTGTATTCAGTCCGTGGGTGGGGAAGATCCCCTGGAGGAGGGCAGGCAACCCACTCCAGGGTTCTCGTCCATCCCATGGACAGAGGAGCCTGGCGGGCTACAGTCCGTGGGGTAGCAGAGAGTCAGACATGAGTGAGCGACTTACACACACACCCACCCCAGTGTTCTTGCCTGGGAGAATCCCAGGAGCCTGGTGGGCTATAGTCCCCGGGGTTACAAAGAGTCTGATATGATTGAAGGGGCGTAGCATGCACGCAGGAGATTTCTTGGCTTTGGTTTAAACCAATTTGCAACTGTGTCGGGGGGCAGGCAGATTTGGAAATTGTTAGTTTTCTTTGCAGGTGGCTGTGGTTGGCCCTTACATGAACAGGGAGCTCAGCTGCAGGTAGACGTCAGGGAAACAGCAATGTCAAGGCTGCGTGTGTGTGTGTGTGTGTGTGTGTGTGTGTGTGTGTGTGTGTGTGTGTACATATGTGTTCAGCTGTGTCTGACTCCAACTCTTTGGAATATAGCCCGCTGGGCTCCTCGGTCCCTGGGATTCTCCAGGAGAGAACACTGGAGTGGGTTGCCATTTCCTCCTCCAGGGGGTCTTCCCGACCCAGGGATGGAGCCCGGGTCTCCTGCGACTCCTGCCTCGGCAGGCAAGCTCTTCACCCCGCTGAGCCATTGGGGTAGCCCTTCGCTTTGGACGTGCTGACCCTGAAAATTCTGCTCCTGCTTTCCTGAAAATAAAAGGAACTTCCCGCCGTCGATGCTGCGTTTCCCTGGCAAGCCCGAGGTTCCGGCTCAGCCTTAAGACACCATTTAGGCAAAGGCAGGGGGCGCGTGCCTGGTGGACACGGCGTGGAGCTTGGGACGGACAAGGTCTGGCCTGCCAAGGCTGTGCCTGTGGACGCGTGCACAGCGGGGTCCACTGGAGGCACACCAGGGGATCAGTGTGTGCACGGGCTCGGGGAACTCACAGGCTCGTCTATGCTTGCTCTGGCATCCTTAGCTCCTAGCACGCTTTCCTGGTGTCTGTCTGGAGATGTCCACCTCACGCCCAGCAGATCCACGCCCCCAGCACACACACACACACAACACTCAGTACACAGACCACGCTCCCCACAGATGCGTCTCCACCACACACACACACACACACCCCTCACTACTCAGACCACACTCCCCACAGACACGTCTCCACCACACACACACACACACACACACACACACCCCTCACTACTCAGACCACGCTCCCCACAGACATGTCTCCACCACACAAAGACACACACACAACACTCAGTACACAGACCACACTCCCCACAGACGCGTCTCCACCACACACACACAACACTCAGTACACACACCACGCTCCCCACAGATGCGTCTTCAACACACACACACACACACAACCCTCACTACTCAGACCACACTCTCCACAGACACGTCTCCACACACACACACACACACACACACACAAAACACTCACTACACAGACAACACTCACCACAGACACATCCTTAGCACACATAGACACAGACACACATATCCCCTCCACACACACACATGCACATCCCCACCACACACACACACACACACATCATGAGTCCAACATGTGATTCTCACATCCCTGACTTCACAGGGATGCCAGAGGCAAATTCTCCAGCCTCCAGATGATACGGACAGAATGACGACAAATTGTATAAATGTGTGCCAACTGCCTGCATGATGTCATGAGCTCCAGCCCTCCCCGCCGAGCCAGCAGAGCGTGAGGCAGAAGGTCGGGCCAGGACTCGCCTGGAATTCCGCTGAGCCAATTACATCCAATTTGTGTGAATGTATCACAGAGAGAAGCCCGCCAGTTGATCCCGGTCTCAGTAACAAGCTTATTTTCCACCAGGGCTGGACTGCACAGCACCTCGGGGCCTCTGGGAGAGGAAGGGGGAGGGCCCCGCCTGTCCTGTGGGGCAGCTTTGATGCTCTTTCCGGCTTCGAGGTCCCGAGTGGAGGAATTCCAGGGGGGTCGCCCCAGGCGCACCTTATCGGTGTCTACAGGGCCTGATGGGTGTCTACAGGTCAACAGAAGGACGTGGAATTCACCGGGAAGGCCAGAGGCTCTGAGTGCTTTGCAAACAAAGTTTAGCGGCCTTCAGTCCACACGGTTTGAGAACATTGGCCGTGAATGGGAAAACCTGAGGATTCACACCACGCTATCGCAGGGCGTTATTTGCTGTTATTTTTCCCTACATTTGTCCATCAGTTGTGAGATGTGCTGGACAGAGGTATCCTGAGATGGAGAGGTACAAATGCCCCTTCCCCCCTCCCACCGCCCCTGCCCCCCAAGCCTGACCCAGGTATGGCCAGCTCTACTAGGAGGAAAGTAGAAAGTATTAGCCACGCAGTGGTGTCCGAGTCTCAGTGACCCTACAGAATGTAGCCTTCCAGGCTCCTCTGTCCATGGGATTCTCTAGACGAGAATAGTAGAGAGGGTTGCTATGCCGTTCTCCTGTGGGGTTGGGAAGATCTCCTGGAGAAGGGAATGGCTACCCAGTCCAGTATTTTTATCTGGAGAATCCCATGGACAGAGGAGCCTGGTGGGCTACCGTCCATGGGGCCATCTAGCTAGCTAGCTTTCTCTCTTCCCATCTAGCTATGGATCAAACATCTACCAATTGATTGATCATCAGTCGTTTATCTTTCTGTCTTACTATCGTCTATATATCTTTTATACCTACCCTGCATCAACCTACCTGTCCTCTCTGTATCTCCTATCTCACTGTTACCCATCATTTATGTTTTATAGCATCTATCTATCAGGTACCTATCCATGTATCTCTACTTGTCTATCACCTATCTACCTATCATGTTCTATCAACGAATCATCTAAATTTATCTATCTCTATCATCTATTTCATCTAATTTCTGTCCATGGGGCTACTATATCGTTCCCTCTCTTTCTCTCTAAACACACACACACAGAGAGAATTTCTACTTCTAAGGATCTGGGGAATATGTCTAATGATATAAGTGCCCATTTCACTGTGGTACCGATTATCTCCATAGTCAACACCATCAAATTAGCAGAAGTCATTTAAACACTTCAAAAATCTTTGTCTGTTTTCCTAAGCTTAGATCCACAGCCTTCTGGGATGTCAGTTTTGCAAAGCGTCACTTTGGGGAGCGTAGTCAAATGTTAGCCCATGAGTTGTGGAAACAGGTGGCTTCCACTTCAGATCAAACATCCAGAAAGCATCAACCTCTGTGCCGGGTGCCATTTCCCTTTGAAAAGGTCAGAAGGGGTCCCAGGGAAAATGCGCTTGTATATTTTTCATTGTTTGGACAAGAAATTGGGAACAGATTCAGTCTGTGACAGAGAATGTCTGAGTCTATTTTCGAACAGAGGTTTATTTAAAAAAAAAAAAAAAGGCGATAAAAAGTAGCAAAGTACTCAGGGTACTCCAGGGCGGTGCCTGATGGGTGGTGTTGAGGCAACTGTGGACATGTCAAAAATGAATCTCATCCTCACCAGCAAAGGAAACCGTGCTCCACACACGTCTGCAGCTGTGCAGATGTTAAAACGTCTGTCGCTTACTTTCAGGAGCACATTAAGACGGGCTGTGAAACACTTCTAAGCAAGCCAGCAACAGGATCTCTGGAAATCCCAGCTGGAGGTCTTCACTCCCACACCTCGCAAATAGACAGCCCCGTGCACGCAATTAACACGCTAATTTATGACAGAAACAGGTGTTACTGAGTCCAAGCCTGTACAGCTAACCATACAATAGGCAAGTAAAAACAGAGAGAGAAGTTGCTGGGGCAGAGAGAGCCCTTTGTTCAGAATCTGAGCAGATCGAGAAGATGGTGGATTAGCGTCCCAAAGAACCATCATCCCCAAGACTGAATTCAGGCTTCTTTGATACGAAAAAGGGGAGACGGTGTGGCTACTGCTGCAAACACTTGGGGGCTGGAATCCTTGGTTCTTCCAGCTGTCCACGTAGGTCAGGTCAAGACGTTCCTGTAGACCTCCAACGAGACCCATGTTATTCTTTGTCTTGCAACCTCTTATCCCGATATGAATGGAAACTTGTCACACCTTTAATGATCAGAGTCTTGAGAATGGGCTATTCTGCATATTCCAGGCTACAGGCAACATTCTTATCTTACAAGAAAGATAGAAAAGCAGTAGAATGCAAAGGCTGGAGTAAAAAGAAACAGATTTCAATATGAAGCCAGATTTGGTCTTCCCTTGCGATACCAGGAGGCAGGCTTCCTGCAAGCAGCTGGCCACAGACAAAGATGGGGCTTGCTCCTGTACCACAGTCCACAGAGGTGCTCTCCAGGAAGACCGAAGGATGGTTCTCATTCCAGAGCTTTGCACCCTCTGTTCTCTTTCTGGGAAATTATTATTGCTCTCTCTTAAACCTCGGCTTTGCAGGGACTTCTCTGGTGATCCAGTGGCTAAGACACATCGCTCCCAGCACAGGGATCCCGGATTTGATACATGGTCAGAATGCTAGAGCCCGCATGCATGCTAAGTTGACACAGAGTCAGTTGTGTCTGACCCTGGCACCCTATGGACTGTAGCCCGCCAGGCTCCTCTGTCCAGAATCCTGGGGATTCTCCAGGCAGGAAGACTGGAGTGGGTTGCCATGCCTCTCAGTGGATTGGGACTGGAGTGGGTCTCAAAGAGGTCCTCCAGGGGATCTTCCCAACCCAGGGATTGAACCTGTGTCTCTTACAGGTCTGGCGTTGGCAAGCACTTCTTTGCCACTAGTTGCCAGGTGGGAAGCTCCTCCATCCTGTACAGCACAGCTAAAGGTCGCTCACACCTCAGCGAAGATCCATGACCCCACATCCTGCAACCAAGACCTGGTGCGGCCAAATAAGTAAAAATAAAGTAAACTAAAGCGCTTCGTGTAGAAACCAGAGTCTCGGTTACCTCTTAACCGTGCCACGAATTCATGGCGATCATAACGCCCACGACAGTCATTTCCAGTGTGCGTTCATATCACTCCCCGTTTGGCTGGAAAGCCCGTATTGATGCATACTGACAAGTGACACTGACCCAGCAGCAGAGAGGACACTGTCATCTGAAGATTCCCTGGCTGCGGACTTGACCTGCAAATCCAGCCCCGTGATTTCCCTGACTCTTCTCGGTCTTTTCATGAGCCAGCGCTGATTGGATCACGGACCTTCACTGCCCCAAAGCGAGTCTTCATCAAACGGCCGTACTTTCCAGTAGTCATGCACGGATATGGGAGCTGGACGTAAAGAAGGCTGAAAGCCACACAATTGGTGCTTTTGAACTGTGGTTTTGGAGGAGACTCTTGGGAGTTCTTTGGACAGCAAGGAGATCAAACAAGTCAAACCTAAAGGAAATCAACCCTGAATATTCATTGGAAGGAGTGATGCCACCTGATGTGAAGAGCTGACTCATTGGAAAAGACCCTGATGCTGGGAAAGATTGAAGGCGGGAGGAGAAGGGGACGACAGAGGATGTGATGGTTGGATGGCATCAGTGACTCGATGGACGAGTTTGAGCAAGCTCCCGGAGTTGGTGATGGACAGGGAGGCCTGGCGTGCTGCAGTCCGTGGGGTCACAAAGAGTCAGACACGACTGAGCGCCTGACAATGGCAGCCCACACAAAGTTCCCAAAGTTGCCCACTTGGTTCTCCTCAACTTCCAGGTCCAGAAGGACTCTGGAGAAAACGCCGTCTCTATCTGGCTTGGCACGATGCTTGCAGCACGGCGACTGCTACAAGGCTTGGAAGCGTTTTCCAACCACTTCCACTCGGGGCTTAACCTCTGTGTGAGTAAACACACTAATCCTTTAAAACGTGGCTTGCAAAGTCCGTTTTGCTTCACGGATGATGACGAATGAGCAAACAGGGATGCTTTGCCAAAGCTCTCTGGAACAACCATCACCCTCTCACTCTTTCGCAGGACTCAGCAAAGAGCTCGTGAACGCGTCAGGTGGCATCTGCCGTTTTCATAAAATTGTAAGGACAACGTGTCGTTGTAATCCTGTCTGACCCTTTTGCAACTCCACGGACTGTACCCCGCCAGGTTCCTCTGCCCACGGGATTTCCTAGGCCAAAATAACTGGCATGGGTGGCCATTCCCTTCTCCACGGGATCTTCCCGACCCAGGGATGGAACCTGCGTCTTTTGGATTGGCAGGCGGATTCTTTACTGCTGGGCCACTGCTTCCGAAGGACCACAGTGTCCCTCCGAATTGTAGTGGTTTTTATGGAGGAGGAACAGATAAGAGATCGGGTGTAGAGAGTAGAATGACTCAATAAGGCTCGATTTCTAGACTTAGGACTTGTGAGTTTCCTGAGCGTTACAAGTCACCCTCTGAATCGCCTTGGGCAGTCCCCTTCTACGCCTCTGAAGTTCCCGAGCCTCTTCCTTAAAATGCCGGCGCGCTTCTCTGAAATGTCTCACGGCTGTCTGGGGACTGAGCTGAAATTTTAACATGAAAGGGCTATATAAATATTAGTCTCTCCGTAGAAAGACAAGCGATATCTTTTCTCTGTAGCTGTGAATGTAACATTTTCCTTCCAGATAACTTCAGGATGGAGGTCATTTTGGATGCACTGAGAAAAAAAATAATGTCCATCGAGGAAAATTCCCTAGGATCCAATCCCTCGTGGCTCACTGGTAAAAAATCTGCCTGCCAATGCAGGAGACCTGGGTTTGATCCCTGGGTCAGGAAGACTCCCTGGAGGAGGGCATGGCAACCCACTCCAGTGTTCTTGCCTGGAGAATCGCATGGATGGAGGAGCATGGTGGGCTACAGTCCATGGGGTTACAAAGAGTCAGACACGACTGAGCGATTAGCATTTTCACTTGTCCAGCATCAGCTTGGACACTTTACGGTGGGCATCAGTCATCAGAACTTTTCATGTCTCCTGCGTTCTCTCTGTAAAGGGGGAGTATGGTCCACATCCCCCCGCCATCAAAGAAGACTCAAGATACATGGTCCTTGGGTCATAGCTCAGTGATGACTCAATAAATGTCATCATAAATAAAATTTCTCTTTCCTTTGTAAGTGTCCATGTACAGCGTTAAAGGAAATAAAGACATTTTTCCCCCCAGAACCTTCAGTGTCAGATGAGAGTGTTGAGGAGGGGTCTTCACATTTCTACCCATGAGTGGCAATTGCAAGGTCTTACCTTCTTACTGACCAGCTTAACTTGATAACTCATATTTCTGGTTCTCTGACACAGAGTTACACTGATGCTGGCGTAGTGGGCTTTTTTGCAAGCCATATTTTTGTGCCTTTACCAAAAGCTTGCTCAGTCGATGAGTAGGAGGGAGGCTCGAGACGATTTGTGTATACATGTCTGATTCTCATGTTGTGCAGAAGAAACCAGCAGAACATTGTGCAACTATTACACTCCAAAGGTATGCACGCTAAGTCACCAGTCGTGGCCGACTCTTTGCAATCCCATGGACTGTAGCCCGCCAGGCTTCTCTGTCTATGAAATTTTCCAGGTAAGAATGCTGGAGTGCATTGCTATGTCCTCCCCCGGGCATCCATGAAGTAGTAGGTGTCAGAGTTCCCTTCCTTTTTCAGGCTGAACGATATTCCACTGTGTGCATGGACCACACTGTTATGTCCATCCATCCATCCATCCATCCATGTATCCATCCATCTACCCAACCATCCATTATCCATCCATCATCCATCCACACGTCCTCAGTCCATCCACCCAGCCTTCCATCCATCCATCCAAGCATCTATGCATCCTCATCCATCCATCCACACATCCTTCCATCATCCATCCATGCATCTACCCAACCATCCATCCATCATCCATTAGCCAGCCACCTATCCATCCATCTGTCATCCATTATCCATCCATCATCCATCCACACATCCTCATGATGGTTGGATGGCATCAGTGACTCGATGGACGAGTTTGAGCAAGCTCCCGGAGTTGGTGATGGACAGGGAGGCCTGGCGTGCTGCAGTCCGTGGGGTCACAAAGAGTCAGACACGACTGAGCGCCTGACAATGGCAGCCCACACAAAGTTCCCAAAGTTGCCCACTTGGTTCTCCTCAACTTCCAGGTCCAGAAGGACTCTGGAGAAAACGCCGTCTCTATCTGGCTTGGCACGATGCTTGCAGCACGGCGACTGCTACAAGGCTTGGAAGCGTTTTCCAACCACTTCCACTCGGGGCTTAACCTCTGTGTGAGTAAACACACTAATCCTTTAAAACGTGGCTTGCAAAGTCCGTTTTGCTTCACGGATGATGACGAATGAGCAAACAGGGATGCTTTGCCAAAGCTCTCTGGAACAACCATCACCCTCTCACTCTTTCGCAGGACTCAGCAAAGAGCTCGTGAACGCGTCAGGTGGCATCTGCCGTTTTCATAAAATTGTAAGGACAACGTGTCGTTGTAATCCTGTCTGACCCTTTTGCAACTCCACGGACTGTACCCCGCCAGGTTCCTCTGCCCACGGGATTTCCTAGGCCAAAATAACTGGCATGGGTGGCCATTCCCTTCTCCACGGGATCTTCCCGACCCAGGGATGGAACCTGCGTCTTTTGGATTGGCAGGCGGATTCTTTACTGCTGGGCCACTGCTTCCGAAGGACCACAGTGTCCCTCCGAATTGTAGTGGTTTTTATGGAGGAGGAACAGATAAGAGATCGGGTGTAGAGAGTAGAATGACTCAATAAGGCTCGATTTCTAGACTTAGGACTTGTGAGTTTCCTGAGCGTTACAAGTCACCCTCTGAATCGCCTTGGGCAGTCCCCTTCTACGCCTCTGAAGTTCCCGAGCCTCTTCCTTAAAATGCCGGCGCGCTTCTCTGAAATGTCTCACGGCTGTCTGGGGACTGAGCTGAAATTTTAACATGAAAGGGCTATATAAATATTAGTCTCTCCGTAGAAAGACAAGCGATATCTTTTCTCTGTAGCTGTGAATGTAACATTTTCCTTCCAGATAACTTCAGGATGGAGGTCATTTTGGATGCACTGAGAAAAAAAATAATGTCCATCGAGGAAAATTCCCTAGGATCCAATCCCTCGTGGCTCACTGGTAAAAAATCTGCCTGCCAATGCAGGAGACCTGGGTTTGATCCCTGGGTCAGGAAGACTCCCTGGAGGAGGGCATGGCAACCCACTCCAGTGTTCTTGCCTGGAGAATCGCATGGATGGAGGAGCATGGTGGGCTACAGTCCATGGGGTTACAAAGAGTCAGACACGACTGAGCGATTAGCATTTTCACTTGTCCAGCATCAGCTTGGACACTTTACGGTGGGCATCAGTCATCAGAACTTTTCATGTCTCCTGCGTTCTCTCTGTAAAGGGGGAGTATGGTCCACATCCCCCCGCCATCAAAGAAGACTCAAGATACATGGTCCTTGGGTCATAGCTCAGTGATGACTCAATAAATGTCATCATAAATAAAATTTCTCTTTCCTTTGTAAGTGTCCATGTACAGCGTTAAAGGAAATAAAGACATTTTTCCCCCCAGAACCTTCAGTGTCAGATGAGAGTGTTGAGGAGGGGTCTTCACATTTCTACCCATGAGTGGCAATTGCAAGGTCTTACCTTCTTACTGACCAGCTTAACTTGATAACTCATATTTCTGGTTCTCTGACACAGAGTTACACTGATGCTGGCGTAGTGGGCTTTTTTGCAAGCCATATTTTTGTGCCTTTACCAAAAGCTTGCTCAGTCGATGAGTAGGAGGGAGGCTCGAGACGATTTGTGTATACATGTCTGATTCTCATGTTGTGCAGAAGAAACCAGCAGAACATTGTGCAACTATTACACTCCAAAGGTATGCACGCTAAGTCACCAGTCGTGGCCGACTCTTTGCAATCCCATGGACTGTAGCCCGCCAGGCTTCTCTGTCTATGAAATTTTCCAGGTAAGAATGCTGGAGTGCATTGCTATGTCCTCCCCCGGGCATCCATGAAGTAGTAGGTGTCAGAGTTCCCTTCCTTTTTCAGGCTGAACGATATTCCACTGTGTGCATGGACCACACTGTTATGTCCATCCATCCATCCATCCATCCATGTATCCATCCATCTACCCAACCATCCATTATCCATCCATCATCCATCCACACGTCCTCAGTCCATCCACCCAGCCTTCCATCCATCCATCCAAGCATCTATGCATCCTCATCCATCCATCCACACATCCTTCCATCATCCATCCATGCATCTACCCAACCATCCATCCATCATCCATTAGCCAGCCACCTATCCATCCATCTGTCATCCATTATCCATCCATCATCCATCCACACATCCTCAGTCCACCCACCCAACCTTCCATCCATCCATCCCTCCATCCATCCATCCAACCTCATCCATCCATCCACACATCCTTCCATCCATCCATCCATGCATCTACCCAAACATCCATCTATCATCCATTATCCAGCCATCTATCCATCCATCATGTATCCATCCGTCCATCCATCCACACATCCAACCAGCCAGCCACCAGTGGGCACTTGGGTTGCATTTAACCCTTGGCTTTTGTAGATAATGCTGCTGGGACCATCAGTTCAGATCAGATCAGTCGCTCAGTTGTGTCTAACTCTTTGCCACCCCATGAATTGGAGCACGCCAGGCCTCCCTGTCCATCACCAACTCCCAGAGTTCACTCAGATTCACGTCCATGGAGTTCGTGATGCCATCCAGCCATCTCATGCTCTGTCGTCCCCTTCTCCTCCTGGCCCCAATCCCTCCCAGCATCAGAGTCTTTTCCAATAAGTCAACCCTTCGCATGAGGTGGCCAAAGTACTGGAGTTTCAGCTTTAGCATCATTCCTTCCAAAGAAATCCCAGGGCTGATCTCCTTCAGAATGGACTGGTTGGATCTCCTTGCAGTCCAAGGGACTCTCAAGAGTCCTCCAACACCACAGTTCAAAAGCATCAATTCTTCGGCGCTCAGCCTTCTTCACAGTCCAACTCTCACATCCATACATGACCACAGGAAAAACCATAGCCTTGACTAGACGGACCTTAGTCGGCAAAGTAATGTCTCTGCTTTTGAATATGCTATCTAGGTTGGTCATAACTTTTCTTCCAAGGAGTAAGCGTCTTATAATTTCATGGCTGCAGTCACCATCTGCAGTGATTTTGGAGCCCAGAAATAAAGTCTGACACTGTTTCCACTGTTTCCCCATCTATTTCCCATGAAGTGATGGGACCAGATGCCATAGGTGTACAAATAAATGTCCAAGTCCCCAGTTAGAAGTTGTATACCCAGGACAGTTTCTGAATCACCTGATCGTTCTGTGTTTAGTATTCTGAGGACAGTCCCCCTGTCTCTCACAGGGGCTGCTCCCTGTTACATTCCCTCTAGTAGTGCACAAAGGTGCCCCTTGCTCCACGCTCTCAACTTGGAAAATGCTTCTTGTTTGATTTTCACTTTTTGCAATAGCCATACTGAATGGATGTGGAGTGGTAGCTCACAACGGTGTTGACTTGCATTTCTTTATTAACGAATGGTGATGAGCCCCTTTTTAGAAAACTATTGATTTTTAATTGGAGGATAATTGCTTCACAGTATTGCGTTGCTTTCTGCCGTACATCAAGATGAATCGATAGAGGTTCAGCATCTTTTCATGTGCTTCTTAGCTGATTATATATCTTCTTCAGAGAAAGACAAATTCAGGTACTTTGCCCGTTTTCCAGCTTCTGTGTTTGTTTGGCGACATCATGCAACTTTCGGAATCTTAATTCCCCAACCACCAGGGATCAAATCAACACCATCAACCACGAAAGTTCAGCGTCTGAACCAGTGGACTGCCAGGGAATTCCTATGTTGGCTTTTTTTTTTTTAAATTATTGGAGTACAGACGCTTTACAGGTGGTGATAGTGGTAAAGAACCCACCTGCCAATACAGGAGATTTAAGAGATGCATGTTCGATCCCTGGGGTGGGAAGATCCCCTGGAGGAGGGCATGCAACCCACTCCAGTATTCTTGCCTGGAGAATCCTGTGGATAGAGGAGCCTGGCAGGCTACAGTCCACGGGGTCGCAAAGCCTCGGTCATGACTGAAATGATAGAGCACGCATGCATAGCACGTGGCTGTACCTTAAGGACATGATGCTGAATGAAATGTCAGACATGCAAAAGGACAAATAGTTCAGGATTTCACTGACAAGAGGTCCCTAGGAGTCCTGAGATTCATAGAGACAAAAACTGCAAGAGTAGTCATCTGGGACAGGGGAGAGGCATGAAGAAACAGTATTTAATGGGGACAGAGTTTCATTTGGGGGAAGATGAGAAATTTCTGGAGACAGATGGTGGGGAAGGTTACACAATAGCGTGAATGTTAACGCAGCTAAATTATACAGTTAAAAACAGTTTCAGTGCTAAATTTTATGATGCATTTCATATAGCACAAGGTATATTTTACAGGATATAACTGTGTGGTGCATTTTACCATAAAAATATTAAAATTAAATACAGCATTAAGAAAAAGTGAGTGTATTTGTTCAGGTCTGAAAAATCAGGAAGGATCTCAGGTCTCTGCAAACAGCCTTCTGACTTGGCGTTGTTGTTCAGTTGGTAAGTCGTGTCTGACTCTGCCATCCCATGGACTGCAGCACACCAGGCTTCCCTGTCCTTCACCATCTCCCAGAGTTTGCTCAAACTCATGTCCATTGAGTCAGTGATGCCATCCAACCATCTGATCCTCTACTACCCACTTCTCCTGCCCTCAATCTTTCCCAGCATCAGGGTGTTTTCCAATGAGCCAGCTCTTTGCCTACAGAGCATAGGGAAAAAAAAAAAAAAGAATAGGAAAAAAAAAGCCCCCAAAAGGGCTGTCTCCTTTCTCACTTTGAGAACTATCCAGATCTGTCTCCTTTACGAGACCCTCAACGCACTGGCGTGGGAATCTTCAAACTCCGACATCTCGTCGCTGGTCCATAGGATTCTCCCAGCAAAGCTCCTGGTGCCCGTATAGGTGTTCACACTTGGAACCCCCTCCATCGTTGACGAATGGGGGGAGGCTTCTCATGCAGCCGCCAGTGTCTGTGCCCTGGACGTCCTCCAGGGAGTGGATCCTGTGAGCCCACATGCATATGAAGAAGGCCTCACCCCCAGAATGTCAGAATTGGGCTGTATTCAGAGACGGGGGTCTCTGTAACGATGACTCATGCAGAATGGGGTCATGGGGGTGGCTTCTAATTCCATACGATTGGGGTCCTTGTAAGAGGGGGAGATTGGGCACAGCCAGGGGCACAGAGGAGAAACCAAGAGGGGACGAAGGGAGGTGGTGGCATAACGGAGCCACAAGGCAGAAAGTGCGGACGGCAAGCAGACACTGCTCCCCATCAGCCACTTTCCCTCACGTCACCAGTATCCTCCTCCATCTCCCCCTCCACCTCCTCCATCTCCTCCTCCATCCCCTCCTCCATCTCTCCCTCCATCTCCTCCATCCCCTCCTCCATTCCCTCCTCCCTCTCCTCCTCCATCCCCTCCTCCATCTCCTCCTCCCTATCCTCCATCCCCTCCTCCATCTCCCCCTCCATCCCCTCCTCCATCTCCCCCTCCATCCTCTCCTCCATCTCCTCCATCTCCTCCTCATCCCCTCCATCCCCTCCTCCATCTCTTCCATCTCCCACCCCCTCCATCCCCTCCTCCATCTCCCCCTCCATCCTCTCCTCCATCCCCTCCTCCATCCCATCCTCCATCTCTCCCTCCATCTCCTCCTCCATCCCCTCCATCCCCTCCTCCATCTCCTCCTCCATCCCCTCCATCCCCTCCATCCCCTTCTCCATCCCCTCCTCCATCTCCTCCTCCATCACCTCCTCCATCCCCTTCTTGCTCCCACCTTTCAGAAACAGTGAGAAGTTTTGTTTGTTTGACCACATTTCACCCTTACCCAACTCCAGCTCTTGCCTCTCCTACACCCCAGGGGGCGTTGCTTTCCTTCCGAGGGACAAGACTGAGCTTAATTGGGCAGGGATGCTCTCTCGGAGCAGCTGTTAGAGGGCCTTCCTGAAATGCTGCATAACTCCCCTTCATCAGCTCGCAGCAATCAACTTTCAAAACCCTCCCATATGTCGGAGCATGGAGCAGGGGAGCCCCAGGTTACAGCCAGGACACAGGCCACACCGAGGTTAAGATCTGGATGCAATTACTGGTGGGATCCAGGCATCTCCATAGTGCTTCAGGGACCACTTGGTCTTGGAGTCACTTATAATTGCGTGCTCGGAAATTACTCACCCTAAAATTGCTGGGGGCCGGAACGGACTCTGCCCACATGCATCCCCCACCACTCCCTGAGAAGGAAGAGGGGGCAGGGGGAGGGCGTTGACTGTGCCGAGGCCTGTCTGCGAAGTCTCAGGATACTCCCAAAGTGACCCCATGGGCCTGATGCAAGAAAGAGTGCTTGAAACTTCCAGTGGGCTTCAGTTCTGTTCAGTTCAGTCTCTCAGTCGTGTCTGACTCTTTCCAACCCCGTGGGCTGCAGTATCCCAGGCTTCCCTGTCCATCACCAACTCCCAGAGCTTGTCCAAGTTCATGTCCGGTTGAGTCAGTGATGCCATCCAGCCATCTCATCCTCTGTTGCACCCTTCTCCTCCTGCCTCCAATCCCTCCCAGTATCAGGGTATTTTCAAATGAGTCAGCTCTTCGCATCAGGTGGCCAAATGATTGGAGCTTCAGCTTCAGCTTCAGCCTTTCCAATGAACACCCAGGGCTGATCTCCTTTAGGAGGGACTGCTTGGATCTCCTTGCAGCCCAAGGGACTCTCAAGAGTCTTCTCCAACTCCACAGTTCCAAAGCATCAGTTCTTTGACACTCAGCTTTCTTTATGGTCCAACTCTCACATCCATAATGACCACTGGCAAAACCATAGCTTGGACTAGACAGACATTTGTTGGCAAAGTAATGTCTCTGCATTTAAATATGCTGACTATGTTTGCCATAGCTTTTCTTCCAAGGAACAAGTATCTTAATTTCATGGCTGCAGTCATCATCTGCAGTGATTCTGGAGCCCAAGAGAATAAAGTCTGTCACTGTTTCCACTATTTCCACATCTATTTGCCATGAACTGATGGGACCGTATGACATGATCTTAGTTTTCTGCATGTTGAGTTATAAGCCAACTTTTTCACTCCCCTCTTTCACTTTCATCAAGAGGCCCTTTAGTTCTTCACCTTCTGCCATAAGAGTGGTGTCATCTGCATATCTGAGGTGATTGATATTTCTCCCAGCAATCTTGATTCCAGCCTGTGCTTCATCCAGCCTGGCATTTCACATGATGTACTCTGCATAGAAATTAAATAAGCAGGGTGACAGTATACAGCCTTGATGTCCTCCTTTCCCGGTTTTGGCTTAGACTATTCAAAATCCCACCTTGGTCTCCTCTGTGGGATTCTCTCTGCTTTCTGCATACCTTGGGCCCTTTGGGTAAAGATGCTGCCTTATTTCTGGACTGAGCTTTCAGGGCCATTGAAAGTCTGATGGCTCCCTGGTGGCCCAGATGGTGAAGAATCTGTCTGCAACGCGGGAGATCCAGGTTCAACCCCTGGATCCCTGGAGGACGGAATGGTTACCCGCTCCAGTATTCTCGCCTGGAGAATTTCAAGGACAGAAGAACCTGGAGGGCCACAGCCCACGGGGTTGCAAAGAGTGGCCAGCACTTTCAGTGTTTTTGGAATCCCCTGACCACGCGGTGGGCGGGGCTGGCTGGTCACCCTGGAAGATGCACTGCTCTGTGTCCAGCTGGCTAAATTCGCAACCAATTATTTCTAAGATGCTGAACTTCTCTGCTGAACAAACCAGCAGTGTTGGGCGGAAAAAAATAAACTGATGTTGATGAAAAAAAAAAATGATGATGATCAGCTGGTGTTGATTGGAGCCAATCACCACGAGTGGCTTGCACAGTAAAATGTCTTGGCTTATTTATGAACTTTCTAGAGTTTCTCAACCTAAAAATATTGAGCTTGGGACTTTCCTGGTGATTCAGTGGTGAAGACGTCACCTTCCCATTCCGGGGCTGTGGGTTTGATCCCTGGTTGGGAAGCTAAGATTCCACATGCCTTATGGGCAAAAGAACTAAGAACATAAAACAGAAGCAGCATTGTAACAAATACAGTAAAGACTTTGAAAATGGTCCACATTAAAAAAAATCTTTAAAAAATATTGATCTTATTAAAAGAAGTATATATATAGACACAATCTGTTTATTCAAAGAAGAGGTTCAAGTTAGGACGTCCTAATGACATTAGGAAACGAATCAATCAGAAAAATAAATACAAAGATTTTTAAAAAGACAAGTGGCTATTTTCATGGAACTGTAAGAAGTGATTCAAAATTGTTTCCATTTAACAGGACGTCCCCAGTGGCTTAGCAGTAAAGAATCCGCCTGCAGTGCAAGAGATGTAGGAGGTGTGGGTTCAATCCCTGAGTCTGGAGGATCTCCTGGAGCAGGAAATGGCAACCCACTCCAGTATTCTTGCCTGGAGAATCCATGGACAGACGAGCCTGGTGGGCTACAGTCCATGGTGTGGCACAGAGTCAGATATGACTGAAGGAACTTAGCAAATGATATCATGGGATGGGGATCATTTAACTGAAAAAAAAAAAAGGCGTAATCTTGGGAAAAGCACAAACACTTATTTTTCAAAGGTGATGAGATGCCATGCTCCCTGGATTGGATGTGGAATACCCCCACCCAGATTGGGGACCACCTCTCCATTTTGCAAACCTAGAACCTTCTAGAATCTTCTGAGAATGGGGTGTTGGTTTCCTGTGATTTGAAAAGCTGACACCAAAAAGAGTGTAAGAAGCAGACACAGAAGAACACACGCAGTGTGTGATGACCTTGATGGGAAATGTCAAGAACAGGCGAAGGCACAGACAGAAACGGGGCTCAGGGTGAGGGGGCTGGGGAAGGTGGCGTGATAGCTCGTGGGGTCAGTCTCTTTCTGAGGGCCTGAGAAGGTCCTGAAACCAGACAGACGTGGTGTTGGCAAAAAATCGCTAATGCACTAAATGCCCCTGACTTCTCTACTCTGGTTAACATGGTAACCTTTACGTTATGAGTGAAAGGGAGAGTGTTAGTCGCTCAGTCGTGTCCAACTCTTTGCAGACCCATGGACTGCAGCACGCCAGGCTTCCGTGTCCTTTACTGTCTCCTAGGACTGCTCACACTCATGTCCATTGAGTCAATGATGCCATCCAACCATCTCATCCTCTGTTGACCCCTTCTCCTCCCACCTTCCTCAGGGTCTTTTCCACTGAGTCATCTCTTCCCATCAGGTGGCTTCAGCTTCAGCATCAGTCCTTCCAATGAACACTCAGGACTGATTTCCTTTAGGACTGACTGGTCGGATCTCCTTGCTGTCCAAGGGGCTCTCAAGAGACTTTCTGAAGAGTAAGTGTGAGCTGTTCTCTCCTCTTTCTGTTGATTGGAATGCAGGCACAAAGGCTGGAGTCCATGCAGCTACTGTGGACCATGAGTAGAAAGTCACATACTGAGGATGATGGAGCCATAATGTGGAGGATGCCTGACATCCTGGATCTCCATAGCAACCCTGAATGGTTCACTCTGGCTTCCTGTCACATCAGAGAGAAATAGATGGTCGTCTCACTTAAGTCCTTGTAGCTCAGTCAGTAAAGAATCTGCCTGCAGTGCAAGAGACCTGGGTTCAATCCCTGGGTTGGGAAGATCCCCTGGAGAAGGAAATGGCAACCCACTCCAGTATCCTTGCCTGGAAAATGTCATGGACAGAGGAGCCTGGTGGGCTGCAGCCCATGGGGTCCCAAAGAGCTGGGCACGACTGAGCGACTAACAGTTACTTACTTACGTATTGTTGTGTTTCCATAATACTCTGTTAAATCCCAATACTAGAATATCTATCCATTTATCTATCTATCTCTGTATTTACCTATCAATATCATCTAGCAGTCAATCAATCGTCTTTACCATCTATCTATATCATCTATCAATCTATTTTTATCATCTGTCAATATATCTATCTTTATCACCTATCAATCTATCTTTATCTGTTAAATCGTAATACTAGAGGATCTATCCATCTATATCTGTATTGATAATATCAATATCATCTACCAGTCAAGCAGTCAATCTTCATCACCGGTCTCTATCATCTGTGTATTTGCCTATCTTTATCGTCTACCAACCTACCTTTATCATCTATTTTATCATCAGTCCATCCATCCATCGGTCTTTATCACCTATATATGTATCTATCCATCGATCCTCCTATTTTGCGTCCAATGCATCCCCAGGCTCCAGGAACCCAACAGCTTGCCTGGTACCTAGAAACGTTTTAACCGAACTGCCGTCTGCCCTTCAGCTTCCCTTACGGTGCTTTGCAGAATGGCTTCTGAATGCACGTCCTTACCCTTTGTGTTTGTAAAGCAAACGCTGTCATGCCCTGGGAGACAGCAAGCAAACGAGGCTCTTAAAGACCTCTGGGGTGTGTTTTCTTTACATCGGTGGTGGCTGATCAGGCCAAGCAAGAACACGTTCCTGGCCGTGAGCACCTCCTGGCTGGACGAGCGAGCGGCCTCTTCCTGAGAGTCTCCCCTCCAGCCCCCTCCCCCATGCACTAATCTCCCTGCCACATCACTGTCACCTCCCCACTCTTGACTGTCAAATCGTCTCCCACCTCTCCTTGCCCTGGAGCCACGGTGACACAGTCGGAGGGCAAAGGAATCAGAGGCAAGAATCTTTAGTCTCCCAAAGAGCCCTCGGGTCTGTGAGGCCAGATGGGACCCTGCCCAGTACAGTCATTCCTTCAGCTGGGAACTTTCCAGAAATTACCCACACGTAAAACACACTTAAAGAAAGCTGAGCACTGAAGAATCGATGCTTTTGAACTGTGCTGTTGGAAAAGACTCTGGAGAGTTCCTTGGACTGCAAGGAGATCCAACCAGTCCATCCTAAAGGGGATCAGTCCTGAATATTCACTGGAAGTACTGATGCTGAAGCTGAAGCTCCAATACTCTGGCCACCTGATGCAAAGAGCTGGCTCATTGGAAAAGACCCTGATGCTGGGGAAGATTGAGGGCAGGAGGAGAAGGGGAAGACAGAGGATGAGATGGTTGGATGGCATCGTCAACTCAATGGACAGGGGTTTGGGTGAACTCCGGGAGCTGGTGATAGACAGGGAGGCCTGGTGCGGTGCGGTTCATGGGGTGAACCGTTCCTGGACCTCTGTGGTCTGACTCAGTCTTGCTTTCCTAACAACACCCCTGCTGAGAGCTTTACAGAATCTGCTACGTGGGCCGCTCCGGGCTTTTTATTTTTCATCTTTATTCTTTTTTTAACTTTTTATTTTACACTGGAGTATAGCAGTCCACGGTGGAAGAACGGACGGCAACCCACTCCTATATTCTTGCCTGGAGAATCCCATGGATGGAGGAGCCTGGTGGGCTACAGTCTATGGGGTCACAAAGAGTCAGATACAACTTAGCCACTGAACAACAGCCACAAGAGAGTTGATTTTCAATGTTGTATTACTTTCAACTGTACAGAAAAGCGATTCAGTTACACGTAGACGTGTATTTATTCTTGTTTCTTTCTTTTTTAAAAAGCTTTTTATTTTATTGTTGTTATTGTTCAGTTCTTCAGTCCTGTCTGATACTTTGCAACCCCACGGACTGTAGCCCGCCAGGCTCCTCTGTCCACGGGATTCTCTAGGCAAGAACACTGGAGTGGGCTGCCATGCCCTCCTCCAGGGGATCTTCCCGACCCAGGGATTGAACCCATGTCTCCTGCCCTGCAGGCAGATTCTTTACCATCTGAGCTGCCCGGAAAAGTCCCATAAGTGAAGGTGATCTCGTTCAATTTGGGGAAGCTTCCTTTGCCTTTGAAAAGGATCTCTCTCACTGAGTGCCAGACAGGATTTCCAACGGACTGGCCAAAGTTGGTGTCAAGCATTGACCTCAGTCTGTGAAATCATTTGTGTGCGTGGTTTTTTTTTTCTTCTTCTTCTTTTTTTCTTTTTACACCTCTCTGGGGACCTGTGGGATCACTTTATTATTTATAGATTAAAGAGCATTGTTGCTAATTAGCACTGTTCTAGTTGTCGGTGGGTAGACGGGCTTTCTTTGAAGTCTTTCTGATTTGTATTTTGGGAATTCCAAACACTGCTGTAGCTGGCATAGTTTCGGACGTCGGAACCTGCTCTCGTAAGCAATTATTTCGTGATCCGCGGTCCTGAGGTCCTGTCAGTCGTCCCAGGACATTCCAGACGGGATCGGTTTCTGAGGATTCATTATTTTCGGTCAGTGGAGACGGCTTCCTGACACTACATCTCGGGGTCAGTTCTGGCGGAACGTTCATACTGCCTGCATGCTTTGTGTGTGTTAGTCGATCAGTCGCGTCTGACTCTTTGCAACCCCATGGACTGCAGCACACCAGGCCTCCCTGTCCATCACCAGCTCTCGGAACTTGCTCAAACTCATGTCCACCGAGTCAGTGATGCCACCCAACCGTCTCATCCTCAGTCGCCCCCTTCTCTTCCTGCCGTCAATCTTTCCCAGCATCAGGGTGTTTTGCAATGAGTCTGTTCTTCGAATTGTGTGGTCAAAGTATTGGAGGGTCAGCTTCTTCAAATTAAAATCAGTTAAAAAAAAAATACAACGCTGGAATTCCCAGGCATGAAAGTAGATAAACACCCAAACGAATACTTCATATTGCCGTTATATCACACCCTTTTAAACATTTCTTTCTTCTCAAAAAGGTCTGAAAGTCTTCTTAGGGCTTGCAGAAATTACAGAGAGCTGCTTGAAGCAGGGACATCCCTGGGTTTTCCTCTGGTCCCTGGAAACTCCTTTGCGATCTTTACTCCAATCTGAATCTTTAGAGGAAAGGGTTTTTTGTTAATTGCCCCTTTGCTGAGATCCTGACCTTTATCTGATCTCTGTCCTTCCCCGTTGGAGAACCTGGGACGGAATCTCAGCATCCCTTCGTCACAGCAAGGGAACGAAGCTCGTCGCCACAACGTGTGTGCAATTTTCAGCCCCGTGAAACTGCTTTTAATTTGAGGGCGGTGTAACGTTTCCACCCCCCTCTAACCTTTCAGCCAGAACACCCAGATTTCACGGACAGCAGAAATTACAGCCCCCTTTGCTGTCCATCTCGTTTTTCTCTCCGTCTCCCTGCCTTTCCTGATGAAAAGCTCCCCTCCTCCCCTCTGAGGGTGGGGGGCGGGGGTGGTTAGAAATTCGAGACGCCCTTACAGCTTAACACGTTTCACACTTTGATTTCACTCAAGGAGGAAACGTGAGGATTTCCGAGAGTAAACCTTAGCAAGTCACACCAACATCAAAGGGAGATGAAACGGAGCTCGAAGGGGGCTGGGGGGGAGTCCACGTGGGTTCTCAGATGCTTCCCGTGGCATGACGAGTTTACAGGAAACGTTTAAAGAGGGTCATGATTTTGGAAGGGCCCCGGGAAGAGTTAACACACCACAGAACAATCTGCTAAAATCTCCTTTGCTGGTTATCAAAGAGGGGAGGGGGGGACAGGCAGTAGCCCATTCTCATCTCATTAGCGTTACTGGGCAGAGGCTGAAAATCAAACAAGTGTAACTGCAGGTTTGGAGAGCAGGCTGGGGACAGGGAGGGTGCGCAAGTTCCCCCCTGCACACAGGAGGGCTGCCTGTAAGAGGAGAAAACAGATCCTGAGGCCCCCAGCCACCCCTTCCCCATCCCCTCC
>SJYG01000184.1:282277-297227 GCA_006410535.1 Litocranius walleri
AAAAAAAAAAAAAAGTACTCCAGCTAAGCCGAGAGGTGACTTTGCACCGTGAGTAGCCGGGGATATGGATGCATTTTCATCTGACCCACCGAGGACTTTCAAAGATGTGATTCAAGCCTGGCGCACACCCATGAATCGTCGGTGGCAGGGAGTTGGCAGCTCGCTAAGCCCGGCAGATATCCAGTTCAGGGGGAAGCCTGCTTTCTTCTGCATGCTTCTCTCTTTGCCTACCATGCCCAGCTGGCCACCGGAAAAGCTCAGTCACTTCTCTCTCTGCGGTGACCTTACACCCACTCCAGCCACTTCACACCTGTTGTTGTTGAATCGCTCGGTCCTGGTCGATTCTTTGCGATCCCATGGACTGCAGCACGCCAAGCTTCCCTGTCCTTCACCATCTCCCGGAGTTTACTCAAGCTCATGTCCATTGAGTCGCTGATGACAGCCAACCATCTCATCCTCTGTTGTCCCCTTCTCCTCCTGCCTTCAACCTTTCCCAGCATCAGGGTCTTTTCCAATGAGTCAGTTCTTTGCATCAGGTGGCCAAAGGATTGGAGCTTCAGCTTCAACACCAGTCCTTGCAGGACTGAGTTCCTTTAGGACTGACCTTTATCAGTCATTAGATTTTCCTCAATATATAACTTCTCTAATGTCCCTTCCTGGAAGCCCCAAAACTCCATTTCTTGAGTCTTGTCACTTCTAAATTGATCACCATTTGTTTAAATGGTATAGAACTGCCCCCCCCCCCCCAGCCAGACTTCCTCGACGTTAAAACCCGTCTTTTCTGGAAGGCCTTACATGCATCTGAACCAAGTTTTTTCTCCAGTTAAGCTTTTTTGGCACTTTAGTTTGCAGCCCTCAGGTCTGAACATACGAGGATATAGGAAAGTTTTTCCCCTTCCACTGCAATTGGTTTGAGTGAATGACGTGTGCATCAGTTAAACATCTTTGTTTTTCTGTTTTTGGCCTCACAAAGCGGCATATGGGAATCATAGTTCCCTGACCAGGGATGGAACCTGTACCCAAGGCACTGGAAGCATGGGTGCTAACCGCTGGACCACAAGGGATGCCGCAGGACCTTGCTGAGTGATGCAGCTGAGACAGCATCTTTGGTTGCTCAGAACAAGCCCAGCCGCACCTGGGCTTATGCTCTGGCTGGTGGGGGCTGGCTGCCAGAGGAACCAACCACATGCTTAGAGGGTTGGCCCTTTTCATCCCACCCCCAGCCTCCATGGAGGGCAGAGGGGCTGTGGATTGAGTTGCTACAGACGGCCAGGGTTTACTCAGTCTTACCTGATGGAGGCTCCACGGTTCAGGGAGCTTCAAGGGCTGGGAAACCCACCCACAAGCTGGGAGCGTGTTGCCCCCAGACTCCACGGAGACAGAAGCTGCTGCACTGGGGACCCTCCCGGATGTCACCGTCATCTCTTCCTGTGGCTGTTCATCCCTTGAGGATAAACAGTAAGTCAAGCGTTCCCTAAGTTACATGAGGAAGAGAGTTGTGGGGACCCTATGGTTGTAGCCACGTTGGACAGAAGTGAGTGGCCTGGGGACCCACTCCTTGCGGTTGAAGTGGGGGTGTCCTGGGGGGCTGAGCCCTTTACTGCAGTGAGGTCTGCACTGAGTCAGGTCATAGCAGGGCTGACCTGAATGGTAGGGCGCCCAGCAAGTGTCTGACGAGAAGATTCTTCGGTGTGGAAAACCCTTTGGGTGTCGAAAGAGCTTTGAGCAGAGAAACAGTTTTCCTTCGAATATTAATTTTTGTTCCCATGGGTTTAGAGCAAACACCTCCTCCTGGATGACCGCTCTGCTCTTGGTGTTTTTCCTGCAAGCTCTTCTCTGCTTCCTCAGAATTCTCTAGAACACCAGTTAGAGCCTGTCTGTACTTGTTAATCACCTCCCAGTGCCGTGGTGCTCAAGACTTTTAGGAAAAAAGCTCAAATTCCTCCACCTGTCCGGCTGCCCCAGAAGGCGCACGTGGCCATGGGTGGTGCCTGACGTAACGGGCTTGCTTTGCGCCCGGTGGAGACCACGTTGTTCAGAGTTTGGGGTTGATATTCTGTGTTCTGTTGCTTCAAGACCTGCAATTTTTTTTTTCTTACGTCTTACGTTTGACGTAGAAAAGACACTAAAATATTTTAGGATCATGTGAAAACAGACCCGTTTGCTTTCGCAGGGCAGACGGTCCAAGCATCTGAAAGAGGGGCTGTGACCGGTTCTCCTGTTTGTCATGACCCGTGTGTCTGTGGAATTTTATTTCTCGTTTGCTGGTTCTCACGTTAGAGGAACACGTGTGGTTTGTTTCCTTTGCGGTGTAAACTGGTTTCACGGCATTGTAAGTGACCACAATGTAGGGTCTCCATGTCTCACGAAAAGAAGACAGTCGTGAGGGCGTGCTGCGATCTGCGGCTCTTCTTGCTGTTCAGTCACTCCGTCGTCTCCGATTCTTTGCGACCCCATGGACTGCAGCACGCCAGGCTTCTCTGTCCTTCACCATCGCCCAGACTTTGCATCAGGCGGCTGAAGTGTTGGTGCGTTTTGGAAGTACCTCAGTTCTTAGCAAGAGGCTCGTCATCCCTGACGGGGCTGAGGGGAGGGACGTCTGATCCTTCAGCTGGCGAGGGGGAGACAGGATTTTCATCTCCTGTGGGACAAGTTGGTCGCCAAGACTCACGCTCTGTGGCAGGTGGGCGGCCGTAACAGAACATTCCAAAACTGGGGAGCTTAAGACCACCTCCATCCATCTCCCTCCAAGGCCTGGAGACCAGACATCTGAGGTCAGGGGGTCCCAGGGCTGCGCTCCCTGCAGAGACTCCAGAGGAGGCTCCTTCCCGCCTCTTTCAGCTTCTGCAGTCTCCAGGTGTCCATCCCTAGGCTGGTGGCTGCCTCCCTCCTGTGACTTCATGTGCCTTCTCCATGTCTGTGTCTCTCCTTTGCGATCAAGAGAAAGATGAGGTGGAGTGCACACACGCCATATTTGCTATTCAGCTGCTTGGAATCTCATTTCTTATCCTCCGTGCAGGCAGCCTGGCCGAGGTGCAGAAGATGGCTTGGGGATGGTAGTACCCCATTGCTCTGGGTTTGATCCCTGGGTGGGGAAGATCCCCTGGAGAAGGGCATGGCTACCCACTCCAGTATTCTTGCCCAGAGAATCCTATGGACAGAGGAGCCTGGTGGGCTAGAGTCCATGGGGTCCCACAGAGCCAACTCGACTGAGCGACTGAGCACAGAGGTGCAGAGATCCCAACACGCAGCCCAGCGGTGTTAACACGACCTCTCGTGTTGCTCGTGTTGTCAAATGGATTGGTTCCAACAGTCAGAAGGGAGAGTCTGACGTGCCTCTTCTGGGTCCGCATCTCCTGAACTAACCTCGGCGGTGCTCTGGTTTCTGGAGATGGTGAGAGCTTCCTTATTTCGCTTGTTCACTGTGTGTGTCTATTGAATGTGACTCTACAGACGTGCACACACGTCATACATGTGTGATGTCACATGTATGAATGGCACAGATGATACACTGCTTTCTGTTATATACCGGTGGTGGTTTAGTTGCTAAATCATGTCCGACTCTTGGTGACCCCATGGACTGTAACCCAGTAGGCTCCTCTGTCAAGGGGATTTCCCAGCCTGAAATACTGGAGTGGGTTGTCATTTCCTCCAGGGCATTTTCCCGACCCAGGGATCGAACCCAGGTCTCCTGCATTGCAGGAAAATTCTTTACCAGAGCCACCATGGAAGCCCCCCAAGGGTGAAGGGAGGATGGAATTCTTTTGTTTAATTCCCCTGGTTTGTGACACTTTTTTTCACAGCAGCCTCAAGAAACACAGCAGCTACACGTCTTGACCATGAAATTTCCAAGACTGGGGTCCTTGTTCTCAACAGCCACTTCCTCCCATACGGCCATCTTCAGCGTTCAGGAATCAGTGCCCAGGACCTGGGGGACATCTCCAGCCAGAGGGCACAGGGTTCCCCTTCTGCACTGGGTCAGTTTTCCTATCAGTGGTATTGCAAACAACAACTGCCGTGTGAAGACAGCAGGCAGGATTCCAGCTGTCCCACCCTGGGTTCTTACCTGCAGCCTGGCTCACCCTCCTTGTTCTGAAATAAATCTCCCTCAACCCCTGGAGCATCTCAGTTCTGCAAACCCGTCGTCAGGAATCAGCCGACAGACGGGAACACACAGACGCTTGAAGCTTTGATAGCAGACTCTGGCACCCAACATCTTTCTGAAAGCACCGGAGCCTAATTTTCATTCCCCAAAAAGCCCCCTTGAAGAGTTCTCAGCACAGATTAGGCTATCCATATTTCATGCAAAAAAAAAAAAAAAATCAGACATTAAAAAAAAACCACCCAAATGACTCTTAGTTATGAGTGGAGACATTCCAAATCGAAAGCAGCACCTTCTGGCTTCTGCCAAGGCTATGAAAATGCAATGATCTCCAGAAATTCATACACGCATCCCTGGGGACATTGTTACCGGCTCATAAAAAGAAAAATTGCTGGTACTTGAGCTTGCAAATAATTTATGCATTGGGTTTTGTCTCGGACGCCTGGAGTCCTGTGTGCCGAACTGACCACCTACTCATACCCAGGAAATGGGTCGTCAGCATCAGAATGGAGTCCTGGTGGTCTTATTCACGTGCCAGCCCCTGCGTGAAGAAACGTGCTTTTTCCATGAGCCACCTTGAACGTTTACAACCCAGTCATCTTGTTGGACCAAGCTGCCTGTGATTATAAACGGTGTTGTTCAGTTGCTCACTCGTGTCCAACTCTTTGCAACCCCACTGACTGCAGCCCACCAGGCTGCCCTGTCCATCAACAACTCCCAGAGTCCACCCAAACTCATGTCCATTGAGTCGGTGATGCCATCCAACCATCTCATCCTCTGCCGCCCCCTTCTCCTCCTGCCCTCAATCTTTCCCATCATAAGGGTCTCTTCAAATGAGTCAGCTCTTCGCATCAGGTGGCCAAAGGATTGGAGTTTCAGCTTCAGCATCAGTCCTTCCAGTGAATAGTCAGGACTGATTTCCTTTAGGATGGACTGGTTTGATCTCCTTGCTGTCCAAGGGGCTCTCAAATGTCTCCAACACCACAGTTCAAAAGTATCAGTTCTTTGGTGCTCAGCTTTCTTTATGGCCCAACTCTCACATCTGTACATGACTACTGGAAGAACCATAGCTTGGGCTAGATGGACCTTTGTTGGCAAAGTGATGTCTCTGCTTTTTAACACACTGTCTAGGTTTGTTGTAGCTTTTCTTCCAAGGAGCAAGTGTCTTCTAATTTCATGGCTGCAATTATTTTGATTTTGGATGATACATATATATGTTGCTGTTGTTTAGTCTCTAAGTCGTGGCCAGCTCTTTGTGATCCCATGGACTGTAGTCCTCTAGGCTTCTCTGTGCATGGAATTTCCCAGGCAAGAATATGGAGTGGGTTGCCATTTCCTTCTCCAATAAACATATTGGCATGATGATAAATATATATACACCAATTTGTGGCATTTTCTGATTCTCATCTTCTGTGTGGCTTCACAAACACAGGAAGCCTGGAGAGAGGAAAGGTTAAATTCTGTGAGGTCCTCCATGGCACCCCCAGAGAAGAAGCTCATTTGTAACACAATCCACAGAGAGGAGAGGACGTCTCAGTTTTCCAAATGAATCTCCCAGGGATGCTGTGCAGATCTGTAGAAGTGGTGCAGGTCTGGAGCACAGCATGGCATCCATGCTTATAGAACTTCTGTTCCTGGTGAGTGCCTGACTGTTTTATGATATTTTCAGGGGTTGACCCAGTTTTTGAAAGGCAAACAATAAAATTCACATTAATTATGCACTATAGCACCAAGTCACTTCATTCTGCTGCTGCTAAGTTGCTTCAGTTGTGTCCGACTCTGTGCGACCCCATAGATGGCAGCCCACCAGGCTCCGCCGTCCCTGGAATTCTCCAGGCAAGAACACTGGAGTGGGTTGCCATTTCCTTCTCCATTGCATGAAAGTGAAAAGTGAAAGGGAAGTCGCTCAGTCGTGTCTGACTCCTAGTGACCCCACAGACTGCAGCCCACCAGGCTCCTCCGTCAATGGGATTTGCCAGGCAAGAGTACTGGAGTGGGGAGCCATTGCCTTCATTCTAGGATGAGCCAATAATACACAACCAGAGGAAACGATCAGGTGCTCTTGCTGCCACATACACATTTAATTCTTCTGGTCTTGCACCTTGCTAAAAATACCAGTTTGAACCATAGACCCATCAAGGCAAAAGTGGGTTTTAAAAACTATCAGCAAAAAAAAACAAAGCGAAAAAACCCTGCAAATAATTTTCCCCAAGTGAGGTGGAAATTCAACTAAGGGTGAAACTGGGGAAAAATGGTCCAGTTTACCCTTAAACTTGGAAAAGTTGAAAAATGGAGCTATCATTGCAAAAATGCAATGGAAGGGAAAGAACTAATGTAATTCTTTCTCACAAACCTGGTTTAAAAATTTTCTTTCTGCAGAGCAGGAAAACAACACTAAAAGAAAGAGTGCTGGAAGATATAAAATGGGTCTAATTTTATGAGTCTGTGTTGGTTTCTATGTGACAAACTTCTAAATAAAGTAGGATTTGAAGTTAAATCTGATAGGAAAAAAGCAGGTTCTAAGGTAAAATCTGACAGAGGATGGAAGTTTTGAGATAAAAACGAAAGAAGCAGAGAGATTCTGAGGTATTACCAGTAAGAAAAAAAAAGAGGACCTGAGGTAAAATCTGACAGAAAGAAAGAGGTTCTCTGGAAAATCTGAAAAAATAAACACGTTCTGAGGTAAAATCTGACAGAAAGAATGAGGTTCTGAGGTAAAAATGACAGAAAAAGGTTTTGAGGTACCATCTGAGAGAAATTATCAGATTGTGAGGTAAAAGGTGACACAAATTTGGAGGCTTTGAGGTAAAATCTGACAAAAAATTAGTGGACTCTGAGGTAAAATCCGACAGAAAGAAGGAGGTTCTGAGATAAAAACTGACAGAAGGAAGGAGGTTCTGAGGTAAAATCTGAAAGAAAGTAGGGGTTCTGAGGTAAAATCTGTCAGAAACTAGGAGGTTCTGAGATAAAACCTGACAGATATCAGTGGATTCTAGGTAAAACTAGACATGAAGTTTTGAGGCAAAGTCCGACAGAAAGTTGGAGGCTTTAAGGTAAAATCTAACAGAAACAAAGGGGTTCTGAGGTAAAATCTGATAGAAAGTAGAGGATACTGAGGTACAATCTGACAGAAATAAGATTCTGAGGTAAAAATGACAGAAAGATGGAGGTTCAGAGGTAAAATTTGACAAAAAGTAGCAGTTCTGAGGTGAAAACTAACAAAGTAGAAGATTCAGAGGAAAACTCTGACAGAAGTAATGAAGTACAGAGGTAAACTTTGAGAGTTGGATGTACTGAGGCAAAATGTGACATAAAGGTGAAGGCTGTGAGGTCAAATCTGGAAAAAAAGAAAGATTCTGAGATCAAATATGAGAGAAAGAACAAAGTTGTGAGGTAAAAAGGACAGAAAGAAGAAGGCTGTGAGGTAATATCTAACACAGAAGAAAGTTCTGATAGAAAATTTTGGAGAACTAGGTTCACAGGAAAATGTGACATAATGAAACAGGCTCTGAGATAACTAAGGCATTGTGAGATAAAATCTGACAGAAACAAGATTATACCTCAGAACTACCTTCTTTTTGCCCATCAGTTCAGTTCAGTCGCTCAGTCGTGTCCAACTCTTTGCGACCCCATGGACTGCAGCACAGCCAGGCCTCCCTGTCCATCACCAACTCCTGGAGTTTACTCAAACACATGTCCGTCAAGTCGGTGACGCCATCCAGCCATCTCATCCTTGCTGTCCCCTTCTCCTTCCGCCTTCAATCTTACCCAGTATCGGGGTCTTTTCCAATGAGTCAACTCTTAGCATCAGGTGACCAAAGGATTGGAATTTCAGCACCAGCATCAGTCCTTCCAATGAATATTCAGGACTGATCTCCTTCAGAATGGACTGGTTGGATCTCCTTGCAGTCCGAGGGACTCTCAAGAGTCTTCTCCAACACCGCAGTTCAAAAGCATCCATTCTTCAACACTCAGCTTTCTTTATAGTCCAACTCTCATATCCACACATGACCACTGGAAAAACCACAGCCTTGACTAGCCAGACCTTTATTGGCAAAGTAATGTCTCTTTTTTAATATGCTGTCTAGGTTGGTCATAACTTTCCTTCCAAGGAGTAAGTCTTTTAATTTCATGGCTGCATTCACCATCTGCAGTGATTTTGGAGCCCAGAAAAATAAAGTCAGCCACTGTTTCCACTGTTTCCCCATCCATTTGCCATGAAGTGATGGGATCGGATGCCATGACCTTAGTATTCTGAATGTTCATTTCTGTCAGATTTTACCTCTAAACAACTCTTTGCTTTCTGTCAGATTTTACCTCAAAACCCCTAGTTTCTGTCAAATTTTCTTAAGAACCTCCTAGTTTCTGTCATATTTTACCTCACAACCCCTGAATTTTTATAAAATTTTACCTCAGAACCTCCTAGTTTCTTCTCAGATTTTACCTCAGAATCCTTCATTTCTGTCAGATTTTACACCAAAACCTCTTTCTGTCACATTTTACCTCCAAATCCCCTAGTTTCTGTCAGATTTTACCTCAGAATCCCATAGTTTCTCTCATGTTTTACATTAGAACCTTGTTCATTCTGTCAGATTTTCACTCAGAAGCCCTTAATATCTGTCAGGTTTTTACCTCAGAACCTTCTTCTTTCTGTCATATTTTACCTCAGGAGTCCCTAGTTTCTTTCAAATTTTACGTCAGAACCCCTTAGTTACTGTCAGATTTTACCTAAGAACCCTCTATGTCTGTCATCTTTTACTTCAGAACCTCCTCTTTCTGTTAGATTGTACCTCAGAATCCCCTAGTTTCTGTCAGATATTACTTCAGAACACCCTAGTCTGTCTGATTTTTACCTCAGAACCCGCTAGTTTTTTGTCAGATTCTACCTCAGAATCTTCTTTCTGTCAGATTTTACCTCAGAATCCCATAGTTTCTGTCATTTCCCCCCTCAGAACCTTGTTCTTTCTGTCAGAATTTAACTCATAACCCTTTAATTTCTGTCAAATTTTACCTCAGATCGTCCTTCTTTTGGACAGATTTTCCCTCAGAACCCCCTAGTCTCTGTCAAATTTTCATCAGAACCCCCTAGTTTCTGTCATATTTTACTTGTGTTTGACTCTTTTTCACTCCATGAAGTCCAGCCCACCAGTCTCCTCTGTCCATGGGATTTTCCAGGGTAGAATACTGTTGATTTCTAGTTTTTGCTCCAGGGGGATATTCCCAGTGTAGTAATCAAACACATCTCTTTCACTGGGAGGTGGATTCTTTACCACTGAGCCACGTGAGCAGCCCAGAGGCTGGGCAACCATGTCCCCAAGCTGGACAGTTGTCCCCAAATTCACCATCGAAAGTCAACATATCCTACCTGGGCAAGCCCGTGCAGTACTCACCTTTATCATGTTTTTCTATATAAAGAGAACATTCTTTCCTCCTGGAGCTCAGGGATCAATGTGTTATTCAGTTACTAAGTTGTGTCCAACTCTTTGCGACCCCATGGACTGCAGCATGCCAGGCTTTCCTGTCGTTCACCGTCTCTCAGAGTTTGCTCAAAGTCATGTCTGTTGAGGCGATGATGCCATGCAACCATCTCATCCTTGTCGTCCCCTTCTCCTCCTGCCCTCAGTCTTTCCCAGCATCAGGATCTTTTCCAGCCTTGCATAAGTCAGTGAAACTACAAGCCATGCTATGTAGGGCCACCCAAGATGGACAGGTCATGGTGGACAGTTCTGACAAAAACTCTGGTGGTCCACCGGCAAATGGGTTGGCAAACCACTTTAGTATTCTTGGCTTGAGAACCCCAGGAACAGAATGAAAAGCCAAAAGGGAATTGAGGAGAAAAAGATAAGGCCCTGTCCCCTGCCCTGTCCCCGGCTGGTGCAGAACGTGCATGCCGTGTTTACCCACACGCACGCCTCCCCGTGTCAGCACGGCCGTGCTATGATTTATAGACAGGCACACCCCGGAATCATTTAAAGTAGATTAGATTCAGGGGACAATTCCTTCTAATATGACAAGCTGATGCAGGCTGACAGGTAACTAGGTTACTTGGAATGGCAAGCGAGTTCAAGAAATTCTGATTAAATTAAAATATTAATGGTACCGCCGGGAGAAGGAGATTGAATCGCATCAGGAGCATTCAGGATGAGACTGGAGGTGCAGATGCATGCTGGGGTGTGTGTGTGTGTGTGTGTGTGTGTGGTGGGGTGCCAGGGGAAGTTACTTCCACTCAAAGGCACATTCCAATGAAACTGGAGATGAGGGAGCCACTCCTTTCTCATCAGGTCTAGGACCGGGCGCACCTGCTGCAGAGAATTTTGATCCGAGCTCACCTCAGGTAATTCCCACCCAGCCCTCCTATGAAACCATCACTGCCAAACTGCCAGCTCTATGGGACCTTATATATATATTTTTTCTTTTTCTTTCCTCCTGCAGAGAAAAACAACAGATACGCATCTCATCTTGGCCACAGGAAAATGAGATTCAGGGACCCCATTTAGTTACTCATTCATTCCAAGCCGATAGCCAGCTGGTGGCTCAGACAGTAAAGAATCAGCCTTCTGTGCAGGAGACACAGGTTCGATCCGTGGGCCGGGAAGGTTCCCCTGGAGAAGGGAATGGTTATTCCATCCCGTATCCTTGCCTGGAGAATCCCATGGACAGAGGAGCCTGGCAGGCTGCAGTCCATGGAGTCACACAGAGTCGGACACGACTGAGCGACTAACGTTTCATAACGACACCAAACTCATTCATGTGGGGTCCCCCTTACAGACGTTCTGAATTCTAGGGATGAAAAGGGAAAATTTGCCTTTCTTGAGTCCCTACTAGAGGCTTCCGGGAGAATCATGTTGGTGCTTTTATATGTATGCGAGAGTGAAGTCAGTCCGTCGTGTCTGACTGTGCGACCCCATGGACTGTAGCCTACCAGGTTCCTCTGTCCATGGGATTCTCCAACAAGAATCCTGGAGTGGGTTGCCATTTCCTTCTCCAGAAAAGTGAAGTCTTCAAGTATTTAGCTGGCACTTGGCCTCACTGAGCACAGAAATGAGTGAGTCAGTGAGCTGGGGGCTTCTCGTGAAGTCACCCACAAAGCAAAGCAGACCGTGAGAACTCAGAAACTCTCCCCCAAAGAAAAAATAAGACAGGCCATTTGAGGCCCAGCAGGGGCTGAGCCTCTGGTGTTTATCTGGACCCTGCTGACCATCCCCTTATCAAGGGTCTGTTTCCATCATCTACAAATCTCTATGTCAGGACAAGGCTCCAGCCTTGCTTTAGAAACAGGAAGGAGATGAATAGTGTTATGTTTTTAGTGTTTTGGGTTTTTTTTTTTTAAATTGAAGTATAGGGGGTTCCCTGGTGTCTCAGACAGTAAAGAATGTGCCTGCAATGCAGGAGACACAGCTTCCACTCCTGATCAGGAAGATCCCCTGGAGGAGGGCATGGCAACCCTCTCCAGTCTTCTTGCCTGGAGAATCCCATGGACAGAGGAGCCTGGCGGGCTACAGTCCGCCGGGTTGCTAAGAGTCAGACACAACGTAGCAACGAAACAACAACTGCTTTACAATATTGTGTTGCTTTCTGCAGTACAGCAACGCCAATCTGCCATCAGGGGGTGCCCGTCTTTAACCACTGAGTATAACATTGGCGCTCTACCATGATGATTTATCCTAGGATATTGAATACAGTGGATAAACAAGGTCCTCCTTTATAGCATATGGATAGTTTTTCTTTCAGCTTCTTATTTTGTCTTAGGGTAGAGTCGATAAACAGCGTTGTGATGGTTTCAGGTGACCAGTACAGGCACTCAGCCCTCAGTTCTGCCAGTTCACTCACTCAGCCGGACCGACTGTGACCCCATGGACGGCAGCACACCAGGCCTCCCTGTCCAGCAGCTCCTGGAGCTTGCTCAAACTCGTGTCCACTGAGTCAATGAGGCCAGCCAACCATCTCATCCTCGGTCGTCCCCTTCTCCTCCTGCCTTCAATCTTTCCCAGCATCAGGATCTTTTCTCATGAGTCAGCTCTTTGCATCAGGTGGTCAAAGTATTGGGGTTTCAGCTTTAGCATCCGTCCTTCTAATGAATCGTCAGGACTGATTTCCTTTAGGATGGACTGGTGGGATCTCCTTGCAGTCCAAGGGACTCTCAAGAGTCTTCTCCACAGTTCCAAAGCATCAATTCTTTGGCACTCAGCCTTCTTTATGGTCTGACACTCATATCCATACACGACTACTAGAAAAACCATAGCTTTGACTAGACAGACCTTTGTCGGCAAAGTAATGTCTCTGCTTTTGAATATGCTGTCTCAGTTTGTCATACCTTTTCTTCCGATGAGTAAGTGTCTTAATTTCATGGCTGCAGTCACCATCTGCAGTGATTTCAGAGCCCCCTCCCCCACAAAAAAAATCTCTCACTGCTTCCACTGTTTCCCCATCTATTTGCCATGAAGTGATGGGACTGCATGCCATGATCTTCATTTTCTGAATGTTGAGCTTTAAGCCAACTTTTTCACTCTCCTCTTTCACTTTCATCAAGAGGCCCTTTAGCTCCTCTTCACTTTCTGCCATAAGGGTGGTATCATCTGCATATCTGAGGTTATTGATATTTCTCCTGGCAACCTTGATTCTAGCTTGTGCTTCCTCCAACGCAGTGATTCTCATGATGTTCTCTGCATATAAGTTAAATAAGTAGGGTGACAATATACAGCCTTGATGTACTCCTTTCCAGAGTTGGAACCAATCTGTTGTTCCATGTCCAATTCTAACTGTTGCTTCCTGACCTGTATACAGATTTTTTGTGATCCGCACAGTCAAAGGCTTTGGCGCAGTCAATAAAGCAGAAATAGATGTTTTTCTGGAACTCTCTTGCTTTTTCCATGATCCAGTGGATGTTGGCAATTTGATCTCTGGTTCCTCTGCCTTTTCTAAATCCAGCTCGAACTTCTGGAAATTCACGGTTCACAGACTCAGACATTCATATACTTATATCCATTCTCTGCCAAACTCCCCTCCATCCAGGCTGCCACGTGACACTGAGCAGAGTTCCCTCTGCTGTCCAGCAGGTTCTTGCTGGTTCTCCATGTTAAATCCAGCAGTGTGTCCATGTCCATCCCAGACTCCCTGAACGTCCCTTCCTGTCCGTCTGTCCCCCAAGCAACCATGAGTTCATCCTCTATGTCTATGAATCTCTTTGTTTTGTAAGTAAATTCACTGGTATCGTTCCGTTTTTGAGTCTCCATATAAGTGATATCATTTGGTATTTGTCTTTCTTTGTGTAACTTCCTTCGCTGAGTATAACAATCTCTGAGTCCATCCGCATTGCTGCAAATGACATTATGTCTTAGATGGAGAAGCTCTATACAGTCAACAAAAACAAGACCAGGAGCTGACTGTGGCTTAGATCATGAGCTCCTTATTACCAAATTCAGACTTAAATTGAAGAAAGTAGGGAAAACCGCTAGACCATTCAGGTATGACCTAAACCAAATCCTTTATGATTACACAGTAGAAGTGAGAAGTAGATTTAAGGGCCTAGATCTGATAGACAGAGTGCCTGATGAACTATGGAATGAGATTCGTGACATTGTACAGGAGACAGGGATCAAGATCATCCCCATGGAAAAGAAATGCATAAAAGCAAAATGGCTGTCTGGGGAGGTCTTACAAATAGCTGTGAAAAGAAGAGAGATGAAAAGCAAAGGAGAAGAGGAAAGATATAAGCATCTGAATGCAGAGTTCCAGAGAATAACAAGAAGAGATAAGAAAGCCTTCAGCGATCAATGCAAAGAAATAGAGGAAAACAACAGAATGGGAAAGACTAGAGATCTCTTGAAGAAAATTAGAGATACCAAGGGAACATTTCATGCAAAGATGGGCTCGATAAAGGACAGAAATGGTCTGGACCTAACAGAAGCAGAAGATATTAAGAAGAGGTGGCAAGAATACACAGAAGAACTGTACAAAAAAAGAGCTTCATGACCCAGATAATCACGATGGTGTGATCACTCACCTAGAGCCAGACATCCTGGAATGTGAAGTCAGGTGGGCCTTAGAAAGCATCACTACAAACAAAGCTAGTGGAGGTGATGGAATTCCAGTTGAGCTGTTTCAAATCCTGAAAGATGATGCTGTGACTCAATATGCCAGCCAATTTGGAAAACTCAGCAGTGGCCACAGGACTGGAAAGGTCAGTGTTCATTCCAATCCCAAAGAAAGGCAATGCCAAAGAATGCTCAAACTACCACACAATTGCACTCATCTCACACGCTAGTAAAGAAATTCTCAAAATTCTCCAAGCCAGGCTTCAGCAATATGTGAACCGCAAACTTCCAGATATTCAAGCTGGTTTTAGAAAAGGAGAGGAACCAGAGACCAAATTGCCAACATCCGCTGGATCATGGAAAAAGCAAATGAGTTCCAGAAAAACATCTACTTCTGCTTTATTGACTATGCCAAAGCCTTTGACTGTGTGGATCACAGTAAACTGTGGAAAATTCTGAAAGAGATGGGAGTACCAGACCACCTGACCTGCTTCTTGAGAAATCTGTATGCAGGTCAGGAAGCAACAGTTAGAACTGGACATAGAACAATAGAGACTGCTTCCAAATAGGAAAAGGAGTACGTGAAGGCTGTATATTGTCACCCTGCTTATTTAACTTGTATGCAGAGTACATCAGGAGAAACGCTGGGCTGGAAGAAGCACAAGCTGGAATCAAGATTGCCAGGAGAAATATCACTAACCTCAGATATGCAAATGACACCATCCTTATGGCAGAAAGTGAAGAGGAACTAAAACGCCTCTTGATGAAAGTGAAAGAGGAGAGTGAAAAAGTTGGCTGAAAGCTCAACATTCAG
>SJYG01000184.1:297359-328090 GCA_006410535.1 Litocranius walleri
CTTATGGCAGAAAGTGAAGAGGAGCTAAAAAGCCTCTTGATGAAAGTGAAAGAGGAGAGTGAAAAAGTTGGCTTAAAGCTCAACATTCACAAAACGAAGATCATGGCATCCGGTCCCATCACTTCATGGCAAATAGATGGGGAAACAGTAGAAACAGTGTCAGACTTTATTTTTTTTGGCTCCAGAATCACTGCAGATGGTGACTGCAGCCATGAAATTAAAAGATGCTTAGTCCTTGGAAGAAAAGTTATGACCAACCTAGATAGTATACTCAAAAGCAGAGACATTACTTTGCTGACTAAGGTCTGTCTAGTCAAGGCTATGGGTATTCCTGTGGTCATGTGTGGATGTGAGAGTTGGACTGTGAAGAAGGCTGAGCGCCGAAGAATTGATGCTTTTGATCTGTGGTGTTGGAGAAGACTCTTGAGAGTCCCTTGGACTTCAGGGAGATCCAACCAGTCCATTCTGAAGATCAGCCCTGGGGTTTCTTTGGAAGGAATGATGCTAAGGCTGAAACTCCAGTACTTTGGCCACCTCATGCAAAGAGCTGACTCATTGGAAAAGACTCTGATGCTGGGAGGGATTGGGGGCAGAAGGAGAAGGGGACGACCGAGGATGAGATGGCTGGATGGCATCACGGACTCGATGGATGTGAGTCTGAGTGAACTCCGAGAGATGGTGATGGACAGGGAGGCCTGGCATGCTGCGATTCATGGGGTCGCAAAGAGTCGGACAGTCTAAGCGACTGAAATGAACTGAATATTCCACTAACCTAGATAGCATATTAAAAAGCAGAGACATTACTTTGCCGACAAAGGTCCGTCTAGTCAAATCTATGGTTTTTCCACTAGTTATGTATGGATGTGAGAGTTGGACTATAAAGAAAGCTGAGCACAGAAGAATTGATGCTTTTGAACTGTGGTGTTGGAGAAGACTCCTGAGAGTCCCTTGGACTGCAAGGAGATCCAACCAGTCCATCCTAAAGGAAATCAGTCCTGGGTGTTCATTGGAAGGACGGATGCTGAAGCTAAGACTCCAATCCTTTGGCCACCTGATGCAAAGAGGTGACTTATTGGAAAAGACCCTGATGCTGCGAAAGATTGAGGAAGGAGCAGAAGGGGATGGCAGAGGATGAGATGGCTTGATGGCATCAGCGACTCGATGGACATGAGTTTGAGTAGAGTCTGGGACTTGGTGATGGACAGGAAGGCCTGGCGTGCTGCCATTCATGGGGTTGCAGAGTCAGACACGACTGAGCGACTGAACTGACTGAATGAATATTCCACTGTACCGGTGTTGAGTTTTCAGAACAAGGTCCATTTCTCCCCCATCTTTCCCTATTATGTCTCTTTACTGATTTTTTTTTTTTTCTCCCATCTCTTTCTTGATGTGTTTCCATCCCTCTCAACTAGTGGTCGCCTGCCTTTTGAGCATCGGAAAGTGTTTTCATGATTCAATTATACATAGACCTGTATCTATTCTCTTTTGGATTCTTTTCCCACATAGGTTATTAAAGCATACTGAGTTATTCTCTATTGTGATTCATTTACACTTGGGCGTCCCTGGTGGCTCACTGTTAGACAGTCTGCCTGCGATATGGGAGATGCGGGTGCGGTCGGGAAGATCCCTTGGAGGAGGGAGTGGCAACCCACTCCAGTATCCTTGCCTGGAGAATCCCATGGACAGAGGAGCCTGGCGGGCTGCAGTCCCTGGGGGTCACAAAGGGTCAGACACGCCTGAGCGACTAAGATTTTACTTCATTCACATTTTCATTCTTTGTTAGAGTTGTGGCTCAATACATAGTACCTAAACATGTATTCTTCTTTTTTAAATTCTTTGCCCATAGAGTTCATTACAGAGTGTTAAGCAGAGTTCAGGGCAGTATCCAGTAGGTCCTTGCTGTATGCCTCTTTCATGTATAGTCCTGTGTCTCTGTAGATCCTATGAACTTCTTTACAAAGCAAAGACACATTTACAGTTCTCGAAATCAAACTTGTGGTGGCTAAAGCGGCGATATGCAGAAGGGATAAATTAGGACTTTGGGATTAACAAAGATGAGTTACTTCGAATCAGTTCTTTTCACTTGTTCATCTAAAGTGGAGACAAGAAAAAAATTTTTTTTTCCACCTCGGGAAAAAAAATGCCACAGCCCTTCTCTAAAGCCTGCTGGTTCTAACGGAAATAATTATTGGGTGAAACGTTGCTCCCAGCCCTTCCATGGTATATTAAAGCCACAATATGGAAATAAAGATATTACCATGCTCGGAATGCTTATTGTTGAAATATGAATACACAAAATATATGATGGAGGTTAGTATTTAAATTGCAAACACGAGGAGATGTTTATTAAGGTATCAGAGATCCTGAGTTGTTGTTGTTGTTGTTTTTTTTACTCTCTCCCCCCTCTCATAATTTTCAATATAATCTAAATTAAGCTATAAAAATCATTACCTTTAGCAATTTTAAAAATCATCTTTCATCTCAGGGAACCTAACTCATGGCCCACTGAAAATATTGTGAATAAATACTGTATTAAGAATACTGATAATTTATGCAATGGAAAACTTGTGAGACTGGAAGCAAAATTAAGGGGAATTACCAACTCAGCCCCGGGGGCCAGTGAGTGTCCTTGGATGTGTCCACCAGTGAGATATATTTTTAGGAGCACCTTTTCCTAGCTGATGTGAAGAAGGGCACGACCACCCACTCCAGTGTTCTTTCTTGCCTGGGAAGAAGCGCAGGGAGACAGGGGCCGCGAGGGCTACAGAGCATGGGGTCGGACACGCCTGAGTGACTGAACGCTTGCCCAGCTAACGACTTCCACGAAGCCTTCCCGGAAACATATCGGTGAGGTATAGGGCCCTGGTCAGAATTGATGGCCGGACTTTTAATCCAGCTCTTTGCAACGGTTTGGGGAAATTTGGAGTCTTTCAGGAAGACAAATGGTAGCATTTTGGATGCAAACGCTATATTTAAGGCCTCTTGTATCTGTGACAAGGAGAGTAACACAAATTCAGGGCTCTCCCTGGGCCACGGGCTCAGCCTCCCATGCGTCCAAGGGGTCACCCAGCTTTTTCCAGGCTGATTAATTCTCAGACCCTACACCCGCGTTACCCTCTCTCCCTGGTCTGACTCCCTAATGGGAAACTAATTGCAAACTTTGTGCTGACGGGTCCTTGAAGGTAAAGGAGACACACACCACCTTTGTCCTGCTCTGGGGAATGTTTTTGTCTTGCTCTGGAAAGAGGACTCAGAAAGGGAATCGGCCTCTCGGGTCTGTTGCTTTCAAACCATCTACTTTCTCTGCCCTGAAAGAAACCACAAAGCGTCACCCACGGCCCCTCTGGAGTCAGACACGGCTGAGCAACCGAATGCCCAGCAGCAGTGTTAAACGGATGAAACAGGAGGGCGGTATTTCACCTGAGCATGCAGAAAACTCTGCGCTCTCTCTCTCCTGTCTCCCCACCATCTTCGCTCTTCAACTCCCATTTTGTAAGATTCCCCAGATACCCGACTATATACACACTTTTCTTTGGTTTTCCAGTCTCCCGCCCCCATTGGGGCAGCCACGTTGTCAGGTGGGGCTTACAGACAAACTCTATTAAAGGGGAATAGCTTCTCTTGGTAATTCCACCTCCTTTTGCCATGTTGTTGGTTGTTTTATCTTATTCGCCTCATCTGGAATGTTGACACGATGGCAGGAGCTACAGTAGCCGTTTTGTGACAAGCCGTTGGTGCTTAGTTGATCACTCATGTCCACTGCTGCTCAGGTGTGCCTGACTCTCTTGCAACTGCAGGGAATGTGCCAGGCTTCTCTGCCCATGGAATTTTCCTGGCAAGAATACTAGGGTGGGTTGCCATTTCCTCCTCCAGGGGATCTTTCTGAACCCATGTCTCTTATGTCTTCTGCATTATCAGACAGACTCTTTACTACTAGCGCCACGTGGGAAGACTGACAAGCCACCAAGGAAAAGCAAAAAAAAAAAAAAAAACCTGCAGAAAGACCTACACAACATCTTTGAGCCTCTGCCCCAGCCAACCTACCTTCAGGATTCTTATTATCAAAAAGAGACAGAAAAGTCCCAGGGAGCTTTGAGTTACTGGTTACACAGGCTACCAGGCACATATACCCAGAACAGATGGAATTCTAGAACCCAAACTCCAGACACCGGTTCAAGCCACAGAAAGGGTGAGATTTAGATTCCTTAAACCAATGCCAGGATGACGGTTGAAGCGAGGAGTGGAAAGAAAGAAAGAAAAAAAAAAGAAAGAAACAGTGGGAAGATTGATGGAAAACAGAGCCACAGTTTTCAAAATTAACATACACACTCTTGGGGGTGGTTTAAATATTTAAAGACTCATGTTTAATCATAATAAAAATATTTCAGAGAAATAGTAGACTCGGCCACAAGAAATGAAGAGGAAATTAATATAGATGGTGTATCCCGTGGCCACAGGATAAACTGGTCATTTCTAACCTCACCTGTCTAAAATATAGAATTACTTGGACACGGGTAACAACTTGAGCGGCCTCGCGGAGATGGAAAACAGATTAGCAGAAAAAGGAGACATACAGAGCAATACAAACCCCATCCCACGAGGGAAGGTCAGGGTAAATGTTTGTGCATGCTGGAAATACTACACCTTAAAAATATCTTGGTGTGTCTGGATTTTTCATTTTGCAGTGATCTAATTGAAACTGAAGACCGGTAACCTAGCCTAATTTTTTAAGCATGAAGAGGATTCTGGTGATATCAGCGGCCAGCTTGCAACCAAATAGAAACATCCCAGCTACCCAATTTGTTTCTAAATGCCGTTTCACCCTCCAAACAGATGCTAAAGTATGTGTTATTATTTTTCTTAAGTTTTCCTTTTCTCCTTCGATTTGTTTTCAGTTCAGCGTTAGCAGAACATTCCAGGAGTGGTGGGGTGGGGGTAGGGAGGGGAGAAAATCTGATATTTCTTTTTGTCCAAAGCACTTCATTTTTCAACGTCTAAAATATACAGAGCAGATGAATCTGTTTCCTGTGTTACGTTCTCCTCTGCGTTCGAATTCTCACTGTCGGTTTCTTGTTACCGAGTTCTTCCCAATCTTAACTCTCGTGGAGCTCAAAGAAAGGGTCGTCTTATCCCAGAGCTGGCAAGATTCAGAAAGATGGCAACATTAGATTTTTCTTGATAAAACAAGGCAAGGGCGGAATCGGCATATAAAACTGTAACTTTTGATCATTTAGAGGCTGGTAACTCTTTCTCTAATAAAAGTTTAGTGAAAAAAAAAAAACCCTAATGATAACATTTTGTTGCCAAAAATAGGGGGTCCAGAATCCCATCCATCTGTGGCGGTGTGCTTTGGATTTGTGATGGAAGTCACTGAAAGGCTCTCTACTTTCCACATCACCCGATCACATTTCCCAACGCTACCGCAAGTATGAATTTCATGTTAGTATAACCAGGCTATTCTTTCGACTGAAATTATAATGCTAGCCTAAGCCCCTCTTTCTTTCAGTATTTTATGATTTCCCATTCTTTGCTAGCACCGAATGTTAGTTTTAGCCCAAAAGGGATTTTCTGGGAACGTTTCAGAAATCCCATTTCATCTATTTTTGAGCCGTCCGGCCATGGGGAGATGAAGGCTTTATACACATGAAGACATTTTTCAGATGCCTTTCGGAGATCTCGGTCAGACTTGTATTTTAAAAATGCAGACATGCCGGGGGAAGGCGTGGGGACGGACAAACCTGTGCTTCTTCCGACGAGGGGGCCGGGCGTTTATAAACGCAGTCTGTACTCGCTTAAAATTAGCAAGCTGCGTAAACACACGGGAATGATCTCTCTCTCCAATAGTACTTACTTAACATCTACCAAGCAGGAGGCTCGGAGGGAAAAGGGATTCTCGAGAAAATATGTCAGTTACCCTCAAAACTCTACCCGGAGTCCAAGCTACACAGACCGCAGCTTCTGAAAAGTATCTGTTTAAAGGCACATTTGTTTAAACACATGGGCTCCAAGTGAGAAGAAAGGTTGGGAGTGGACGGAGGTGGATATGGTTTTTTTCAAAAATAGGTTTCACATATCTTCTGTTTCTTAGCTGGAAACCAAAGCCACTTTTCAGACACACGTGTGTGTGTGTGCATGTATAAAATAGGTACATTCATATGAGATGCGTGCATATATGTGCTTCGTTTCTCAGCCACGTCCGACTCTCTGCGACCCCACGAACTGTAGCCCACCAGGCTCCTCTGTCCATCTGATTCTCCAGGCAAGAGTACTGGAGTGGGTTGCCATTTCCTCCCCCAGAGGAGCTCCCTGACCCAGGGATCAAACTGCTGTCTTCTGTGTCTCCTGCCTTGGCACGCAGTTTCTTTCCCACTAAGCCATGTACCTTTCCCCAATCCCCTGTGAAATTACAGGTCCCCTTCTTTCTCTGAGTCGCGCCCTGAGCCATTTACTGCAGGAAATTACCCGAGAAATCTCCTGTGCTTGGCCATTCTGCTGTAAATAGTGCTGTAAGAAACTCCAAAGTCATCCCAGCTTCACGTTGCAAATCGAAGGCCCTTGCGACTTTTGCAGATTAAATGCAGACTTTTTTTAAAAAAAGAAATAACTTGAAGACTCAGGACTGAGCTTTTAAATGGATATAATAAGAGAAGAAAATTTGATCTTTGGGGATTTTTTTTTTTTTTTTGGCAGGGCAGGGTGTGGATTGAAATGGAACTGGGGAAGGGGACGCCTTTCTTGCATGGCTACAAACGGTTCTGTCTCCTTCGGGGACAAATTAAGGATAATGTCCGGAGTCAGACGGTGCCGTGTTTCACAGTTCTTCATTTTACGAGGAAGCTGCTGGCTCTGCCCGGGTGACTGGGCCGTTCTTTCCGCTGGAGACGTGCTGTGCTCCAGAAAGGTGCAGAGCAGCGCTGCAGTGCCTGAGAGATGCATCTGGCTTCTGTGGACGCGAGTGGATGGTGCTGGCGCCCGTGAAGATGGACCGTCCTCTGCAGCGGGTTTGGAAGAGACCTGCTGGATCTTGGGCTTGAGCCTCCTAGCCCTGCTTGGATCTCTCTTCAGTGTTCTCAGAACCAGGGTCCAGGCTGTGCTTGGATGCGTTCAGACATTCAAGTCTCACCTCCCTCATTAGGAAGCGTTTTCTCACGGTGTGACAGCCCTTTCATGTGGAATCTAAAAAGAAATGATACCAGTAAACTCACTTACGAGATAGAAAGAGACTCACTCACTTAGAGAATGAACTTATGGTCACCAGGGGGAAAGAATGGGGGAAGGGATAGTCTGGGATGGATATGGACACACTGCCATATTTAACACAGAGAACCAGCAAGGACCTGCTGTCCAGCACAGGGAACTCTGCTCAGTGTCACGTGGCAGCCTGGATGGAGGGGAGTTTGGGGGAGAGTGGGGACATGTGTGTGTGTGGCTGACTCCCTTTGCTGTCTGCCTGGGACTATCACAGCACTGATAATCAGCCATGAAAAAAAGGGAAAATGATAGCCGCTCAGTTGTGTCTGATTCTCTGCAACCCCATGGACTGTAGTCCACCAGGCTCCTCTGTCCCTGGGATTCTCCAGGCAGGAATACTGGAGTGGGTTGCCATGCCCTCCTCCAGGGGATCTTCCTGAGACAGGGGTCAAACTGGGGTCTCCTCCTTTGCAGGCAGATTCTTTACTGTCTGAACCACAATATCCCAACATAAAATAAGAAGTTCTATTTTTAAAGAAGCTATTTCTCCCTGATGTTTGGACGTTCTTTCTCCGTGTGCCCCTGAAGTTGGCCCCTTGAGAGCACAATTCCTTATCCCACACGCTAGACCGCGAAAGGCAGTTCAAACGGCTCTTCCGCACAGCCGACATTCAGATATTTGCAGGCAAACAACACAGCCATGCCTAATTCCTCCTTTCCTGGGAGGTTTTAATGATTGAGGCGGAATGCCTCCAGAACCCCCATCTTGCTTCAAATGCAGAAGGTTCCAGAAATGCCCCCACCATCGCGTATGCCGAGCCATTAACCAAAAGTCTACAAACATGAGGGGCTGAAATAATACAGAGTACATTTTCCCACTCCAGTGCAATTAAGCTGGCAATAAATAACAGAAAGGTAACTAGAAAATGCCTTGAGTTCGAATCTTAGGCACTGCACTTTCAAACAACCCACGCGCCAAAGAGAAAATCAGAACAAACATTAGATAGTGTTTCAGTCCGAATGGTAATAGAAACATGAGCTATCCAAGCCAAAGGACTGTGTAAGCAGATTTGGGGGTGGGGGTTTACAATTTTAAGTTCTTCTATAGAAAGGAAGAAAGGCTGGAAATTAGTGAGTTAAAAACCCAACTCAAAAAGTCAGAAAATACTGAGCAGAGTTCTCTGTCTTATACGGTAGGTCCTTGCTGGTTCTCCATGTTAAACACAGCAGTGTGTCCATGTCCATCCCAGACTCCCTGACTATCCCTTCCTCACTGGGAACCATAGGTTCCACATTAAATACAGCAGTGTACAGATTATATAACAATCTAAATGGGAACAGAATTTTCAAAAAGAATAGACACACTTGTGTGTATAATTGGAAAAAATGTATTATAATCCTAGAGGGAAAAAAAAATCACAGAATTGGATACTTTAAAATGGAGAAATTTTATGATATGTGAATTATATCTCAATGAAGCTGTTATCTAAAACGTCAGGAAAGGCCTTAAACCCAAAGGAAGAATAGAAATGAACCAATTAAATAATGAATATAAAACCGAAAAAAAAAAATCAACATAACCAAACTGTGTGGAGATTAATGAAAACTGTATACCCCTGACAAGACTAACCAAGGGAAAAATAAAGGACAAAGAAGCGACATTAAAAAGCAATATTAGAAGACAGATATGTCTGTAGATCCTTTATATTTCTTTTTAAAAAATAAAGAGATTCAAAAACAAGTTCGTGCCAACATTTAAAACATAGATACCACAGACGAGTTCTTAGAAATAAAAACATGAATTCAAAACACTTAACGTATAATTTAAAAATTCGCCACAGGGAAATTACCAGGTTCAGATATCTTTGCTAGTAAATTTAATGAATACTTAAGGAAGAAAAAATTGCCAACTTTATACAACTTTTCCAGAGTCTCCAAATTCATTTTTATGAGGTTGAAACTGAGCGGGGAATTATTTTAATCAAAATTACAGGTCAAGCTCATTTATGGACAAAGACAAAAACATTTATAAGAAATAGTAGCAAACTAAACATAAAAAGCGGACTCCCAGTGGTAAAGAACCCGCCTGCCAATGCAGGCTACATAATGAGTCTCAGGTTCGATCCCTGGGGCAGGGAGATCCCCTGGAGGAGGGGATGGCAACCGGCTCCAGGATTCTTGCCTGGAGAATCCCATGGACAGAGGAGCCTGGAGGACTGCAGTCCTTGGGTCACAAACAGGCACAACTGAAGTGGCTTAGCACAGCACACACAGATCCAAAAACACTTGTTTTTAAAAAGGGTCGTCGAGATTGCCGTGTTGCTCCAAGCATCTGGGACTCGACTCATGATGCACGGGGAGCAGGTTCCATCCCTGGTCCAGGACCTAGATCCCACATTAAGGCAACTAAGACCAAATAAACAAATGACTGTTTTTAATAAAAGTGTTATAAACAGATACTGGGTTGAGTTTATTCCGACTTCCCCGAGAACAGAGGAAGGAAGTGGTGCAGACGGGGGGCCACCCGCCCCTCTGGGAAGGAGAGGCTTCAGGAAATACATGATTTGCCATCAACCCAAAATAAGAGTTGGACCATAAAGAAAAGTGACAGTGAAATTGAAGTCTCTCAGTCGTGTCCGACTCTTTGTGACCTCAAGGACTGTATCCTACCAGGCTCCTCCGCCCTTGAGATTTTCCAGGCAAGAGTGCTGGAGTGGGTTGCCATTGCCTTCTCCATAAAGAAAGCTGAGCGCCAAAGAACTAATGCTTTTCAACTGTGGTGTTGGAGGAGACTCTTGAGAGCTCCTTGGATGGCAAGGAGATCCAACCAGTCCATCCTAAAGGAGATCAGTCCCGAGTGTTCACTGGAAGGACTGATGCTGAAGCTGAAACTCCAATCCTCTGGCCACCTGATGTGAAGAACTGACTCCTTGGAAAAGACCCTGATGCTGGGGAAGATTGAAGGCAGGAGGAGAAGGGGACGAGAGAAGATGAGATGGTTGGATGGCATCACCGACTCAATGGACATGGGTTTGAGTAAGCTCTGGGAGATGGTGAAGGACAGGGAGGCCTGGTGTGCTGCAGTCCGTGGGGTCACAAAGAGTCAGACATGACTGAGCAACTGAACAAAGACCTGCCAGCAAGGCCCCCTAGTCTCCTCAGATATCATAAGGATGAGAGACCCCCATCTCCACAGACATCATAACAATGAGAGACCCAGCAAGACCCCCGCCTCCTCAGATATCATAAGGACCAGGAGCCATGAAGACCCCTGTCTCCTCAGATATCGTAAGGACTAGAGACCCATGAAGACTCCCACCTCCTCAGATATCATAAGGATGAGAGACCCCCATCTCCACAGACATCATAACAATGAGAGACCCAGCAAGACCCCCGTCTCCTCAGATATCATAAGGACCAGAGACCCATGAAGACCCCCGTCTCCTCAGATATCGTAAGGACCAGAGACCCATGAAGAACCCCATCTCCTCAGATATCGTAAGGACTAGAGACCCATGAAGACCTCCATCTCCTCAGATATCATAAGGACCAGAGCCATGAAGACTCCCATCTCCTTAGATATAGTAAAGACTAGAGACCCATGAAGACCCCTGTCTCCTCAGATATCATAAGGACCAGAGCCATGAAGATCCCCGTCTCCTCAGATATTTTAAGCACCAGAGCCATGAAGACCCCCATCTCCTCAGATATCATAAGGACCAGAGCCATGAAAACCCCCGTCTCCTCAGATATAGTAAAGACTAGAGACCCATGAAGACCCCCGTCTGCTCAGATATAGTAAAGACTAGAGACCCATGAAGACCCCCATCTCCTCAGATATCATAAGGACTAGAGACCATGAAGACCCCTGTCTCCTCAGATATCATAAGTGACACCATTATGACACCCCAGTGTGGCTCCGTCAGCCCCCCAGATCCCCGGGTGGCGGGACCATGGTGTCCGTGGCAAGCACACTTCACCCATCCTATGAAGCCTGCCCCTCACAGCTCGTATTTCACGTTTGCAGCAAACCTCTCACATGGGGGCCGAGCAGATCCTTCATCACTCCTAATACAATAAAAAGCCACACTTCAAAATATGATTAACCTCATCTGTCTACATTTGGGGCTAATAGAGCCTCCTGACCACATTGTCTTACACCTGGCACTTATGCCCGATTTTATTAATCCACTCTTCCACGGGGGCGGAAATTTTAAAAAAAAAATCTTTTTTTTTTTTTTCCTTTTCTTCCAAGGGAACGCCAATGGCAGCCGGCCCGCGCGCGTTGGCTACGGGTTAGAGAGGGCAGTAATTAAATGTCAGGCTTGACAGATTAAAATTATGAAATTTAAAATCGCCCCGGAGTTCTTTGTCATTGTCAAATTAGGAGTCAGGGTGACGAGGAGCCTGGTGGAGAGCCGGCCTAACGGATTGAATGGGAATGGGGTTGAACAGCCGCGGTTTCAGCATCCAGATCAGCCTGGCGTTCAGATCAAAGCAGGTTTGGGGGGGCAGTTAGCTGGGGGACTCCCACTTCATATTCAAACAGAGCGCATGGGGCCGCTGCCACACCAGAATGCATGCCCCGTACTGCACGCGTGCACATGGGTGCCAGCGGGAGCCAGAGGCTGGGCGACGCATCATGCATGTCGTGGGGCATCGAACCTGCACAGGAATGATTTATGGACTGAAGTCAGGAAGGGGCAATCTCAACCCCTCCCTACCTCTGAATTTACAAGATGGGGGCATGTTTGATTCTGGTTTAAACTAATAATGTCACACCCTGCCCTTGCTCCCATGGCCGACAAGCCCATCTTTAATGTGAGAAGAAACAGTGGTCACGTTCGGATGTGAGAGCTGGACCGTAAAGAAGGCTGAGCGCCGAAGAAGTGATGCTTTCCAACTGTGGGGTTGAAGAAGACTCTTGAGAGTCCCTTGGGCAGCAAGGAGATCCAACCAATCCATCCTAAAGGAAATCAGTCCTGAATATTCATTGAAAGGACTGATGCTGAAGCTGAAACTCCAATACTTGGCCAGTTGATGCAAAGAGCTGACCCATTGGAAAAGACTCTGATGCTGGGAAAGATTGAGGGCAGGAGGAGAAGGGGACGAAAAAGGATGAGATGGCTGGATGGCATCAGCGACTCTAAGGACATGAGTTTGAGCAAGCTCCGGGAGATGCTGACGGACAGGGATCCCTGGTGCGCTGCAGTCCTTGGGGTTGCAAAGGGTAGAGCATGACTGAGCTACTGAACCGAACTGAAACTGGTATCACTAGTCATAAAGAACCTGCCTGCCAAACCAGGAGGTAGAAAAGATGCAGGTTCAATCCCTGAGTAGCGAAGATCCCTTGGAGGAGAAAATGGCAACCCACTCCAGTATTCTTGCCTACAGAATCTCATGGACAGAGGAGCCTGGTGGGCTACAGTCCCTGGGGTCGCAGAGAGTCAGACACGACTGAGGGACTTAGCATGCGTGCATACAAAGGTTCAGTTCAAAGTCTTAGGTGATATCGTGAAGGACCAGCTCCGGTGCCTGTTTGCTGGCTTCTTTCCTGAAAAACGTCTGACACTTCAGTCTTTGGATGCAGTGTGGAGGGTGGAGGTTGTTCCTATTGTGGAAATCAGAAGCCCCATAAACGGAGGGCAATGCAGGACCATGCAGAGACACCCCGATGTCCCCAGCCTAGGGGAGCATCTGTCTTGACCCTGCAGACCTGATGGGAGGCAGTCTCTGCAAACCCTGCCGTCCACACAGGTAACCACAGCTAGTGAAACCTGGAGACCTCCTCGTGAATAATTCAGCAGAGGTAACGGATGAAATATGACGCCTTTCAAAGACATTCTGGGCTGCTCTATGTCTTAGGATGACAACACCTCTCTCTTTCAAGAAGAGTCTTTGGCTCGAGAAATGCCCAGTTGTGGATTCCTAGACAACCCCCAGTGCCGTGTGCGGAAATGGCCCCAAACCCAAGGGTGGGAGGCCTTCAGTGCTATGGGGCTGGTCCCCCACAGCTGTGTGGAGTGAAGGACACCCCATGAAGGGCCTGGGACACAGACAGTGGCCACACGCTGGCCTCCAGGTGGGACAATGCCTCTGGCCACAGGGCCACGGGAACGGACGTCAGAGCAAGCTGGCCTCAGAGACTTTGAGTGTGGGGTGGGTTTCAATGCCAGCCCTGCCCACCAAGGCCTCCTTCCCTGTGTGCGATTTTCAGTATTCCCATCTCAGCAGACTATTTCAGATTAACTTTTTTTTCATTTCATTCCATTACACAACTTGACCATCATCAGTGCCATTGAGTGTATTCACAGAACTGTAAAAACACCCCCTCTGTCTGGTTCTGGCACATTCTCAGAGATTCCCCATCCCTTGAGCTGTCATTCCCCTCCTCCATCCCACAGCCCCTAGCTGCCGCGAATCCACTTTCTGTTTGTGGATTTGCCTGTTCAGGGCGTTTCCTATAACAGAATCACACACCGCATGTCCTTCTCTGCCTGCCTCTCTCAGTGAGCACCGTGAGTCCAGGGCCCATCCATGTTGCAGCCTCTGTCAGACCTTCTCTCCTTTTCATGGCTGCGTAATACTCCACCGAGCACATGAAGTGAAGTGTTGGTGTCTCAGTTGTGTCTGACTCTTTGCAACTCCATGGACTGCAGCCCGCCAGGTTCCTCTGTCCATGGGGATTCTCCAGGGGAGAATACTGGAGTGGGTTGCCGTTTCTGGCCCAGGGGATCTTCCTGACCCAGGGATTGAACCCAGATGTCTTGCCATTGCAGGCGGGTGCTTTAGCATCTGAGTCACCAGGGAAGCTCCGTCTCCTAAACAAATCAATAATTCACAGGATGCACAAGAATCTCTCGGCTACCCTGAGCGAAAGCATTTCACCTACCAAATATAACAATTTCCACATGCTTTCATCTTTTCATCAAAGTCTCCTTTATCCAGCGGCTCTGCAGAGCAGTGCTGAGGGCTTGGTTTTCATCCCTGGACTCGCTTGAAGACGGATCTAGCGAGAAGCAGACGTCTGAACGGGTATCTTACAGGCTTCACAAATGCGCAGGGATGTCTGCCCTGGCTCCCTCCCAGTTTGTCATATTTCGGGATGTTTATCTCCTGAGAATCACTAAGAAAGGGAGCAGTTAGCATGAAGCACATTTTGTTTGCTTTTGGCCACATGGCTTGCAGGGTCTTACTTCCCCAGTCAGAGATCGAACGCCTGTCCCCTGAGGTGGAATCGTGGACTCTTAACCACCAGACAGACCGCTGTGCTTGCGTGATAAGTCGCTCAGTCATGTCCGACTCTTTGAGACCCCCAGGGACTGTAGCCTGCCAGGCTCCTCCGTCCATGGGATTCTCCAGGCAAGAACATTGGAGTGGGTTGCCATTTCTTTCTCCAATGCATGAAGGTGAAAAGTGAAAGTGAAATGTCATGTCCGGCTCTGAGTGACTCCACGGACTGTAGCCCACCAGGCTCCTCTGTCCGTGAGATTCTCCAGGCAAGAATACTGGAGTGGGTTGCCATGCCCTCCTCCACACCAGGCATCAAACCCGAGTCTCGTGTCTCCTGCATTGACAGGCGGACTCCTTACCACCAGACCAGCAGGAAAGCCCCAGTCCAGTTTTTTTCACTCGCGGTTGATCCAAAGTGGGTTTTTCCCACGTTTCTCTTCTTGGTCATTTCCTCCCACATAAAGTCACGCCATCTGAGTCATGCATTTTGCAAGGTTATTTAAATCCTCAGCCCCGCTACTGCTGACCATATGGTCTCCACAAACATGTCACCTTGCAAATCTAAAGCTTTCAAACGAGGGCTCCCGCGTGGCCTTTCAGTCGGTGAATCTGATCATCACAGATATTGAGCTGTGTCGCAAATCTCTACTTCTCCGTCTTGGCAATGTGCGTTTGGTTTCTGGACGTGGGCTGGGCTCTTGTCAGTGTGGGGAGCAGACACCTGTCAGGGTTTCCGTCCACATCACAGTATTTTCTCTTAGAGGTGGCTGCCAGGTGCCCTTCGCAAACACCAAGTTCCTCTCATTCATCGTCACATTGTCTTAGCAAGCAAGTCACCGTGCGTGTCCATGTCTGGCGTGTCTGCTGACGCTTTGCAACCCCATGGACTGTAGCCCACCAGGCTCCTCTGTCCATGGGGTTCTCCAGGCAAGAGCACTGGAGTGGGCTGCCGTTTCCTCCTCCAGGGGATCTCCCCAATCCAGAGATCGAACTCGTGTCTCTTGCTTTGGCAGGAGGACTCTTTACCACTGAGCCACCCGGGAAGCCGTAAGTGTATTTCTTCATTTGCTTATGAAGCATACGTTTGTTTTTCTATCGGCGTCAGTGAGGGGTTTGATTTAGAAAATGGTGTTAAAATAGGTGATAAGAATGTCATCTCAGATTTGCTTGTGGTTCTCTGTGCATGTCATTAAAATGATCGATCATTTAGGACACGGGAGGAAAGATGCAAGATTAAACCTGAGAGCCTTTATGAATTACCGGGGCTTACGTGAGCCGGGCTGTGTCAAGCTGTCAGAAACACGCCCCTATGTGGGTGTGAATGAGCAGAGAAAGGGCACCAGAGCTGCAAAGTCAGAATCTCGGAGGCAAACTGGGGGGCGGTGGCGGGGAGGCGGGTCGTTGCCACTGGATATGATGTCATGATGCAGCTCAGTCCTGTCTGACTCTGTGCGACCCCATGGACTACAGCACGCAAGCCTCCCTGTCCATCAAAATCTCCCAGACTTTACTCAAACTCATGTCCATTGAGTTGGTGATGCCATCCAACCATCTCACCCTCTGTCATCCCCTTTTCCTCCTGCCTTCAGTCTTCCCCAGCATCAGGGTCTTTTCCAATGAGTCAGCTCTTCGCATCAGGTGGCCAAAAGATTGGCGCTTCAGCTTCAGCATCAGTCCTTCCAGTGAATATTCAGGACTGATCTCCTTTAGGATGATGTCCTCATGGAAATGGTGAATTCCAGGAAAGCCCAGACATGTGTCAGCGTGAGCCCCACGGTCCCCATCACAGGTCCAGTAGGAGTGTTTTCATCCAGGACCAACTTGGTCCTCTCATCTTTAAAGACAGTGAGACCCTTGGTGGGTCTTCCCTCAGAAAAGCACTTCCTTAGAATCACTGGTCTTTGAATCTGAAATTCCCTCCACCTTCCAGCTTCTTCCTTGTTCTTTTCAGTTGCTCAGTGTGTCTGACTCTTTGCAACCCATGGACTGCAGCACGCCAGGCCGCCCTGTCCATCACTATCTCCTGGAGCTTGCTCAAACCCATGTCCATCGAGTTGGTGATGCCATCCAGCCATCTCATCCTCTGTCATCCCCTTCTCCTCCTGACCTCAATCTTTCTCACCATCAGGGTCTTTTCCTGTGAATCAGCTCTTCCCATCAGGTGGGAATCAAAGAATTAGAGATTTAGCTTCAGCCTCAGTCCTTCCAATGGATATCCGGGGTAGTCTTCCTTTAGGATGGACTGGTTGGATCTCCTTGCAGTCCAAGGGACTCTCAAGAGTCTTCTCCAGCACCACAGTTCAGAAGCATCAGTTCTTCAGTGCTCAGCCTTCTTTTGGGTCCAGCTCTCACATCCGTACATGACGACTAGAAAAAGTCTTCCTAAGGCTAAGATAACAGCCCCTCTGCCCACAACCAGCCCAGCTTTCTCCTGCCAGGACACAGCTTCTCAGTCAGGGCCACCAAGATCCTTCATTCATGGACCCTAGTTCCACCAAAGGCCAGGGCAGACGTAGAATGATGGGAACCCCCGCTTCAGGAATCTATGCAAGGTCAACATCAAGGGGCAGAGGAGACATGTAGGAGAAAGTCCCCTTCTCACGGGAAAAGCTGGAAAAGTACATGATTCACATCTAACGGAAGTGAAATCGGAGGCTGGACAGCATCTCCTGCAGGTCAGGAAGTGCCCAGCTCAGGCCTTCGTGGCTCTGAAACCGGACTCATCTTTCAAAGACCTGACAACCTCTGGTGTAGAGAAGAGACCCGTGAGCTGATGGAGAAATTAGTTCAGAGAACGCACATTTGATTTGGCCAGCTGGCACTAAGGGATCTTGCAAACCCTTTTAATTGTCTCAATTCCAAGAGCCACAGCATAAACCTCAGTCCTTGCCTCACAGGGGAATCTTTCCAGATTTTGGACACTGAGTCTGGGCAGCTGTAATAAGGACATAACATCCCTCTGGGGCCAAAAGCCCCTGCAGGACCAGCAGGCAATGCAGCCAGTATGCCAGGCAGCAGTCAGGGTTCATCAGGCTGGTGGATGATGACTTGAGTTTGCAGGCCCCTGTACACTTCACGAAACACCAGTTTACTCATACTTGCTGGAATGTCTGGACTATCTGTGGCCAGCTGAATAAATGGCCCTTAAAGAGATCAGAATCCTCAGAATTCAAACATATGTGGACAAGCGGGTGTTTGGCAGATGTGATCAACAGTGTTGAGATGGGAGATCCTCTTGATGAATCCAGGGAGACCAATATAACTCACAAGTCTTTATATACGAGGGAAGCTGAGACACTCGTGTGCATGTTGCTCTGAGCAGACAGCTCAGCTCCGTGGAGGCTGCCGCATCCACAGAGAACGTCCCTGGGTATTGTGATCTGTGCCGTGGTACTCACTCCCGTTACACAAAGCCGGCGTCTTTCTGCAGCCCTGAGACTTGCATGGGTCCAGCTCTCACATCCGTACATGACGACTAGAAAAAGTCTTCCTAAGGCTAAGATAACAGCCCCTCTGCCCACAACCAGCCCAGCTTTCTCCTGCCAGGACACAGCTTCTCAGTCAGGGCCACCAAGATCCTTCATTCATGGACCCTAGTTCCACCAAAGGCCAGGGCAGACGTAGAATGATGGGAACCCCCGCTTCAGGAATCTATGCAAGGTCAACATCAAGGGGCAGAGGAGACATGTAGGAGAAAGTCCCCTTCTCACGGGAAAAGCTGGAAAAGTACATGATTCACATCTAACGGAAGTGAAATCGGAGGCTGGACAGCATCTCCTGCAGGTCAGGAAGTGCCCAGCTCAGGCCTTCGTGGCTCTGAAACCGGACTCATCTTTCAAAGACCTGACAACCTCTGGTGTAGAGAAGAGACCCGTGAGCTGATGGAGAAATTAGTTCAGAGAACGCACATTTGATTTGGCCAGCTGGCACTAAGGGATCTTGCAAACCCTTTTAATTGTCTCAATTCCAAGAGCCACAGCATAAACCTCAGTCCTTGCCTCACAGGGGAATCTTTCCAGATTTTGGACACTGAGTCTGGGCAGCTGTAATAAGGACATAACATCCCTCTGGGGCCAAAAGCCCCTGCAGGACCAGCAGGCAATGCAGCCAGTATGCCAGGCAGCAGTCAGGGTTCATCAGGCTGGTGGATGATGACTTGAGTTTGCAGGCCCCTGTACACTTCACGAAACACCAGTTTACTCATACTTGCTGGAATGTCTGGACTATCTGTGGCCAGCTGAATAAATGGCCCTTAAAGAGATCAGAATCCTCAGAATTCAAACATATGTGGACAAGCGGGTGTTTGGCAGATGTGATCAACAGTGTTGAGATGGGAGATCCTCTTGATGAATCCAGGGAGACCAATATAACTCACAAGTCTTTATATACGAGGGAAGCTGAGACACTCGTGTGCATGTTGCTCTGAGCAGACAGCTCAGCTCCGTGGAGGCTGCCGCATCCACAGAGAACGTCCCTGGGTATTGTGATCTGTGCCGTGGTACTCACTCCCGTTACACAAAGCCGGCGTCTTTCTGCAGCCCTGAGACTTGCACTCCGCTTGTAACAACTACCCTCTCCCAGCTGGTGGTAAAAGGCAATAAGCCACAGGTAACCCTATCCCCCGTGCTCCACCCCTCCCGTCCCTTTGTTTGCTGTTGCCTTCACGGTTCACAGCCCCCGAAAAAGCAAGGTCTCAGTTTATTAGAGACGGGTCACATTCAGCAGCGGCTTGCAATAAAGAAATTAGCAAGCCAGAAGCTGCAATTCCGCGGAAACCCTCCAAAAGGAAGACGATTTAAAGTGACAAGATCCAATTAAATTTAATTACCCAAGCTGTATTTTCATTTTAACTGACACTTTTTATTAAGCAACTGCACGCAGTAAAGCCAGCAACCCAGACCAAATTGCATACTGGTAATACAGTTATCTTATGCAAAATCCCGAGTATCTAATTTTCTAAAACGAAATTAGACACAGGGGGTTTGTAAAAGGTTTCCTTTGTTTGGGGCTCCAGAACGCAGGTTCGTCCCGTGCTCTGTCCGTGCGGTATTGTCTTCATCACGAGAAACCCAAGTGCCCTCCCTCCACAGTAAGACTTACTCGGAAAGAGGAGGACGGATGGCTTGATTTGTTTCCACTTGCCTCGAATTCCGATACACCCGGCCGACCACAAAAGGGAAACCATTTTCCGCCTTTTCGTCTTTGAAACCTGTATCCCTTGGTCTGAAGCTGGAGAAATGTCCGTAGCAATCTCAGGAAGGAAACACACTCGTAAACAGCTGTCTCCACAAGAAGTTTCCTCGGCGTTCCTCGTCGGACGAAGCGAAAGTGTCAGTCAGGCATGTCTCTGCGACCTCGTGGACTGCAGCCCGCCCGGCTCCTCTGCCCATGGGGATTCTCCAGGCAAGAGCACTGGAGTGGATGGCCATTCCCTTCTCCAGGGGATCTTGGAGGGATTGAAGCCGGGTCTCCCGCACTGCAGGCAGGTTCTTTACTGTCTGAGTCCCCAGGGAAGCCCATGGTGGCATGGGGTGAGAACAAGGCACCTGGTTAAAATGGACTCTGAAGCCTGAGATGACCCACGCACAGCTGGGCGGCTTACCTGGGCTCATGTGCCTGGGTGACGGCAACAAGGGAGGTGATTTCAAAGCCTTGGAAGAGGGGTCGTGAGACAACCTGAGTTGTCTGGCCCTCGTAGATTCCAGCTGTGATGGCACCCTCGGGTCCATCACTTCCTCCCGGCTTCCCCGTCGTCCGGGCGACGGTGAGAAGCCGGCAGGTGATTGTGGTTCCCACCTCATGCCAGAGGGGCGGGAGCTGGGCCACACATCCAGCCCCCTGTGGATGTTGAGAAGCGTTCCTCACTCAGCACAGGAAACGTCTCATGTCGTGACGAGTGATGGAGACCACAGAGGCAGGGGGTGGACAGCCTCGATGGACCCATGTGGCGCGGTCCTGGATGGAAAAACCCCTGCCGTGGGAGTTTCCTGGGGCGGCCTTATCTGATGACCACACATTGGGAAACCCAACATATCCAAATCTGTCCGGCCCCGGTTCTGGAGACCAGACGTCCGAGGCCACAGTGTCCCAGGGCTGAGCTCCGTCCAGAGGCTCCAGGGGAGGGTCCTCCCGCCTCTTCCGGCTTCTGGGGGCTCCGGGCATCCATCCCTGGGCTGGTGGCTGCCTCCCTCCCGTCTCTGCCTCCGTCTCCACGTGGCTTCTCCACTGCGTCTCTTCTGTGTCTTACGGGGACCCTGTCACAGGATTTAGGGCCACCCCCAGCCAGGAGGAACCTCATTGCAGACCCTTCACTCCATCACGTCTGCAGACACCCAAGGCTCCATTCTGAGGCTCCCGGGTTCAGACGTATCTTTGCAAAAAAGGGGCAGGCCACCCTTCACCCGGGAGCCACATGGCTGGAGGTCCAGGATGTCCGGGTTCTAGACAGACAGTGAGATGAAAGGTCCTGTCTCCGCCTGCCCCCTCTGCCCTTCTCCTCCTCCTTCTCTGTCTTCTCATCCTGCACCTTCTTCCATTTTTTTTTCCTGGTCCTCCTCCTCCTCTTTATGCCAAGCTTCATAGGACATTTCTTTTTCTCTCCTTTGGAGGAGCTTCCCATTTGTTTCTCCATTGAATGACAGACATCACAGACTCAATAGACACGAGTCTGAGCAAACGTCGGGAGACAGTGGAGGACAGGGTGTGCTATTATCCCCGGGGTTGCAAAAAGTGAGGCGTGACTGAAGCGACTTAGCGTGTGCCCAAGGAGCACAGGCTCCACTGGCAGGCGTGGGAACAAAGAGCCCACGGGGTCTTTCCACCTTCTTCTTCAGCAAGGGGTCACGAAACTCCGCAGACAGACACAGGCAGAGAGTCCACGACGCACCTCTTAAGTCTTCCTCCGCCATCTCAGGTACTGACAACTCGTCACGCCAGAGTGAGGCCATGCAGACCCCCTGGTTTCCCCTCTGGAGATCACCGACACCCCCACCCCCACCCCCGACCCACCGCCGCCCAGCTCACTTCAGGAAAGCCGTCAGTAAATTTCCAGGAATGCAGGAAATAAACTAAAGTGTCCTCCTGAGCCTCGTGCGTAGTTCTGCCACGTCCAACCGCAGCGCTCAGGGTGTCAGAAGATGAGAGAGATGCTTGGTGCCCAAACTAAGGCAACGGGGTTCCAGCGAGGGGACCCGGGGGCCGCGGGCTTTCCCAGTTCAGAGCAAAGGCTCGTGTGCCCCAATCGTCGACCCCAGTCTCGAAAAGGAAACCGTCTGCTCAGGAAGCCCTCTTATTTGGGGCAATTAAGTGAAACGCCAGGAGCCTGGGAGAGACGGCTCAACATTGGCGCAGGGGAAGAAATAAAATTGCAGGAAAGAAAACACGCTTTTGAGTTTTATGATGTGACAGAAAATCCTGCGTCTGTTCCCGTCCCGACGACGGCCTCCAGGAGGTTGTGTCTCTCTGTTGGCCAAGAGGCTACGAGAAGGAGGTGGGTGGGGGGTACACCTCAGCCCTCCAGTTCACTGAGGAGAGACGCAGCCCCGCTCCGGACACACTGGAGATTCCTTTCTATGCCTCACGCTGCTCACTCTCCAGCCTCTCTGCTCATTCAGGCATTTGGTCACATATCCCTGCCCCTAGCCGTGGGTACCACCTTTGGGTAGACAGCTCGGAGGAAAAAGTAAAACAGATGTAGGCCTGCGTCTTCCGTTCCCCTTGGAGATGTAACAGTCTGGCTGTAGTCTCCTGAAAAAGGTGACATGGAGAATTGCCACTTGCTCATTGCCGTAGCTTAGTCGCTCAGTCGTGTCCGACTCTTTGCAACCCCGTGGACTGTAGCCCCACCAGGCTCCTCTGTCCACGGGTGTTCTCCAGGCAAGATCACTGGAGAAGGTTGCATGCCCTTCTCCAGGGGGGTCTTCCCGAGCCAGGGACTGAACTCATGTTACTTACATCTACCTGCACTGGCCGGCGGGTTCTTTACCGCTAGTGGCACCTAGGAAGCCCCTCCGTGGCTATGCAGACACCTCAAAATATTGAAAGCAGAGACTCAGCTGAAAGGTGTTTCCCCCATGATCGTAGCAGCACTACTCACAAGAACCGGGAGGAGAAAACAGCTCAGATGTCCATAAAGGATTGGACGGATAAGCAAAAGTCTGTGCGGTGGAATATTATGCAGCTGTGAAAAGGAGTGGAGCCCCCTGACACAGGCCACACCATGCGTGGACCCTGAACACACACTGCTCGCAGAGAGCAGCACGGAAGGCCACGCAGTGTGTGACTTCATCTACAGGAAGCGTCCTGAACAAGGGAACCCACGGAGACAGGAAGTGGGTTCCTGGAGGCTGGGGCGGGGGCGGGGCAGGGGGCGTGGCTCTTAAGGAGCACGGCGACCCCTCTCTGGAGGATGAGAATGTCTGGAGCCAGAGAGAAGGGGCGAGTGAAGAGCCCAGCGAACGGGTTAAATGACCCCCTGAACTTTGCACTTTAAATCGGTTGCTTTTACATTATGTGAATTTCATGTCAATAAATTGGTTTTTCAGTGCAAGCTGGGGAAAATACACATGTGAATAGACATTCTTGTCCATCAGTTGACATAAAATCCTGGCTACAAGGACAGAGGTTTGAGCCCTCCAAAAAGAGAAAAACAGAATACTTGAGAGAGATATTGAGAACCATGATGCAAAGCCCTGAGCCAGCTTAATTCATGTGCCTGAGGAGAGTTTACGAGAGCCTCATAGCTGGGGGTTCCCCCTCCCCGTGACAATCTCACCTTCCACATCCAAGAGGATCTCTGTGGATAATCTCAACAGTATTCTAATAACTCATCCCATCGCCAGCCCGTACCCGGTTTTTCTTGATTTTCCAACTGAAAAAAACCCTCAAGTCTGTGTCAACACCTACGTCTCCTACCTAACCCCAGGAAATTTTTAAAACACAAAGTCGCCTTGGCTCTCATGCATCTGAAGAATGGGCGCCCCTGGGAGCTCAGTGATAAAGAAGCTGCCTGTCAATGCAAAAGACCCCGGGTTGGATGCCCGGGCCGGGAAGATCCCCTGGAGGAGATGGCAACCCCACTCCAGTCTTCTTGCCTGGAGAATCCCATGGGCTGAGGGGCCTGGCGGGCTGCAGTCCACGAGGTCGCAAGAATTGGACACGCCTGAGCACACACACACACACACACACACACACTCACGGGCTCACACCTTCTGGGATGTTTCTCCTCAGTACTTGGCGCTAAGGGGCACCCTGGTCCACACCTGAGCACTGTTGAACTTGCTGTGCCCCCCTTGCTGGGGACATTCTCAAGTCATAAAACACCTGCAAACCAGGTCTGATCAGGACCGTCTGTCATGAACCCCCGCGGGCTCTGCCTTCCCAGTGCTAAATTAAAACCCAAACAGGTGTCACGTTCCGGATACCGCCGTGCCCACCCACCCAGATGGCATCACCGTCTGCTCCACACAAGAGTTTAGACGCATCGCCCCCACCAAAACCAGGAACCACCCGGCCGGTTGGGTCAAACCCAGCCGACCTCATGTGGCTGGGGAGGGGGCAGGCGGTGATGACGGTAGGATTTAAAAGAAAAATTTCCCTCTCGACTCTCTGGGTCCACCTCGCAACACACAATACCCTTTTATGGATGATTTCTGAATTTCCATTTTAATAAAATAAATGGTGGTACCTGCGGATAATGGCGCTGTTCAATATTTATGAAGTGCCTTTTTAGAATAAATTCAGAAATTCGGTATTAATCATTACAGCTATTACACTGCAAGAGCCCATAAATAACAGAAGGAAACACTGTGTTGTTTTTTTTTTTTTTTTGAAAACCCATAATGGAAAGCAGCTGAGTACCCAATTTCATTTTGGAGGAATCCATCCTCCTCAAGGCTGGATTTATTGTGAATCTTCTGAGATGTTTCTCAGCTTACCCGGAGCTCAGAAAGGTAGGTGTGATCATAACAGGTGCCCCTGCTTCCCGCCTCCCCCGACACCGATGTGAATAAGCACTTTTTTATTTAATGCAAGTAAAGCAACTTGGGCTTTCCACCTCCCCTCCCCCATGGCAAAGGAGAATATTCCTCTTGCAGAACTAGGAGGTCTCCATGCAGGGTTGGCTCCCAGACCCCCAGACGCGAGAGCAAACGGATCTATTAAGAAGTGAAACCGATGGTCGCACGGTAGGACCAGGAGAGCAAAGACCAGCAAAGACCCGGTGGAGCTGTGTGGATTTGCTTGCTTTCAGCAAAGCACACTCGGGGGCAGCCCGTGGAAAAGCTTTTCTGCAGACTTCATACAGCCAGGTGGTGACTGCTTCTCCTGGTTTTCTGATCGCTGCAGGCGCTGTCCATGGGCAGGATGTGTTGGGCCCCAATGAGTCGTCCAGCGAAGCCAAGGTTTCACGCGCAGATGCCTAGATCCAACAGTAACGGGCCTTTGTCCACGCCATTGTGGCGGATAAATCTGTGGCGGTAACTTCAAGAGATGACTCCAAACCAGAAGGTTTAAACAACAGACATCCATTGCCCCCTGACCCCCTACCCCGGTGCTGGACACCACATGTCTGAGGTCAGGGGGTCCCAGGGCTGAGCTCCATCCAGAGGCTCCAGGGGAGGGTCCTCCCAGCCTCTGCCAGCTTCTGGGGGCTCCAGGCGTCCCTCCCTGGGCTGGCAGCCGCCTCCCTCCCGTCTCCGCCTCCGTCTCCACGTGGCTTCTCCGCTGCGTCCGTGTCTCTCCTCTTCTGCGTCTTTTAAGGAGCCTGTCCTTGGGTTTAGGGCCACTCCATCAGGAGGACCTCATCTCAGACCCTTGGCTCCATCACTTCTGCAAAGAAAGAAGTGAAAGTGTTGGCTGCTTCAGTCGTGTCCAACTCTGCCAACCCTTAGACTGTAGGGTCCTCCATCCATGGCTTTCTCCAGGCAAGAATACTGGAGTGGGCTCCCACTGCCCTTCTCCAGGGGACCTTCCCAACCCAGGGATCGAACCTAGGTCTCCTGCACTGCAGGCGGATTCTTTTCTGAGCCATCAGGGAAGCCCCTGTACAAAGACCCAATTTCCAAATAAGTAAGTTCCTGTTCCCAGCCATCAGGATCAGCTATCCCTGCTACGTGTTGTTTTTAGGGGAAACAGAGGCCAGCCCAGTCCACCCCATAAGCAGAGTCCTGGGACCGCGATGTTCCCTTTCTGCCTTGGAAAGCTGTGCTAATCCAGTGCGTTCCAGAACCACACAGGACAGGCCGGGATGCACCCGCCTGGCCCCAGCCCCTCCAGAGGACCCTGTGAGCGACCTCCTCATCCTGTTAAACGTCCCTCCTGGATCGTGTTAGCGGACCCCTCAATGCGATGAGAGACCCGTGCGGGCCTCATGCACATGGGTGATCGGATTTTGCAAAACACATTACGTGGTCGGAACACTGGATGCAGTGCCCGCCAGGATACAGAGGATCACAGCGCACATCCCGCCTGGCAGTCAGGCTGGAGGCACCGAGCACGGGGCCACCCCGGATGCTCACACGAGGGAAGTGGGAGCTGTCTCCACCCGTGTCAGAGGACAGACAGGCAGGAGGGCCTTGGCGGTCTTTGCAGAGGACTCCAGACTCGATGCATGGACAGTCTGCTGGGGGCAGAGCTGCGTGAGACCCAGGCGCAGAGTTTCCATCAATTTGTTTCTTTTCCATCGCACCGGGTCTTCCTTGCACTGCGTGGCCATCCCCTAGCCGCGGCGAGCGCGGGCCCTTCGTCTCTGGTGCGCTGGCTTCTCTCCGGGCTGAGCAGGGCTGTAGGTTGTGCAGGTTTCAATAGCTGAGGCTCACGGACCCAGTAGTGGTGGGGCGCGGGGTCAGCTGCCCCCGCAGCATGTGGGATCTTCACAGCCCAGAGACGGGCTCTGTGTCCCCTGCCTTGGCAGGTAGACTCTCAACCACTGGATGACCAGGGGCGTCCCCTGCGGGGAGCGTTCAACCTCACCCAAAGCAAGGTGGGGGCTCCCTGGGTGGCTGGGGGGCAGTAAAGAATCCGCCTGCAATGCGCAAGACCAGAGTTTGATCCCTGGCTCGGGAAGATCCCCTGGAGGAAGACATCGTAACCCACTCTAGCATTCTTGCCCGGAGAATCCCATGGGCGGAGGTGGCTGGTGGGCTGTAGTCCACGAGACTGCAAAGAGCCACCCACGACTCGGCAATGAATACTCCCAGTAAGTTTCATCCTATGGCACCAAAACCATGAGTCCAAGGGCTCCCAGCAAATTCTGCAGGTCCCATCACTTCATGGGAAATAGATGGGGAAACAGTGGAAACAGTGTCAGACTTTGCCTGGAAAATCTCATGGATGGAGGAGCCTAGTTGGCTGCAGTCCATGGGGTCTCAAAGAGTCGGGCACGACTGAGCGACTTCACTTTCACTTTTCACTTTCCTGCATTGGAGACGGAAATGGCAACCCACTCCAGTGTTCTTGCCTGGAGAATCCCAGGGACGGGGGAGCCTGGTGGGCTGCCATATATGGGGTCGCACAGAGTCGCACACAACTGAAGTGACTTAGCAGTAGCAGTAGCAAAATCACTGCAGATGGTGACTGCAGCCATGAAATTAAAAGACGCTTACTCCTAGAAGGAAAGGTATGACCAACCTAGACAGCACATTAAAAAGCAGAGACATTACTTTGCCAACAAAGGTCCGTCTAGTCAAGGCTATGGTTTTTCCAGTGGTCATGTATGGATGTGAGAGTTGGACTGTGAAGAAGGCTGAGCGCTGAAGAATTGATGCTTTTGAACTGTGGTGTTGGAGAAGACTCTTGAGAGTCCCTTGTACTGCAAGGAGATCCAGCCAGTCCATCCTAAAGGAGATCAGCCCTGGGTGTTCTTTGGAAGGAATGATGCTAAAGCTGAAACTCCAGTACTTTGGCCACCTCATGAGAAGAGTTGGCTCACTGGAAAAGACTCCGATGCTGGGAGGGATCGGAAGCAGGAGGAGAAGGGGACGACTGAGGATGAGATGGCTGGATGGCGTCACCGACTCGATGGACGTGAGTTTGAGTGAACTCCGGGAGTTGGTGATGGACAGGGAGGCCTGGAGTGCTGCAGTTCATGGGGTCGCAAAGAGCTGGACACGACTGAGCGACTGAACTGAACTGAACTTGGAGTGAATTTCCGAACCTTTTAATACCTGCTTCTAACGCAGTCTGCACTCCATTGTAGTAAATAAAAGCTTCCCCGGTGGCTCAGAGGTAAAGAATCTGCCTGCAGTGCGGGAGCTACAGAAGACACAGGTTAGACCCCTGAGTTAGGAAGATTCCCCTGCAGAAGGGCGTGGCAACCCACTCCGGTGTTCTTGCCTTCAGAATCCCATGGACAGAGGAGCCTGGCGGGCTACAGTCCACGGGGTCGTAAAGTCTGACAGAACTGTAGCGACGTAGCACACAGGCACGCAGCCTGGACCCAAACTGGGAAAGCTTCCTGGTGCCCCCATAACAAAGTGTCCCAAGCCACATGCTTTAACACAAGAGATGGCCACCCTCCCTGGTCCTGGGGTCCAGACCTCTGGGGTCAAGGTGTGCCAGGACTCTTTCTACCTCCAGAGGCTCTGGGGAAGAGTCCTGTGGGGAAGAAACATCCCTGGGCGTGACCCTCCAAGGAACTTTTCTGCCCACATTAGCTCAGAAAGTGTCCCGACTGCAGGAACGAGGAACGTGTGGTCTCTGCAGGGCCCAGTGTCCACGCTCAATCGCCCTGCTTGGAGTTTCGGTCAACAGGGAATGAATCTCCTTTCGCTTTACTCTTGGCAGAGGGGCACCTGACTCCTGCCTCAGGCTGCTGTGGACGGCTCCCTGCCTTCGTGGTCAGTTGCCCTTGAGGACATTCCTCACCATCCAGCACCAATATGTTGCTGTCTGGTCGTTCAGTCGTGTCTGACTCTTTGCGACCCCATGGACTGAAGCACGGCAGGCCTCCCTGTCCTTCTCCATCTTCCGGGGCTTGCTCAAACTCATATCCATCGAGTCGGTGATGCCCTCCAGCCATCTCATCCTCCGTCATCCCCTTCTCCTCCCACCTTCAAAGCTGGACACGACTGAGCGACTGAACTGAACTGAACTTGGAGTGAATTTCCGAACCTTTTAATACCTGCTTCTAACGCAGTCTGCACTCCATTGTAGTAAATAAAAGCTTCCCCGGTGGCTCAGAGGTAAAGAATCTGCCTGCAGTGCGGGAGCTACAGAAGACACAGGTTAGACCCCTGAGTTAGGAAGATTCCCCTGCAGAAGGGCGTGGCAACCCACTCCGGTGTTCTTGCCTTCAGAATCCCATGGACAGAGGAGCCTGGCGGGCTACAGTCCACGGGGTCGTAAAGTCTGACAGAACTGTAGCGACGTAGCACACAGGCACGCAGCCTGGACCCAAACTGGGAAAGCTTCCTGGTGCCCCCATAACAAAGTGTCCCAAGCCACATGCTTTAACACAAGAGATGGCCACCCTCCCTGGTCCTGGGGTCCAGACCTCTGGGGTCAAGGTGTGCCAGGACTCTTTCTACCTCCAGAGGCTCTGGGGAAGAGTCCTGTGGGGAAGAAACATCCCTGGGCGTGACCCTCCAAGGAACTTTTCTGCCCACATTAGCTCAGAAAGTGTCCCGACTGCAGGAACGAGGAACGTGTGGTCTCTGCAGGGCCCAGTGTCCACGCTCAATCGCCCTGCTTGGAGTTTCGGTCAACAGGGAATGAATCTCCTTTCGCTTTACTCTTGGCAGAGGGGCACCTGACTCCTGCCTCAGGCTGCTGTGGACGGCTCCCTGCCTTCGTGGTCAGTTGCCCTTGAGGACATTCCTCACCATCCAGCACCAATATGTTGCTGTCTGGTCGTTCAGTCGTGTCTGACTCTTTGCGACCCCATGGACTGAAGCACGGCAGGCCTCCCTGTCCTTCTCCATCTTCCGGGGCTTGCTCAAACTCATATCCATCGAGTCGGTGATGCCCTCCAGCCATCTCATCCTCCGTCATCCCCTTCTCCTCCCACCTTCAATCTTTCCCAGCATCTGGGTCTTTTCCAATGAGTCAGTTCTTCCCATCAGGTGGCCAGGGTATTGGGGCTTCAGCTTCAGCATCTGTCCTTCCAATGAATATTCAGGACTGATTTCCTTTAGGATGGACTGGTTGAATCGCCTTGCAGTCCAAGGGACTCTCAAGAGTCTTCTCTAGCACCACAGTTCAAAAGCATCAATTCTTTAGTGTTCAACTTTCTTTTCTTCCCTGGAGAGGGGAACGGCTGCCCACTCCAGTATTCTGGCCTGGAGAATTCCATGGGCTGTATAGTTCATGAGGTCGCAAAGAGTCAGAGACAACTGAGCAACTTTCACCTCACTTCACTTCGGCCTTCTTTATGGGCCAACTCTCAGATCTGTACACCAGTACTGGAAAAACCACAGTTTTGACGAGACGGACCTTTTGTCGGCAAACTGATGTCTCTGCTCCCTAATATGCTGTCTAGGTTTGTCATAGCTTTTCTGCCAAGGAGCAAACAGTCTTTTAATTTGATGGTTGCAGTCACCGTCTGCAGTGATTTTGGAGCCCAAGGAAAAAACAGCCCCTGGAAAGAGAAGCCAGATCTGGGCCCCAGGGGACGTGCGTTTCTGTTCAAATGTAAAGAGACCCTTAAATATGCAAATCTCAGAGGCTGGAGAGCAGCGTTCAGAACTGAAGGGAGCCCTTGGGGGCCTCCCGGCTCTCAGCATCCCTGCCCCTGGCCCTGCAGACCGCTGGCCGCAGCTACCTCACTCCCACTCCTGCTAGGAGGTCTGTGTCCTTCCGTGTCCGTAGCCCCTGATCCTGCCCACAACCCCCCAGAGTGCATTCCCCAAAGCGACTGCGACCTCTGCTACGACGGCTGCAAAGAAGTACATTTTCAAAACTTTATCCTGATACGGTCAGAGAAAATGAGCCACCCCACCATTCATATGGGCCTAACGGTGGCCTCCCTGGGGGGCCTAAACCGGATTCCCCAGCTACCATCCTTCTTGGTGGGGCGACTGCGTGGGATGCTAGCGGGACCCATGCCCAGCGGGCCGGCCAGCCCTTGAGTAGAGAGACCTCCCCACCTCTGGGCTGGGGACAGCCGGGGACGCAAGGGCAGCACCCCCTTGCCCCCCATCCCCGGGTTCCCACTTGGAAAAGCTGCCCCCATCCAATTAATTTCGGTGTCATCCCCAAATTCAATTAGATGGGGACCGCCGTGCGAGCTGGCGGGGTTGTCTGTGTTGGGGTGGGGGGGTAAGAAAGGCTTGACAAATTGCTGCGCTTAGCGGTCCATGCCCTGCCGCGGT
>SJYG01000184.1:328687-360432 GCA_006410535.1 Litocranius walleri
TATACTGAGGGAGCCGGGGACAGAAATAAATTTGTGTCACTACAGATCTGCGGCTCTCTGTAATGTCATTCACCCGGCCCGCAAATGAGGCGCCCTCGGAAACACGATGCTGAAACGGTGAACCCGGTGGGAGCGGCGGGTGGGAGTTGGGGGGGGGCGGACTCCCCCTCCAGGGTCTCCTCCCTCCTCCATGGTGGTGGGGCAACCTCCTCGCGCTCCCGTTATTAATTTGCAGCTCTTGGTATTACATTCATGAGGCCGAGATTGAAATGTAAATGAGACACACACACACACACACACACAAATTCTCGATACAGTGAAAGCTCAGCCCACGGTGTCAGAGACTCAGAGGAATGTGAGAACGGGAACACGTCTGGGACCCCGCTACTACTCCCCTGTTTGGGAGTATGGGGGAGACGGATGGAGGAACCAGCAGTTTCTCGCCCTGGAGAAATTGACATTTTTATCCACTTCCTCAGGCCCCCAGGGGCTCACTAATGACCTTCGGTGTTAATTCAGCAGCTCAGCCAACTGCCCCCCCCACCCCTGCCCCACGCAGCAACAAAGCCGCTCCGGGGTCCAGTCTCGGGACTCCCTGCCCGCCAGCTCCCATCCAGGTCAGAATGGACCCTCTTCAGGGATCTCCCGTCTCACGAGAGCCAGCTTGCGTGACCAGCACTTGGGGAATCTCGATGCCTCCTGCTAAGGTCACTGCTAGGGCTTCCCCAGTGGCTAAGCTAGTCAAAAATCCGCCTGCAGTGCAGGAGACTGGGGTTCGATCCCTGGGTCAGGAAGATCCCCTGGAGAAGGGAATGGCCACCACTCCAGTCTTCTTTCCTGGAGAAGCCCATGGACAGAGGAGCCTGCTGGGCTACAGTTTCACTCACGTACCCACTCAAGGTCACCTCCAGCTGTGGGCCAACCAGCACAGCCTCCCAGGTTTGGTGTTTGTGCCCTGAGACTCAGCCCTGTGAGGGCAGGGACTAGACCCACGGCATCTCGCACCCTCATGGGGAGGGGGACATGGACTTTGACTCAGGCTCCCCCCACCCTGCCCCTCTCCTGATGGGAATCTGGCTTCATCTCTCCTTCCTCTGGCAGAATCTACACTCTCTGATGTGCTCCTGATTTGCCTAGGCAAGGTGTTACTCACTCAGCTGTGTCTGACTCTTTGTGACCCCATGGACTGCAGCCCACCAGGCTCCTGTGTCCATGGGATTCTCCAGGCAAGGGTTACTGGAGTGGGTTGCCATGTCCTCCTCCAGGGGATCTTCCCGACCCAGGGATCGAACCCAGGTCTCCTGCATTGCAGGCACATTCTTTACCATCTGAGCCACCAGTGACTTGCCTGGGGAGAAACCAAAAAGGTCCCCCCCCTACAGAGCCAGAGGGACCACACCCCGACAACCACAAACACACATCCGAGAGCTGTGCCACTTGCCGGATTCACAGAACCAGCTCCCCAGGTGCGGTCCTCCTTCCACAAACAGAAGGGAAACTGAGTCACGAAGCCACTGGGTCTCACACCCGGGTTACTGAGTGACCAGCGAGAGGACAGAGATCTATTCCAGGCCATCCAAGGCCACCTTGGCCCCTCCCATGCAGCTCAGCTGGGCATTCCCGAAATCCAGGTTCAGGGGACAGGCAACCCTGAATATTCGCTGGAAAGACTGATGCTGAAGCTCCAATCCTTTGGCCACCTGATGGGATGAGCCAACTCATTGGAAAAGACTCCGATGCTGGGAAAGACTGAGGGCAGGAGGAGAAGGGGACGACAGAGGATGAGATGGTTGGATGGTGTCATTGACCTGATGGACATGAGTGTGAGCCAGCTCCAGGAGATGGTGAAGGACCGGGAGGCCTGGCGTGCTGCAGTCCAAGAGGTCGCAAGGAGTCGGACATGACTGAGCGAGCGAACAGCAAAGCCCATGGCAAGCCATCAGGACCTTGGTGTTTGTACAAACCCTGTAGCCTCGCATCCACACACACACGAAGACTCTGTGCCAGGCACAGCTGAGCTGCACCTACCATGCCAACCTAAGGGGTGGATGGACCCCTTAGGTGGGCCTTCTTGGGACTGGATGATGCAGCATCCTCCTTGAAGCCCCTACTGCTGTGTCTTGGCGTGACCCCCAGATGCACTCAGCCTGTTTCCTGCTCTGCCCAACAACCACACCCTGCAGACTGGCATATGCAGAGGTTCAGCCCAAGAAGCACGTGGACAAACAGATGGCAAAGCCGGAGTCCGGTGGAGCCCTGGAGGGTGGCACGGTTTCTTCAGTGTGGACGCTGTTCTCCTCCTGTTACCTGCATGAGTAACCACAGGGGCTGTCCTCAGCGTACCTGTGTGGATACTCCTCAGGAGAGGCTTACCGCCTCCACGCTCCCTGTAGTGACTATAGAGGGAGAGGCATCCCAGGAAGGGCTCTGAAGGGTCAAACTTAAAGACGGACATCATGACATGGTGATACGGCTCCTACCCAGACATCCAAAGCTTTGCAAGCTAGGCTTTGAGCAGACACTTGTACGCGCATTATTCACAAAAGTCCTAAAGGTGGAAACAACCCAAGTGCACGCCATATGGATCCCTTCTCTTTAGAAAGTCAGAATCGTTGCAAAAGGGCAGAAGCATTTCTGCTGTTCGTCAACATTGTATTAGGCCTCCCAAAGATGGAAGCAACCCAAGGGTCCACAATGAACGGATGGATGGATAAGTAGATGAATGGATGGGTGGGTGGGTGGATGGATGGGTGGGTGTTTGATCTGTCTCTTATACACATCTCCTCCTCATCCTGTTAAACGTCCCTCCTGGATCGTGTTAGCGGACCCCTCAATGCGATGAGAGACCCGTGCGGGCCTCATGCACATGGGTGATCGGATTTTGCAAAACACATTACGTGGTCGGAACACTGGATGCAGTGCCCGCCAGGATACAGAGGATCACAGCGCACATCCCGCCTGGCAGTCAGGCTGGAGGCACCGAGCACGGGGCCACCCCGGATGCTCACACGAGGGAAGTGGGAGCTGTCTCCACCCGTGTCAGAGGACAGACAGGCAGGAGGGCCTTGGCGGTCTTTGCAGAGGACTCCAGACTCGATGCATGGACAGTCTGCTGGGGGCAGAGCTGCGTGAGACCCAGGCGCAGAGTTTCCATCAATTTGTTTCTTTTCCATCGCACCGGGTCTTCCTTGCACTGCGTGGCCATCCCCTAGCCGCGGCGAGCGCGGGCCCTTCGTCTCTGGTGCGCTGGCTTCTCTCCGGGCTGAGCAGGGCTGTAGGTTGTGCAGGTTTCAATAGCTGAGGCTCACGGACCCAGTAGTGGTGGGGCGCGGGGTCAGCTGCCCCCGCAGCATGTGGGATCTTCACAGCCCAGAGACGGGCTCTGTGTCCCCTGCCTTGGCAGGTAGACTCTCAACCACTGGATGACCAGGGGCGTCCCCTGCGGGGAGCGTTCAACCTCACCCAAAGCAAGGTGGGGGCTCCCTGGGTGGCTGGGGGGCAGTAAAGAATCCGCCTGCAATGCGCAAGACCAGAGTTTGATCCCTGGCTCGGGAAGATCCCCTGGAGGAAGACATCGTAACCCACTCTAGCATTCTTGCCCGGAGAATCCCATGGGCGGAGGTGGCTGGTGGGCTGTAGTCCACGAGACTGCAAAGAGCCACCCACGACTCGGCAATGAATACTCCCAGTAAGTTTCATCCTATGGCACCAAAACCATGAGTCCAAGGGCTCCCAGCAAATTCTGCAGGTCCCATCACTTCATGGGAAATAGATGGGGAAACAGTGGAAACAGTGTCAGACTTTGCCTGGAAAATCTCATGGATGGAGGAGCCTAGTTGGCTGCAGTCCATGGGGTCTCAAAGAGTCGGGCACGACTGAGCGACTTCACTTTCACTTTTCACTTTCCTGCATTGGAGACGGAAATGGCAACCCACTCCAGTGTTCTTGCCTGGAGAATCCCAGGGACGGGGGAGCCTGGTGGGCTGCCATATATGGGGTCGCACAGAGTCGCACACAACTGAAGTGACTTAGCAGTAGCAGTAGCAAAATCACTGCAGATGGTGACTGCAGCCATGAAATTAAAAGACGCTTACTCCTAGAAGGAAAGGTATGACCAACCTAGACAGCACATTAAAAAGCAGAGACATTACTTTGCCAACAAAGGTCCGTCTAGTCAAGGCTATGGTTTTTCCAGTGGTCATGTATGGATGTGAGAGTTGGACTGTGAAGAAGGCTGAGCGCTGAAGAATTGATGCTTTTGAACTGTGGTGTTGGAGAAGACTCTTGAGAGTCCCTTGTACTGCAAGGAGATCCAGCCAGTCCATCCTAAAGGAGATCAGCCCTGGGTGTTCTTTGGAAGGAATGATGCTAAAGCTGAAACTCCAGTACTTTGGCCACCTCATGAGAAGAGTTGGCTCACTGGAAAAGACTCCGATGCTGGGAGGGATCGGAAGCAGGAGGAGAAGGGGACGACTGAGGATGAGATGGCTGGATGGCGTCACCGACTCGATGGACGTGAGTTTGAGTGAACTCCGGGAGTTGGTGATGGACAGGGAGGCCTGGAGTGCTGCAGTTCATGGGGTCGCAAAGAGCTGGACACGACTGAGCGACTGAACTGAACTGAACTTGGAGTGAATTTCCGAACCTTTTAATACCTGCTTCTAACGCAGTCTGCACTCCATTGTAGTAAATAAAAGCTTCCCCGGTGGCTCAGAGGTAAAGAATCTGCCTGCAGTGCGGGAGCTACAGAAGACACAGGTTAGACCCCTGAGTTAGGAAGATTCCCCTGCAGAAGGGCGTGGCAACCCACTCCGGTGTTCTTGCCTTCAGAATCCCATGGACAGAGGAGCCTGGCGGGCTACAGTCCACGGGGTCGTAAAGTCTGACAGAACTGTAGCGACGTAGCACACAGGCACGCAGCCTGGACCCAAACTGGGAAAGCTTCCTGGTGCCCCCATAACAAAGTGTCCCAAGCCACATGCTTTAACACAAGAGATGGCCACCCTCCCTGGTCCTGGGGTCCAGACCTCTGGGGTCAAGGTGTGCCAGGACTCTTTCTACCTCCAGAGGCTCTGGGGAAGAGTCCTGTGGGGAAGAAACATCCCTGGGCGTGACCCTCCAAGGAACTTTTCTGCCCACATTAGCTCAGAAAGTGTCCCGACTGCAGGAACGAGGAACGTGTGGTCTCTGCAGGGCCCAGTGTCCACGCTCAATCGAGGGGGGATGGATGGATGATGGATGGATGGGTGGGTAGGTGGATGGATGGGTGGATGGATGGTGGATGGATAGATGGATGGATGGGTGGGTAGGTGGATAAATGGATGGATGGATGGTGGCTAGATAGATGATGGATGGATGAGTAGGTGGATGGATGGGTGGATGATGGATGGATGGATGATGGATGGATGTATGAGTTGATGGAAGGATGGGTGGGCAGATGGATGGATGGGTGGATGGATGGATGGAGGGTTAGATGGATGGAGGGATGGATGGATGGGTGGGTGGGTGGATGGATGGATGGTGGATGGGTGGATGGATGGATGTTGGATGGATGGATGATGGATGGATGGATGAGTAGGTGGATGGATACATGGATGGGTAGATGGATAGATGGATGAGTGGGAGGATGGGTGGGTGGATGGATGGATGGAGGGATGGATGGATGGATGGGTGGGTGGGTGGATGGATACATAGATGGATGGGTAGATGGATAGATGGATGAGTGGGAGGATGGGTGGGTGGATGGATGAATAGATGATGGAGATGGATGGATGGATGGATGGATGGTTGGGTGGGAGGATGGGTGGATAGATGGAAGGTTAGATGAGTGGAAGGGTGGACGGACGGGTTGATAAACATCACGAAGTCCATCCACACCATGGACTATGACGCAGCCATGAAGAGGGTGAAGCTCTGACATGGGGCTACAGCGTGGGTGTGCCCTGGAGACACGCCACTCAGTGAGAGAGAAACCACTGCAGAGGAACATGCACTGTGAGATTCCACAGACAGGGACCTTCCAGAACAGGCAAGGGCACAGACAGGAAGTAGCTTCATGGCTACTAGGGGCTGGAGGGGGCCGTGGGGAGTGACTGCTCCCTGGGGACAGGGGGTCTGTTTGAGTTGAAAAAAAAAAAAAAGAACCCTTGGAATTACTAGTGGTGGTTCGTGTATCATTGTTTGCCTGTTTTCAGCCACAAAACTGGAGATGATGAAAGTACAGCTTTTTATGTTTCATCTGTTCACGAGAACGGGGTTTGCTCCCTGGGTCAAGAAGATTCTCTGCAGAAGGAAATGACAACCCACTCCATTATTCTTGCCTGGAAAATTCCATGGACAGAGGAGCCTGGCAGGCTACAGTCAATGGGGTCACAAAGAGTTGGATTCCCTCAGACCTCAGTCGGTAAAGAATCTGCCTGCAATGCAGGAGACCCGGGTTCGATTCCTGGGTCGGGAAGATCCCCTGGAGAAGGGCATGGCAACCCACTCCAGTATTCTTTCCTGCAGAATCCCATGGGCAGAGGAACCTGGTGGGCCACAGTCCATGGGGTCACCAGAACTGGACACAACTTGGCAACTAAATCACCACAGCCACCTTCTTTAAAACCTGTGCTCTCCATTAGGCCATGCTCATATCCAGGTCCAGAGAACTGCCGCAACAGCCCAGAAAAAGAAGGTGAATATTTCACATGGATAATGAACAAAGACCTGCTGGACAGCACAGGGGACTCTGCTCAATACTCTGTAATAAGCTTATGGTTCCCAGGGGGAAGGACGGGGGAAGGGATAGTCAGGGAGTCCGGGGTGGACATGGACTCACTGCTGTATTTAACATGGAGAACCAGCAAGGACCTGCTGGACAGCAGAGGGAACTCTGCTCAATCCTCTGTAATAAGCTTATGGTTCCCAGTGGGAAGGATGGGGGAAGGGACAGTCATGGAGTCTGGACATGGACACACTGCTGTGTTTAACATGGAGAACGAGCAAGGAGCTGCTGTCCAGCACAAGGAGCTCTGCTCCAGGTCATGTGGCAGCCTGGATGGGAGAGGAGTTTGGGGGAGAGTGGATGCGTGTATATGGATGGCTGAGTCCCTCCGCTGTCCAGAAGCTCTCACAACATTGTTAATTGGCTATGTTGTTGTTATTCAGCAATGGCTGACTCTTTGCGACCCCATGGACAGCGGCACCCCAGGCCTCCCTGTCCCTCACCATCTCCTGGCTATACCCCAATCCAAAATTAAAAGGTATTTCTTTAATAAAAGGAAGCAAGCTGGAGTCATGAGACAAGAAGGGCTGCTCTGAGGTCGTGGGTGCTCAGATGGGAGAAAGGCAGGCCCATCACTTCTCTACCCTGGGGACACCCCACCCTCTGTCCCTGCCCCAGCTCCACTGGGAAGCGCTACATTAATCCTACAGCTTCTAGCTCTGCCCGCCTTCCTGGGGGCAGAGAAGCTGTCATCCGGCAGAGAGATGGAAACAAACTTAGCGAAGGCAAGCAGACGAATCTCCTAGCAACTCTTCTGGGTCCTGGTACGTCCCCACGCCTGCCATTGTCTCCACTCTCCGTGTCTCCAAACATCTTTTTAATTGCTTATCAAATGGATAGTTATTGAATCATAAAATCTTCAAAGCTATCGCCCCCCTCCCCCTGGCCCCATTCCATCCAGTCCCAGGGAAGGATGGACTTTCATACGTTGATGTATCACAACGGATTATGCTAATAGGCTTGTTAATGGCTCTGCGGGTGGAGCCCTTAAGAGCATTAAAACCCGCCAGTCCCTCTGACGGACCAGGGAGAGGCCGTCAACACAAGGCCGGTAAATAATGGCAGACGCTCCCAAGACTAAAGAGATACCCCATTAAATTATTTATGCGTTCATCAGAAATATAGTCGTGTAGACATATCGGTAGCTCATTGCTAATTGTTTTATGTATTAGTGACGGTGAACCAGCTTGCTTATCTTTTTTTCCACCCCCCCCCATCCTTTTATGCGTCCCTCCCATGGCATGCTTTCTCAGCTGGATGACGAGGGACAGAGCTCGGAGGTTTGGCAAAGAGGTGGACATAGGTAACGGACTGGTGGACACAGCGGGGGAAGGAGAGGTGGGGTGGGCTGAGAGAGCAGCTCTGAGATACACACAGCACCACGTGCGAAAGAGCCAGCCAGTGGGAAGCTGCGGATAAACAGGGAGCTCAGCTCGGGCTCCGTGATGACCCAGAGGGGTAGGGGGGGTGGCAGGCAGGCTCAAGGCGGGGTGAGGGGGGGATCTACTCACTCCCTGGTGGCTTAGATGGTAAAGAATCTGCCTGCAATGTAGGGTTCATCCCCTGGGTCGGGACAATCCCCTGGAGGAGGGCATGGTAACCCACTCCAGTGCTCTTGCCTGGAGAATCCCCAAGGACAGGGGAGCCTGGTAGGCCACAGTCCACGGGGTGGCAAAGAGCCGGACGTGACTGAGCGACTATCACACACACAGCTGCTTCAGCTTATTGTACCAGAGAGACTAACGTAATGTTGTCAATCAACTGTACAGCTACAGCTAAGTCGCTTCAGTCGTGTCCGACTCTGTGCGACCCCATTAGAGGCAGCCCACCACGCTTCCCTGTCCCTGGGATTCTCCAGGCAAGAGCACTGGAGTGGGTTGCCATGTACTTCTCCAAGGCATGCATGCTAAGTCGTTTCCATTGTGTCTGACTCTGTGCGACCCTATAGACAGCAGCCCACCAGGCTCCTCTGTCCACAGTATTCTCTAGGCAAGAGTACTATACTCCAACTTTAAAACCAGAAAGCAGAGAGCTGACACGCACAGACATGGCTTGGCTCTGGGGTGACACGCCCTGCATTTGCAGCTTGGAGTTGTTCTTGGGTGCGTAGGCGTATAATTCTTCGTGCCACAAGGATTCCGTTGATTTGGATTTTGCCGCTTGAATCCACAGCATCCCTGGGTTGAACAGCATGATGCTGTGAGCCTGTCATGTGCAGGATTTGATCTGGCCTCGCCCGAGCGCCAGGTCCGATGGTGCACACGCTAACCGTTCCCTACTCTTGTCAGCTCTGAATGAAAACATTCCTGCACGGACAGCCCCAGAAAGCTCACCCAGGAGAACAGAGTGACTCCCCCTGAGACTTAGGAAGGCAGGCTTTCTAATGGCAACAGGGTGAGGCAACCCCTGGTTCCCGGGGGTGGCCCCTGCTTCCATGTGTGCAGAGAGTCCCCTGGGTTGCTGGGAAACAGGAATCATATCTCCTGCAACTTCTGCATGGAAGCAGGCTCTTTCCCCACTGAGCCACCTGGGCAGCTCATTTTCAATACGGCTCCCCTGCTAGCTCAGCGGGTAAAGAATCTGGCTGCAATGCGGGAGACCCTGGTTTGATTCCTGGCTTGGGAAGATCCCCTGGAGAAGGGATAGGTTACCCACTCCAGTAATCTTGGGCTTCCCTGGTGGCGCCAGTGGTAAAGAACCCACGACTCAGGTTCAGCCCTCCTCCAGGGGGTCTTCCTGATCCAAGGGTCATGTATATATGTATATATGATGATAAGTCATATATCGTATATGCGTGTATATGTGAATGAATGAAAGTTGCTCAGTCATGTCCAACTCTGCAACCCCATGGACTATACAGTCCAGGGGATTCTCCAGGCCAGAACACTGGAGTGGGTAGCCTTTCCCTTCTCCAGGGGATCTTCCCAACCCAGGGATCAAACCCAGGTCTCCCGCACTGCAGGCGGATTCTTCACTAGCTGAGCCACCGGGGAAGCTCATGTGTACACACAGGTATCACTAATGGGAACAGGCGTACATATATATGTATACGTGAGGGAGTGTGTGTATATATACAAGTATATGTGTGTGTATGTGTGTGTGTCTATACACCTATATGTGTGTGTATCTTCAATGGTGACAGGCAAAGTTCAAAGAAACAGCAGAGAAAGAGCAAGCTACTCCTCGCAAAGGAAAATTGCTCCAATTTAAATGCCCCCAAAAGGCAGAAGATCCACCTTTAGGAAAACTTGATCAAGGCATCTCAGAGAAAAGAGTGACGACCAGCCAACACCCACGACAGAGCTCCCCTGTGCGCCATCCTGAACCCATCCAGGAGCTCCCCGTGCGCCATCTTGAACCCTTCCAGGAGCTCCCCCGTGCACCATCCTGAATCTTTCCAGGAGCTCCCCTGGTCCTCATCTCGAACCCTTCCAGGAGCTCCCCATGTGCCATCCTGAGCCCTTCCAGGAGCTCCCCATGTGCCATCCTGAACCCTTCCAAGAGCTCCCAGTGTGCACCATCCTGAGCCCTTCCAGGAGCTCCCCATGCACCATCTCGAACTGGTCCACCCACCAGCAGAGCTCACAGTATCTTCATTTTCTCAGCAGCCCTGCTGGTCCCCACACCCGGAGCTGCTGCTAGACATCCAAGGCGCTTCCCGCCGAGCAGCCTAGCAGACGACCCCTGGCCGGGATCAAGAACCAGTCCACTCTTGGGGCAGCGTGCCTCAAATTAGAACGGCAGCTCAGACGAGAGGCGAAAGTCTCCAAAGATCACAGCGCCTACCCCATCATTAGAATAATATTGCACTGCTCACCTTCAAAGCGCTCTGCCGACGCGGGCTAATCAATTAAACATGCTCTTATCTTTTCTGATTGGAGTCCTGCTAGGCAGGTCAAACAGGCAGGACGGCTGTTCCTCTGGAATGAGGAGTCTTAAAAGGAAGCGCAGACGTGCATATATTCTGAATTTTGTCGGGTGTGAGCAGTGTCAGTGGACTAAAAGGATTCTTCACTAGCTGAGCCACCGGGGAAGCTCATGTGTACACACAGGTATCACTAATGGGAACAGGCGTACATATATATGTATACGTGAGGGAGTGTGTGTATATATACAAGTATATGTGTGTGTATGTGTGTGTGTCTATACACCTATATGTGTGTGTATCTTCAATGGTGACAGGCAAAGTTCAAAGAAACAGCAGAGAAAGAGCAAGCTACTCCTCGCAAAGGAAAATTGCTCCAATTTAAATGCCCCCAAAAGGCAGAAGATCCACCTTTAGGAAAACTTGATCAAGGCATCTCAGAGAAAAGAGTGACGACCAGCCAACACCCACGACAGAGCTCCCCTGTGCGCCATCCTGAACCCATCCAGGAGCTCCCCGTGCGCCATCTTGAACCCTTCCAGGAGCTCCCCCGTGCACCATCCTGAATCTTTCCAGGAGCTCCCCTGGTCCTCATCTCGAACCCTTCCAGGAGCTCCCCATGTGCCATCCTGAGCCCTTCCAGGAGCTCCCCATGTGCCATCCTGAACCCTTCCAAGAGCTCCCAGTGTGCACCATCCTGAGCCCTTCCAGGAGCTCCCCATGCACCATCTCGAACTGGTCCACCCACCAGCAGAGCTCACAGTATCTTCATTTTCTCAGCAGCCCTGCTGGTCCCCACACCCGGAGCTGCTGCTAGACATCCAAGGCGCTTCCCGCCGAGCAGCCTAGCAGACGACCCCTGGCCGGGATCAAGAACCAGTCCACTCTTGGGGCAGCGTGCCTCAAATTAGAACGGCAGCTCAGACGAGAGGCGAAAGTCTCCAAAGATCACAGCGCCTACCCCATCATTAGAATAATATTGCACTGCTCACCTTCAAAGCGCTCTGCCGACGCGGGCTAATCAATTAAACATGCTCTTATCTTTTCTGATTGGAGTCCTGCTAGGCAGGTCAAACAGGCAGGACGGCTGTTCCTCTGGAATGAGGAGTCTTAAAAGGAAGCGCAGACGTGCATATATTCTGAATTTTGTCGGGTGTGAGCAGTGTCAGTGGACTAAAGTCAGTTATTAAAAAAGAGCCTGCAAGAGGGCTTTGGGTGGTGATGGCGGTTTTATTATTTTGCTTTGTCTTTTTGCAGGATCCAAGATGAGTTTTTGAGGAAGTCCTCAGTTATTCGGTTCTCTCCGACTCTTTGTGACCCCATGGACTGTAGGATACCAGGCCCCTCTGGCCAATGGGTTTCCCAGGCAAGAACACTGGAGTGGGTTGCCTGGCCCTCTTCCAGGGGAGCTTCCAGACCCAGGGATCATTCCCGCGTCTCCTGCATTGACGGGTGGATTCTTTACCACTGCCCCACCTGGGCAGCCCTCTGGAGAAAGATATCACAAAATAAAACCCTGCTGGGTCTATGGGATGGGCAGGCTGTAAGCCCTCTCTTTCTGAAATAAGACTTTGCCCTGCTCCTCCCCCGCCCCCAACTTCTATTTGACATAAGTCTCTTCCTAATGTAAACATTCTCTGTTCTTTTAAGGTACGGCAGAGGCTGCATCTATGGTGGGGACTGATGGACACGGTGGCTTGTTCACATGGTTGGAAAGGCATTTGGCACCCTGCTGATATGAGACCTTAGCTTCATCCCCAACCTCCGTTCCCACCACCATGGCTCCCTTCTGAGAAACCAGTTTTACACCAGCTCTGAAAACTTGCCTGGGGAGGCTTCATGGGTCTCCAGAAGTGAAGGGACCAAAGTCCTTGCTCGGGGCTATTCCATCAGTTCTAGAGAACCCCGAGAGACCTCCAGGTGACTCCTCCCTCTCCTGAGGAAAATAGGCGCAACTATCCATGGGAAAGCTTGGCAGACAATTATAAGCTCGCAGGAGGAGACCCACGGCCTGTGTGCAGAGCTCTCACTTCAGGAAGATTTTTGAGAGTCCAAGAGTTGAGTCCAACCCCTGGGGAGAGTCCTGACTGGGTCTCTAATATACTTCCCTAAGAGGCTGGTATCACTGCCATCTCCATTAGGTTGACCCAACATCATGGCTGGATGGAAACTTAATTTGCTTGCAGACTTGAAAGGGGACATGCTTAGTCACTCTGGTTGTGCCCAGCTCTTTGTGACCGCGTGGTCTTCAGACCACCAGGCGCCTCTGTCCATGACATTCTCCAGGCCAGAACACTATAGCGGGTTGCCATTTCCTCCTCCAGGGGATCTTCCCAACCCAGGAATCGAACCTGCATCTCTGGCGTCTCCTCCTTCGGCCGGAGGTTCTTTAGCACTGACACCACCTGGGAAGCCTCTGAAAGGGGACACACCGTCTAAATAAGCATCTAACATTGACTGTGACTTTTTTTAATCAAGTGTTGAGCATGGACAAGAAATAAAAGGCATCTAAGACCTAGAACCTCATCTGAGGTGTAGCCACATTTTTGTCTGGTCCGTACATCCATCCTGGAGTTAACCCTTGAGTATAGTTTTCAAGACTCGCTCTCAAACACACATGCGTGTGTGCCTGGTCAGTTTCTCAGCCGTGTTTAACTCTTTGCGACCCCATGGACTGTAGCCTGCCAGGCTCCTCTGTCCGTAGGATCCTCCAGACAGGAATGCTGGATTTCGTTGCCATGCCCTCCTCCAGGGGATCTTCCTGACCCAGGGACTGAACCCACGGCTCTTGGGTCTCCTGTGTTAACAGGCAGGTTCTTTCCCACGAACACCCCCTGGGAAGCCCTAACACGCAATGGGGAATCCTACATAGGAGGACCAGAAGGACATATAGAACAGTGTCCGTGTGAGAAAAAAGAGGAGCCATAGAAACACAGGTGGGGGCAGACAGTCGGGGGACAGTTGAGGCAGCTGGGGTGACTTCTACAAAACAAAGGGGTGGCCAGGATTTCTGGCAGCCCCCTGGAAGCTGAGAGAGAGACCAGGGGTGCATTCTCCATCGGAGCCTGCAGAAAAACCCAGCTGGCCCACACCTCTGTCCCAGAAGCCTGGTCTCCAGAGAGACTCCATTCTTACTGATTTAAGCCCCAACTCTTTGCTTCTTTGTCTTGGGTCCAGGTGGACCAAAAAGAAGGCTGAGCACCAGAGAGTTGATGCTTTCAAACTGTCGTGCTGGAGAAGATTCTTGAGAGTCCGTTGGACAGCAAGAAGATCCAGCCAGTCATTGCTAACGAAAATCCACCCTGAACAGTCACTGGAAAGTCCAGTGCTAAAGCCAAAGCTCCAATACTTTGGTCACCTGATGCCGACAGCTGACTCATGAGTAAAGACTGATGGTGGGAAAGATTGAGGGCAGGAGGAGAAGGGGACGACAGAGGATGAGACGGTTGGGTGGTATCGTTGACTCGATGGATGTGAGTTTGCGCAAACTCCAGGAGATAGTGAAGAGCAGAGAAGCTTGGCGTGCTGCAGTCTGTGGGGCCACAAAGAGTTGGAAATGACTGAGCTAAGGAACCACAGCAACCAAGTGTGCCCACGTGGCGATGGGATGGCTCTGGAGACACGCAGGGCCATTTGCTGGTGAGGCACCCGCTCGCTGCAAGGCAGGCCACTGGGAGAGGCACAGACTCTGTCCCCGAGGTCATCAGCAGCTCCCAGGGCAGTTCAGGGGCTTGCGCAGAAGGACGGAGCCCGCCGTCTCCTGTCATTACGGCAGGAGACACAGCCTGTGATGTCTCTGGGAGCGCCCTGGAAAGCCGGCCCCCTGCCTCTCACCTCTCCCACATTATGAATAAAAACATGAAATTAGTTTTATGTCAGAAGAACAACCCCTAAGACACTTGTAACTTATAATGATGATTTCTAAGCTGCTTGCCTTGTCAGGATCGGGAAATTCACAGCGCGAGGCTGCATGAGCTTTATGGGCTCAGACACTCGGCGCTCGGCGCAGAAAATTAACCACGAGTCTCTCATCTACATTCTGATTTATGAACTACGGGTAGGAGCAGCAAGGAGAGGAAAAGAATGGACTCCCAGCCAGGGGAGCCCATGGTCACGGCCAACAACTGCCCACAGAGAGTCCAGGCAGGCCTCCTCCCCGAGGGCCACATCCACCCTCCGGCAAGGCACGGCTCACGACTCCGGAGGTGGCCATCATCCCAGACTCCGGACATGGAGACAGGCGACGGAATTGCACTTGGAAGGAGGCATGCCGAGCACACAGGAGATCTCGGCGGGTGCACCTTGAAGTCAGTAAGGCTGCTCGTCTGGAAGCAGGTGCCACCAAGTTCTGGCCCATCAGCAAATTGATAGCCCCGCGGCACCCACCTGCGTGGAAAGAGGCTGAGAGATGTGTCAAGGCCCGTGTCCGGCGGTTGGTGCCTGGCGACCATGACTGTGCATCTTTGTAAGAAGCTCTGGAGGAGGGTGCCCGCGATGCTGGCGGCGCCTCGCCATCTGGGGTTTCTTGCTGTTTCTTCCTTACGGGATGGTTTGCGACGGGCGTGCTCGGCGCACCATCCTGGGTGTCGGGTGCCGCCAGCCTCCTCCCTGTCCTTGGAGCATGCCACAGGACCTGCAGGTTCGCTCCCCGAGTCGGGAAGTTCTCCTGGAGGAGGGCATGACCACCCGCCTCAGTAGTCTTGCCCGGAGAATGCCATGGACAGAGGAGGCCTGGCGGGCTACAGTCCATTCGGTCAGAAAAGAGTTCAACATGACTGAGTGACTAAATAACGACAAAATATTTTTACTGACCCCCCCCAGCTGGTTATGGCCAAACCTGGGGCAAAGATACGTTCAGTCCCTGGCCGGGGAACTAAGATCCAGCGTGCCACACAGCATGGCCGTAAAGATATAAAGGCATAAAAAATGTAAAGCAATAAGTTAAAGAAAAAAAAAGTCAGGAAATGTGAGTGCCCTTTCTCCCACGTGTGTGCATGAATGCAGCACGGTTTGGGCAGGTGTGTGCCCGCCTGCACCGTTGCACACATGAGGTTGCATGTGGAGGGCATGCAGGACACGGTGGTCCTCTAAGGACCACAGCCGCTGCTCCCCCATCACCTGGCGATCAAGCCCAGGAATCACCCCCTACCGCCAGCCACGCAAGGTCAAGCGCTGTGTCCTCCTTTCCCATAAATACAATTTCCAGCTGGCTGGCGAGTGCCCGGGCCGTCTAATGAGCACCCACCTGCCATGAGTTCTCAGAACAGCAAGCGCGAGCGTGTTCCCCACTCTAATCCGCTGCCTAATTCAATCTCCTCGCAGATCAAACCGGCGGACGCCCGCTCTGACACATCGCTCAGTCACTTTCCATGAAGCCAGGCATGGTGGTGTGTGGCAATCTGCTGGGTGACCACGGGTGTGCTTTTTTCCTGCTGCCTCTCTGCCCTCCCCACAGCACCCTCACACCTCCCTGCTGCTCTGCTTTGGATAATCCTTCCGACCTCCTTCCCTCTCTGTCTGTCTTTCCTCTTTGCGCCAGAAACAGAGGTCTTGCATCTCTGTTTGTTGGCTTTTTTTTTTTTTTTTCTCCAAACCTCGCAGTTACGGCATTCACCAAGCCCCTTCTCCTTATTAACATTTATAAGACACTCTCTAAGTCATTTATTAAAGCAACTTCCACGCCACTTCCAATCAGAACAGTCCATCCTAAAGGAAGTCAACCCTGAATATTCATTGGAAGCACTGATGCTGAAGCTGGAGCTCCAATCCTCTGGCCACCTGATGCAAAGAACTGACTTACTGGAAAAGACCCTGACGCTGGGAAAGATTGAGGGCAGGAGGAGAAGGGGACGACAGAGGGTGAGATGGTTGGATGGCATCACCGACTTGATGGACTTGAGTTTGAGCAAGCTCTGGGAGTTGGTGATGGACAGGGAGGCGTGGCGTGCTGCGGTCCATGGGGTCGCAAAGATTTGGACACAACAATGAACAGCAACAAGCAGAAGTCCCAGTGTGGTGATGGGGCGGCTCTGGGGGCATGACTGAACACTGAACAGCAACAGCTGGAGGCAGGTGGTTCCCCCTCGCCGATACCTGCAGCCACATCCAGACGTGTGGTCCTCAGTCTGCACATGCCCACCCTCACCTCTCAAGCTTTTCTGCCAAGAAACAAGCATCTTTTAATTTCATGGCTGCAGTCACCATCCGCAGTGACTGTGGAGCCCAAGAAAATAAAGTCTCTCACTGTTTCCATTGTTTCCCCCATCTATTTGCCATGAAATGATGGGACCAGATGCCATGATCTTTGGTTTTCGAACGTTGAGTTTGAAGCCAGCTTTTTCACTCTCTTCATTCACCTTCATCAGGAGGCTCTTTAGTTCCTCTTTGCTTTCTGCCATGAGGGTGGTGTCATCTGCAAATTAGTGTCCTTATAAAAGAGACCCCAGAAAGCTCCCTCGCCCCTGCCTGTGGGTGAGGACATAGAAGGCACTGTCTGTGAACCAGGAGGAGAGTCCTCACTACACACTAATTCTGCCCTCGCCAGGATCTCAAACATCCAAACTCCAGGACTGTGGGGGGAAAAAGTCTGTCGTTTCTCATCCCCCACCAAATCTACAGACTTTTATCAAGGCAGCCCGAACCAAGACAAAGAATGATGCCACACATTGCTCGCACTTCCAAGAATTACCTGGTGGTTCGGTGGGTAAAGAATCTGCCTGCAATGCAGGAGACTCAAGTTTGATCCCTGGATCGGGAAGATCCCCTGGAGGAGGAAATGGCAACCCACTGCAAAATTCTCACCTGGGGAATCCCATGGACAGAGGAGCCTGGCGGGCTGTGGTCCAAGGGGTTGCAAAGAGCTAGACATGACTGAACAACTAAACCACCACCTGCTGAGACACGACTTAGGAGCCACTTAGAGCAATTCTCAGAGACTACATCACTCCCGTGCCCGGCCGAGTTGCGTGAAGGGCCGGAGGTTCATCCTCACTCATCACTGGTGTCTGTCCTAGATGAGATGCTGACACGCAGCAGGGGGCTCCATCACCATGAGGACCGCTTGGCTCCTGACACACACACACCTCATTCCCCACCCTCCTGAGACACTGTCTTCCCAGATCTACACACACGTCCTCCAGAGACAGGGCCGTTATCCAACGAGACTGGAGTGTCGCACCGAACAATCACACGTGCATTGTAGACAAAGGCTTGCCTGTGGCACCTCATCCTTCAGGTTTCAGTGCTGACTGAGAGGTGGTGCATCAGAGGAAGAAGGGAAACTCGTTCTGAGGCAGATGTGTCTGTCGTTTGCTCCTTTAATCCAGTTGCTGGGCTTCCCTGGCGGCTCAATCAGGACAGAATCCACCTGCAATGCCGGAGACCCAGGTTCGATCCCTGGGTCAGGAAGATCCCCTGGAGAAGGGAATGGCCACCCACTGCAGTATTCTGGCCTGGAGAAGCCCCAGTGGACTTTGGAGCCTGGCAGGCTGCAGTCCACAGGGTCGCAGAGTCGGACAGGCTTCAGCGACTGAGCAGAGCAGGGCACAGGAGGCAATTCAGCTGCAGACTGTTCCCAGTCAGCTTTTTCCCCTCTCTGGTCTCCGAGCACCCGCTTTGGAACTGTGTGCCATGAGCATAACGGCCATTGAGTGTCATTATAAACCAGAGCTCCGGTGAAATCCAAGAGCACGCGGATTGAGTTTGGAGGGACCCCCACCCTCCCAAGAGAAGACTGAGCGGGAAGCAAACGGGCCTGATCAGTGTTGGGGTGTGTGAGGTTCATTGTACGTGTCAGTGTAACAGGGCTGGGCAGTGCAGACGGGCGGGTATCTATGTTATTTCTGGGTGTGCCTGGGAGGGCGTTTCTGGGAGAGACGAGCTTGTGAATGGCTGGACTCACTCACTAAAGCAGATTGCCCTCCCCGCCTCACACACACGTGGTGGGTGGGCCTTGTCTAATCAGCTGAGGGTGTGACTCAAACTGGAAGGTAGAGAAAGGGAGACTGTCTCCTCTCTGCCTGCATGCTGAGCAAGGTCTTGGGTCTTTCTTTGCCCTTGAACTGAAATTTACACCAGCAAGTACCTCTCCTGGGTGTGTGGCTTGCTGATGCCAGATCACATCACTTCTCAGCCTCTGTCACTGTGTTAATCCATTCCTTATGACAAACTCTATTTATAGATAAGATAACTCTATTTATTTATAAATAGATAACTCTATTTATCTATAAGTAGATAGTAGTATATATTTATCATGTATCTATCTCGTCTCCTTCTGGGCGACCCCATGGACTCCAGCCCACCAGGCTCTTCTGTCCATGGGAGTCTCCAAGTGAGAATACTGGAGTGGGTTGCCATGCCCTTCTCCAGGGGATCTTCCTGACCCAGGGATCGAATCCATGTCTCTTCCTTCTGCATTTGCAGGCAGGTTCTTCACCATGCCCACCACCTGAGAAGCCCTTGATCTACTATTTATCTTTCACCCAGCTATCTAGCTCTGTTGCTGTAATCAGTCTATCTATCCATATATATAATGTACCATCTACACACACATATGTATCAATCATCCATGTATCATTTGTCTTATGTATCATCATTTATCCATCATCTGTCTAATTTATTTACCTGCCCCTCATTTATACACCTATCTAGGTGGCTCCCACCGTAAAGAATCTGCCTGCAATGTGGGAGACCTGGGTTCAGTCCCTTGTTTGGTAAGCTCCCCTGGAGAAGGGAATCGTTACCCACTCCAGTCTTCCTGCCTGGAGAATCCCACGGACACAGGAGCCTGGTGGGCTATACTCCACGGGGTTGCAGAGTCGGACACAACTTAGCAACTGAACAACAGCAAGAACAACTGATCCAATTTCATCTTCGGGATAGCTTTATCTTTCATTTGCCACTCTCCTTTTCTGGCTATTTTCAGACTTATAATGAGTCAGAAAGTTCTAATGGTATTTATTTATCCTCAAATGTGATCCAAAAACCTAGAAGAACTGGTATATCGCCAAGCTCATCAAAGGGAAGATATTCACATCAGGGTTATACATTTTCCTTTTAATGATTTGATAACAATTTATGGATTAAGATTCAAAAGAATGATGACAATAAAAAAAACCTATTACAGACCTCTTTAATTGTAGAAAAATTGCTTCATAAATATTGAAATATATTCTTATCTGCTAATGCCCTGGTTTTCTATACTTGGACACATTCTGAACACAATTATTTGATGATTAATCTGTTTTCTAAACTTTCTGTTCATTAGCCTTTTGATGAAAGTTTAGCCAAGCAAAGATCACAGGGAGTTGGTACGAAAGAAATATGTAATATAGATCACCCCATGAGTATAAGAAGGCAAGAAAACACTTCTTAAGGTTGACCTGCTAAGACTGTGTCCATCTGCGTGTGTGTTTGTCGCTCAGTCCTGTCCGACTCTTTGCGACCCTGTGGACTGCAGCCCGCCAGGCTCCTCTGTCCACGGGGTTCTCCAGGCAAGGATACTGGAGTGGGTTGCCCTTTCCCTCTCCAGGGGATGTTCCTGACCCAGGGATCGAAGCCTCACTGTTAGCTGAGACCAGCTGGCGGGTCGTAGACCGTGCCCACCAAGCCCTGAGGCAGAACATCCACAATGAGCAACGGAACAAAACTTGCTCAGCGTCTTCGAACCAAAACATAAGCAGCTCTCACTCGCTTCCCCCCGGCATGGTGCGCCCGGCCGAGGTGGTGGTGGAGGGGGAGTTGATTGCCCACAGGTTTACGGTGTCCCTAATTGGAGTGGACACGTCCGTGAGCTCTGACCCCCACGGTGGTGCCAAGGTGCCCGGCTCGCCGGACAGCCCAGGGGTTATTTAGTACGTGCGAGGAGCCAGCAAGCCCTTTCTTCCATGTGAAAATCGTTAACCGCAGGGCACGTCCCCCCCGCCCCCCCACCGCCACTTTGCAAAACGGCGAAATTAACTTTTCCAGGTTACCGTCGGCCCATGAATTGCCCTGGAAACAGGCTTTTCATTGATTCTGAAGAAAGCTCTTGTCCATGTGTAACAATGATAACCTTTTAGAAGGTTTGGGAAACAAACCCGACACCCCATTAAAAGGCAAATGATTTTTTTTCTTCCAGTAATCAGTCTATCTATCCATATATATAATGTACCATCTACACACACATATGTATCAATCATCCATGTATCATTTGTCTTATGTATCATCATTTATCCATCATCTGTCTAATTTATTTACCTGCCCCTCATTTATACACCTATCTAGGTGGCTCCCACCGTAAAGAATCTGCCTGCAATGTGGGAGACCTGGGTTCAGTCCCTTGTTTGGTAAGCTCCCCTGGAGAAGGGAATCGTTACCCACTCCAGTCTTCCTGCCTGGAGAATCCCACGGACACAGGAGCCTGGTGGGCTATACTCCACGGGGTTGCAGAGTCGGACACAACTTAGCAACTGAACAACAGCAAGAACAACTGATCCAATTTCATCTTCGGGATAGCTTTATCTTTCATTTGCCACTCTCCTTTTCTGGCTATTTTCAGACTTATAATGAGTCAGAAAGTTCTAATGGTATTTATTTATCCTCAAATGTGATCCAAAAACCTAGAAGAACTGGTATATCGCCAAGCTCATCAAAGGGAAGATATTCACATCAGGGTTATACATTTTCCTTTTAATGATTTGATAACAATTTATGGATTAAGATTCAAAAGAATGATGACAATAAAAAAAACCTATTACAGACCTCTTTAATTGTAGAAAAATTGCTTCATAAATATTGAAATATATTCTTATCTGCTAATGCCCTGGTTTTCTATACTTGGACACATTCTGAACACAATTATTTGATGATTAATCTGTTTTCTAAACTTTCTGTTCATTAGCCTTTTGATGAAAGTTTAGCCAAGCAAAGATCACAGGGAGTTGGTACGAAAGAAATATGTAATATAGATCACCCCATGAGTATAAGAAGGCAAGAAAACACTTCTTAAGGTTGACCTGCTAAGACTGTGTCCATCTGCGTGTGTGTTTGTCGCTCAGTCCTGTCCGACTCTTTGCGACCCTGTGGACTGCAGCCCGCCAGGCTCCTCTGTCCACGGGGTTCTCCAGGCAAGGATACTGGAGTGGGTTGCCCTTTCCCTCTCCAGGGGATGTTCCTGACCCAGGGATCGAAGCCTCACTGTTAGCTGAGACCAGCTGGCGGGTCGTAGACCGTGCCCACCAAGCCCTGAGGCAGAACATCCACAATGAGCAACGGAACAAAACTTGCTCAGCGTCTTCGAACCAAAACATAAGCAGCTCTCACTCGCTTCCCCCCGGCATGGTGCGCCCGGCCGAGGTGGTGGTGGAGGGGGAGTTGATTGCCCACAGGTTTACGGTGTCCCTAATTGGAGTGGACACGTCCGTGAGCTCTGACCCCCACGGTGGTGCCAAGGTGCCCGGCTCGCCGGACAGCCCAGGGGTTATTTAGTACGTGCGAGGAGCCAGCAAGCCCTTTCTTCCATGTGAAAATCGTTAACCGCAGGGCACGTCCCCCCCGCCCCCCCACCGCCACTTTGCAAAACGGCGAAATTAACTTTTCCAGGTTACCGTCGGCCCATGAATTGCCCTGGAAACAGGCTTTTCATTGATTCTGAAGAAAGCTCTTGTCCATGTGTAACAATGATAACCTTTTAGAAGGTTTGGGAAACAAACCCGACACCCCATTAAAAGGCAAATGATTTTTTTTCTTCCTCTCCACACAAGAAAGAGAAACTTTTAAAACGTAGAAGGCTATTAATCAATAAGGGGGCTTTAAAAAATGAATAAATACAGGAGACACTGGACATGAAAGTGAAGCCGTCAACTTTATCAGAGAAGGTGCGTCGAATGTCGTGGCTTAATTGTCAAGCCTTGGGACGGTCTCGTGTGTTATTAGCTGCACTAAAGGTATTTTATGGGATGTCACATCGTAATTTGATTTTAAAAGGAATAGGATGGAAAAGGTGTTTTCTGGGATTCATAATACTGAACGGAAAAAAAAAAAACAACCAACCGCTGTGTCCACCAGAAGCCCCGTGGCCACATACAGCTTGTCAAGACGTCTTACACGCCTGGCACACCAAGTGACTATCAGTTTCACTTCGGGCTTCCCAGGGGGCGCTACTGGTTGAGAACCCGCCTGCTGAAGTAGGAGACTCAAGAAACGCGGGTTCGATTCCTGGGTCAGAAGATTCCCTGGAGGAGGGCATGGCGACCCGCTCCAGTGTCCTTGCCTGGAGCATCCCCTGGACGGAGGCGCCTGGCGGGCCACAGGCCACGGGGCCACAGAGACACGGCTGAAGCGACTGACACACGTACCCAGATGCGTCCTCTGGCTCTCGGTCTCTGAAACGGTGGTGAGATGGTTCTTTTTATGCTCATGAAAAGAATGGCACGTTTCACAGCTGAGAGGTGGGGGAGGAATCTGCAGAGACAGGAAAAAGTTGACGCGCACGACTTTGGAAGTTGTGTTTGTACACATGACTTATTCAGAGGTGAGGGCTTTCTGCCACGAGAGGGGTCGTCATTAAAGATTCATGGGCTGAAAGGGTAAACTCGAAATAAGGACGTCGGCGTCTCCGAGTCCCGGGAAATGCCTGGAACACCTCGATGGCGTCTGAATAATAATAGTGAGCAGGTGAGCCCGAGTCAGGCCCGGAGTCTCCGGAGACGTCCGCGTGTCAGCCGTCGGGGGCGGGGGCTGAGCGAGACCATGTGCTGTTTATTAATAACCCACGACTTTTCTGCCTTGCATTCGCAAACAGAGCGGTGTCCCAGTTCAGGTTCTGAAAGGCAGATGGTGAAAAACAGCCTTGTGACGGGTATGTTCACGTTGGACTGTCTGTGGGCTTCTTCCCCACAAAGATGAAAACCAGTGGCCCCAAGCCAGTGGCTCCTTTCCTGCTTTGGGCCTCTCCCTTCCACGGTTGTGTGCAATCCCTGCCGAGCCTACAATTAACTTACATAGATTTATGGCAACTTCCCGAGTAGCTCTCGTGGTAAAGAACTCGCCTGCCAAGGCAGGTGACGTAAGAGACCCAGGTTCGATTCCTGGATCAGGAAGATCCCCTGGAGAAGGGAATGGCTATCCACTCCAATATTCGTGCTTGGAGACTCCCATGGACAGAGGAGCCTGGCGGGCTACAGTCCCTGGTGTCGCCAAGAGTCAGAAACAACTGACCGAGTAAGCACTAAGTTCTATTACTTCTTCGAAACACACACAAGTTAGCGTACCCCAGCTTTACTCCCTGGCCACTGCCAGGATCTCTCTGCTGCCGCCCCTGGAAAGTGTGTAAATGTGATTTTGTTTCTTTTTAGCCTCACTCATGGCACGGACTTCCCTGCTGGCTCAGATGGTAAAGAGCCTACCTGCAATGAAGGAGACCCAGGTTCGATCCTTGGGTTGGGAAGATCCCCTGGAGGAGGGCATGACAACCCACTTCAGTGTCCTTGCCTGCAGAATCCCACGGACAGAGGAGCCTGGTGGGCTACAGTCCACGGGGTCACAAAGAGATGGGCACAGCTGAGCGACTAACACCTAGAATGTGGAATGTTAGTTCCCGGACCAGGGATCGAAGCCTCATTCCTTGCCTTGGAAGCACAGAGTCTTAACCTCTGAACAACCAGGGAAGTCCCAGGACCGCTGTTTTCACGTCCCTTTCCGTGGAGCTAAATCTGACGCTGTGTCAAAATTGTCTGGCAAGATGGCAAAGACGCTCAACCATGGATTCGTTTTCTTGTTTTTTTCTCATTTCTCACAGCCTCAGGTGGGATTAGACTCATTGATATGAATGGTTCTTGAAAGACGGATCAACCGTTGCCTGTGGCACCCCTGTTCAGTGGTAGCCATGGCAACCTTTAAATGCACAAGGGTCACCCCAGGACAGCGGCGCCTCCCCTCACACTGACCCATGGGGGGTGACCAGACACCCCTGCTCTACCCTGTCCTGCCCTCTCCCCAGAGACGTGAGTCCCTGCCCCTTCACGTCTCCTGGGCCCCTGAAAAGTCTCTTCCCAGTCTCTGGAGATGTCACAGCTGAATTTTCAAGAGACCATTTAAAGATGCCACCAAACGTACAAGGCACAAAAGAAAATATAGATAAATAGGACTTCATTAAAATTTAAAACCATTTCTGCATCAAAGGACACCATAAAGAGAATGAAAATAACAACAACAACAAAAAAAAAAAACCTGAAAAAAAAAACAACAAATCCACGTAATGGGAGAAAATATGTACCAGTCACATGGGTAAGGGTTTATAGCTGATATAGGGTTTAGTATTCAGACTTTGCAAATAGATTCCACAATTCTGCAATGAAAAGACAAACAGCCGGGTCTTAAACAGGCAAAACATCAGAAGAGGGAGTGGTGGTTTTGTCGCTCAGTTGAATCCATCTCATGCAACCCCGTGGGCTGTTGCCTGCCAGGCTCTTAAGTCCCTGAGATTTCCAAAGCGAGAATACTGGAGTGGTTTGCCATTCCCTTCTCCTGGGGATCTTCCAGACTCAGGGATCGAGCCCACGTCTCCTGCATTGCAGGAGGATTCTTTACGGACTGAACCACCGGGGAACTTAAAGGGAAGAGCATTTTTGGAAGATGAGGCCATGGGGAGGTGGGGGTTCCCTCGAGGCCGTGACTCGCCCACTGTGGCCACTAATGAGTTCAGCTCTTCTGTCAACCTCCAGGAGGGCCAGAGCCCCAGCCCAGAGCTCCAAGCTTGACACCATCTCAAAAGGGCCCCCAGGAAGACACGCCCTCCCTGCTAGAAGCCTTTGTCCTGCAAAAGAGATGCTGCACTGTAGCTCACGTTTCCGAGGAACAGGGAAACAATAGGTCTCCTTCATCTCAAAGCCTTTTCACTGCCCTGCCTGGGCAGTGAAGCCTGAGTCAGCTAGTCACTGTTGGGCAAGCTTTCTGGCTAAAAGGCTTGCTCTTCAGCCTCTGTCATGTCCAACACTTTGTGACCCCATGGACTGCTGCACACCAGGCTTCCTTGTCCTTCACCATCTCCCGGAGCTTGCTCAGACTGATGTCCCCTGAGTCAGTGATGCCATCCAGCCATCTCATCCTCTGCCGTCCCCTTCTCCCGCCTTCAATCTTTCCCAGCATCTCTTTTCCAGCGAGTCGCTCTTCCCATCAGGTGGCCAAAGTATTGGAGCTTCAGCTTTACCATCAGTCCTTCCAATGACTATTTAGGACTGATTTCCTTAGGACTGATAGGTAAAAAGCTAGATGGGCAATATTTTCAACCGTGCAGAGTCTGTTATGGACTTTCCAGGCAGCAGTAGTAGTAAAGAATCCACCTGCCAGTACAGGAGACTCAAGAGATGTGGGTTTGATCCCTGAGTCTGGAAGATCCACTGGAAAAGGAAATGGCAACCCACTCCAGTATTCTTGCCTGGAGAATCCCATGGACAGAGGAGCCTGGGGTTGCCGTCCATGGGGTTGCAAAGAGCCGGACATGAAGGAGCAGAGTCTATTACAGCTACTCATCCATGGGATGAAGCAGGAAAGCACTAACAGGCTACATATAAATAAATGGACATGGCTGTGTGCTAATAAAACTTTATTGAAAATATTAAGCAGGGGGCCGGATTGGCCCAGGGCTGTGGTTTGCTGAACCTTGACTTTGCAACACCCACCCACCCACACAGACACACAGATCACATCTATTGCTGGGCTGTGGTCACCTGTCCATCGCTTCTAAACTCTGTCTCTGAGCCACCACCCTATCTCACCCCTGACCCAACCCTTGGCCATATCTTCCATTAAGGAATTCTCCCAGCCCTCATCTGCTCAGGGTAAGATTTCAACAAATGTTTATCAGTTTAAAAGAAAAGATGCCTATTTCTCCTGAAACAAATTAATGCCTCCTCCTCCTTTCCTGGTTCATAAAGACCTCATTTTTATCCTAAACAACCTGAATCTGGGAGTTATATATTATCCTTATGACATATACGATCACATTGTGTTCTGTCTCGGTGTTCTGAGCTAAAAATACCGCAGCTGACCCTGTTTCATGATGAATCCACTGATGATAAATAATGATGCATTCCTGGGCCGCCCCGCGGGGTGGCCCTAATTGAGCCTGGTTAATTTTAGACGCTAACGACCGCATGTAAAATGTCATGAGAAACACTGTGGTGGCCTGGGCTGTACAGCCGAAGATGGGAAGGATGACTGGTGCAAAGTTTCCCTCTTTGAAAATTTATTTCTTTATTTATTTAATTGTAGGATAATTGCTGTACAATGTTGTGCTGGTTTCTGAAGCAATCCCTCTTAATCTCTGCACCTTCCCCTTACTTTTGTTGTGAAGCTAAAACTGCCATTAAAAAATAAAATCCAGTTGATTTTTTTTTTTAAAGGGTGTTTCCTTCTCACAGTCATGACAGGACTGTTCTAACATTTGCATCTCAGAAAGACACATTTTTTTTTCCCCCTAAAAAACAGATGCATGAAAACAGACTCCATCACCTGAGTGGGCATTTGTGCCGAGGACACGCTGACTCACAGGACCACCCAGCGTACCGCAAGCTGACCTCCAGGTCTTTTTGAGGGTAAAACTTTAAAAAGGACTCGCCATTTTCCATCACCATTCTTTCTAGATTTGGGAAGAAAATGGAATCCCTCATCCAAAGTTCAATGGAACAGCCACTCTTGAACACACCTTGGGGGTTTCTTAAAAAAGCTCAATGTGCAACAACCCTATATTTGAGCTATTACATTCTTTGGTGTTTGTCCCTGAGAAAAGAACACTCGTACAAAAGCCTCTGTTCATTGTTGCTGTTCAGCCGCTCATGCGTGTCCTGCTGTTTGCCACTCCATGGACTGCAGCACGCCAGGCCTCCCTGTCCATCACCAACTCCTGGGGTTTACTCAGACTCATGTTCATTGAGTCAGTGATGCTATCTAACCATCTCATCTGGGGAAATGCATCCTTAGTTAGGCCAGGCCAGACCCCTCTTTGTCCTGAGCTGATCAGTGGGTGGATGCTAAGCTACACTGACCTTGAACTTCCAGTCTGCAGGGTGATTGAAATCGGACATCTGAGGTCAAGGGGTCCCAGGGCCGAGCTCCATCCAGTCTCCAGGGGAGGGTCCTCCCCGGCTCTTCCAGCTTCTGGGGGCTCCGGGCGTCCATCTTTGGGCTGGTGGCCTCCTCCCTCCCATCTCCGCCTCCGTCTCCGTGTGACTTCTCTGCGTCCGTGTCTGTCCTCTTCTGTGTCTTATAAGGACCCTGTCCCCGAGTTTAGGGCCACCCCCACCCAGGAGGACCTCATCTCAGACTCCATCATGTCTGCAGAGACCTAGTTTGAAATAAAGCCCCATTCTGAGGTTTCAGGTGAACATGAATTTTTGAGGAGAATGCTCTTCAATCAAGAAAACTGTCCAAGTCTGGGAGGCCCAGAAATTTCCAGGGCATCCCTATCTCTGGGCTTCCCTGGTGGCTCAGACGGTAAAGAATCTGCCTACAATAAAGGAGACACAGGTTCACTGCCTGGGTGAGGAAGACTCCCTGGAGGAGGGCATGGCAACCCACCCCAGCGTTCTTGCCTGGAGAATCCCATGGACAGAGGAGCCTGGCGGGCTACAGTCCACGGGGTCGCCAAGAGTCAGACACGACTGAAGTGACATAGCAATTGCTACTTCAGGAGGGGGGGTGGGGAAAGCACTAAATTAAACCCAGAGGGTCTGCTTGCTTTTGCTTTATTACTGCGCACCCAATAGACTCTTTATTTTGCAAAATATATCGATCGCACGCCGAGTCCGGGATAATGGGCTTCTCCAGTCTGTTACGAGGATTAAATTATTAGCGATCAATGGAGCCCCTGGTAGGCAGGCAGAGGTGTCAGCGTGCACACAGCCGTGCAAGGCCCCGCCCGCGCCGGCACTCCCCCTCCTGCATCTGTTTGTTTCGAGGCTCAAAATCTGCATGTGTTTCAAGCAAGAGGGGAAGGGAAGCCTGTCGACAGAGCAACCCTGGGATCATGCTCGTGGGAGCCCGGCCCCCATGGCAACAGAAAGATGCCTTTTTCTAAGCCCATCGTGGGAGATTCCCTCCACGTTTCCTGCCCCTTCCTGTTCCCTCAGTGAGCACCAAAGCCCTAAATGGCACCAGTCAGTGGGATAAATATGGGCTTGCTGGGTGGTGCTGGTGATTCAAGAACCTGCTGCTAATGCAGAAGATACGAGACTCAAGTTCGATCCCTGGGGCGGGAAGATCCCCTGGAGAAGGGAAAGGCTACCTACTCCAGTATTCCTGCCTGGAGCATCCCATAGACAGAGGAGCCCAGCACGCTACAGTCCCTGGGATCCCAAAGAGTCAGACACACCTTAGCGACTGATACTGGAAACGGGACCAGGGCCAGGACGAAAGACCAAAGAAGAGACAGGGGAGGGAGGGAACAGGATTATGTTCAGATGACGTGGGGACCCTCCACAAGGTCCCGAAGGACAGACACCCAAGCCAGGCTGTGACGATACCACCCACCCCAGAATTCAGACAGAAGGATCTTAACCTCAAAGCTATGGTTTTTCCAGTAGTCATGGACGGATGTGAGTGTTGGACCATAAAGACTCCTGAACACCAAAGATTTGATGCTTTTGAACTGTGGTGTTGGAGAAAACTCTTTGAGAGTCCCTTGAACAGCAAGGAGATCCAACCAGTCCATCCTAAAGGAGATCAGTCCTGAATATTCACTGGAAGCACTGTTGCTAAAGCTGATGCTCCAATCCTTTGGCCACCCAATGCTAAGAGTTCACTCATTGCAAAAGACCTTGATGCTGGGAAAGACTGATGCTAAGAGGAGAAGGGGATGATAGAAGATGAGATGGTTGGATGGCATCACCAACTCAATGCACGTGAGTTTGAGCAAGCTCTGGGAGATGCTGAAGGACAGAGAAGCCTGGCGTGCTGCAGTCTATGGGGTCACAGAGAGATGGACACGACCGAGCAACTGAACAACAGCCTTAATGTGTGGTCACCCCCTCCCAGAGCCTTGCACTCTGCACCCCTGGAAAGTCACAACACCAAGTGGGCTTGTAGACCTCTGCACAGCAGAATCGGTGTGTCTGTTACTCCGGCTTCACCCCCTTGCCTCAGCTGTGTATCGGGCATGACTGCCCACTGGCCACGAGGATTTGATTCAATGAACCAGGAAACACCCAGGAACGTCCCTTGCTGCCCTCGCCTCCCAGAGAGGACTGTCTGAACCTGCAGACCCTAATCCCCCAGGTAGGAGCCTCCCACGTGGACACCGCCTCAGCCACTTGAAGGGGAAGCCGTCTGACAGATGGCAAACCCATCACTAAGTCGCCCGCTCCCGGAATGAACCAACCAACAGGGTCAAACCGGACATCCATAGCAGGCGGCTGGAGTTCCTGCCGGCCGGGGGCTCCGGGAAAGGTTCTCGCCTCGCCCGGAACGCAGCGTCTCGGTCACCTGCCTGGGGCTGCAAACCCACCCGTGACATAGGAACGTGGGTCAAGACTACCAGGGCCTCTTTGTCATTTAATATACAGGCCATTATTATTATTATTATTTTTTCCACTTGCAGTGTGGAGCCGGTATCCTGTCTGTCTTTAATAGATCTAATTATCCAGAAACGCACTTTGCAATCAGCCCCACACAGCACAGGCTGCATTACTCTGTTGGGGACCAGCTGTGTGGAAAGGTGCCCGTCCCAGCCTCCCAGCTCTCTCTCTCTCCGACCAACACGGCCCAGCAGATGAAAGTAATTTTGCGCTCAACTGTCTATAAGTAATTAGGCTACGACGTGAAGGGGTCTTTATGAGTCCGCTCGGAATGAGGCACACAGAGTAATTATCAGCGATGTCTCCTTAGCAAGATACACCTTATGCATTTTGCATGAGCCCCCGTTATTAGCATAACCTGACTATCAAAGCTCCCCGGATCCACCGTCTTCCTTTTCATGTAACGGGCTGAAATTCCCCAGAAATATAATCATTTCAAAACAAGGGGCGATGGTGGTGATCAACTCGAGCTGTTACCCGTGTTACGTTTTATTTTTTTCTTCTCCTCTGTATCTCACCCAGCCGGGGTGGCCCCTGGTGTCCCTGCAGACACAAGTTCCTCCATCCCCTGAGAAGTGGGTTTCAGTATGCAAACGGGGTCTCGTGGCCAGAATGCGTGTCGACACACACAGACACACACACACCCCTGAACGCCATCTGATTCATTAGAAGGCCACAAGGAGACAGAGCTCCGTTTTGCAAAATACGTCAGACCGACTCCCGGGCTGTGGTTTTGAAACATGGGTCTCGGTGACCCCCCTGCCCAACCAGAAACTTCATCAGGTTTCGTCCATTCAGACTTTCTGCAGTTTGGGGTGATGGGTCTGCACTAGAGACCTTCCCACAGGAAGGTGTACTGGTTAGACGTGAGAAGGGGCTGCTTGAACCGAGTTGAAAGCGTGAGCCCTCACGTGACGTGGACATTTGTGGATCTAAAGGGAAATCGATGGGACAGAATGTGCCTGAGATGTTCCATTGCCCTGGGTTTTTCACGGCCAAACAGCCTCCTCCAATGGGCTTCCCTAGTGGCTCAGACAGTAAAGAATCTGCCTTCTATGCTGGTGGTGTTCAATCCGCGGGTCAGGAAGATCCCCAGGAGGAGGAAATGGCAACCCACTCCAGTATTCTTGCCCGCATAATCCCACGGACAGAGGAGCCTGGTGGGCTATAGTCCACGGGGTTGCAAAGAGTCGGACACGACTGAGCAACTAATGCTTGCTGCTAAGTTGCTTCCGTCATGTCTGACTCTGTGCGACCCCATAGACAGCAGCCCAGCAGGCTCCCCGATCCCTGGGATTCTCCAGGCAAGAACACTGGAGTGGGTTGTCATTTCCTTCTCCAAGGCATGAAAGTGAAAAGTGAAAGTGAAAGTTGCTCAGTCGTGTCCGACTCTTCATGAACCAATGGACTGCAGCCCACCAGGCTCCTCCGCCCATGGGATTTTCCAGGCAAGAGTACTGGAGTGGGATGCCATTGCCTTCCCCCAAGTAATGCTTACTTCACTCCAATGGGGCAAGCACAAGCATCCTTGAATTTTCTCCAGGTGCCCCCCCCCCCGCCCGCC
>SJYG01000184.1:364853-384486 GCA_006410535.1 Litocranius walleri
GAGGTTATACGCCGTGCCTGATGCATTTATAACCCCACGTAAGTAGTCCCCGGAGACCCCGTAATGTGTAAACAGCATAAAAAATGATCCTTTATTCCTGTGAGCTTCACTCGCCACCGTAATTTAATAAATGGGACCGTGATGGGGAAAGACGTTGGTGCGACTCACTAGCCTCGCGCCCTCCCCTCGCTGAAGAGATCATGCAGGATGATGCCCAAATACTGCACTTCCACACTCTTCCCTTTCCCTACGCTGGCCTGCAGAAGGAACATAAATTATATACTATTTAGGGCAACCACGTCTACATATTCAACTGTATAGAAAGGACACGTCTTACGAAGGTGCGGACCATGTCACAGATTTAAGTTGGCTTTACCTTAGACGTCAGATGGTAAAGAATCCACCTGCAATGCAAGAGACGTGGGTTTGATCCCTGGGTGGGGAAGATCCCCTGGAGGAGGGCATGGTAACCCATTTCAGTATTCTTGCCTGAAGAATCCCACAGACAGAAGCCTGGCAGGCTACGGTCACACACACACACACACACACACACGCACGCATGCGCAAACACCATGCTGTGTCCTTAACTCTCAGGCACTGTCTGTATCTTAACATTTCTGAAATCAAAACGTCTTTTAGAAAACAAATGGGCATGTAATGCATGGTGAATTTTTTTTTTTTTTTTACAAAAAAAAAAGCCCTTTCAAGTCACTGGTCTGTTTTACAGCCCATGTTATCATTAGATTGAAAAAATATGGTGTGCGTTCCAAGGAACAAACGTGAATATTTTGAATACATTCTTCACTGCAATGGATTGACTATCTGTGTCCTCCCCAAAATGTTATGTTGACGCTTCAGCCTCCAAGGTGATGATGTTAGCAGGTGGGGGCTTTGGGAGGTCATGAAGTCATGTGGGTGGAGCCCCCATGAAAGGGATTAGTGTCCTTATGAGCAAGACCCCAGGGAGCTACGTTGACCTTTCCACCAGGTAAGGACAGAGTGAGAAGACACCATCTATGAACCATGAAGAGTTTCCATGTGTGCAATCTCAGTCCCTTCAGTTGTGTCCAACTGTTTGCGACCCCAGGGACTGCAGCCCGCCAGGCTCCTCTGTCCATGAGATTCTCCAGGCAAGAACACTGGAGTGGGCTGCCATGCCCTCCTCCCGGGGCTCTTCCTGACCCAGGGATCAAACCCACGTCTCCTGCATTGGCAGGCGGGTTCTTTACCACTAGCGCCGTGTGGCAAGCCCATATCGCCGATACTCAAAGCCAGTTTAGCTTAATCTTCCCCCTGAAATTTCCTAGAACGCGGACAGCATGATTTGGCTTTTTAGGGAGAGAACGAGTTGATGTGGGAAGTCAGATTAGAAATCTTCGGTGTATGACAAACTTCATCAAGTTCTCGGGGTCCACTCAGAAAGCACACAGTGGAAGACGTTTTATTTTGATTTTCCACTTGCATTAGCCAAGGTAGGGGAAGAAACATTAAAGGAAGGGGGGAAAGACAGGGCATAAATAACTATGACTCGCACACACCATCACATCGAATGAATCACAGTCCATCTACAATTGCCGGAGAGAGGAGCTGGAAGGTAGACGTGCAATTTCGGTAAGGTTGGGTTATTACTGCAATTGCTCGTTTCAGGACAAGCACTCTGAGGACCACCAGAAGGCTCTTAAAAGTGGATTTTTCCATGAGTCCACATATAGTTCTAAAGCACACGTGTGAAGTCACCAACCGACCTGTTGTCCTGAGGTGTAGGTCAACAGTAGGAGATTTCTGATTTCCCTGCAGAGTTCGATGTTAGAGGTTTCCGCAGAGGCTTTACGTGCCCGCTCTCATAAGACGAGCTTCCAGTCTGGGCGGTGTTCTCTCCACCACCATCTCTCTCTGTTTCTCATTTTGAGTTTCCCTGGAAATTAATACTTAACCACTTGGAGCTCGGCACTGCCAACACAATCTCCTCCTCACTCGGCATTTAGAACAGCTCCTCGGCTTGGTGTGTCCTTAAAATACTCCACTTTGGTCTTTAGTTAGGAGTGGAAACCAAGATCTTATGAAACAAAAGCTGGATAAAACCAGTAGAGGCGCTGAAGGAGGTGGAGGAGGCCGGCCAAAGAAAAATACCACTGGAAATGCTGCAGCTCCTGCCTGGTCCATCTTCCTCCAGCTGCCTGGATCCTTGTTCCTCCATCCAACAGGTGGCTGTTCAGTCGCTCAGCTGTGTCCTACTCTTTGCGACCCCGTGAACGGCAGCACGCCAGACCTCCCTGTCCATCACCAACTCCCAGAGTTTACTCAAACTCATGTCCATTAAGTCATGATGCCATCCAACCATCTCATCCTCTGTCGTCCCCTTCTCCTCCTGCCTTCAGTCTTTCCCAGCATCAGGGTTTTTTCCAGTGAGTCAGCTCTTCCAATCGGGTGGCCAAAGGATTGGAGTTTCAGCTTCAGTGTCAGTCCTTCCAATGAATATTCAGCACTGATTTCCTTTAGGATGGACTGGTTTGATCTCCTTGCTGTCCCAGGGATTCTCAAGAATCTTCTCCAGTGTGACTCTTTGAAAGCATCAATTCTTCAGTGCTCAGCCTTCTTTATGGTCCAGCTCTCACAGACAGAATTGTGTTCCTCTCCAAGGAGAAGGAAATGGCAACCCACTCCAGTATTCTTGCCTGGAGAATCCCATGGACTGAGGAGCCTGGTGGGCTGCAGTCCACGGAGTCGCAAAGAGTTGGACACGACTGAGTGACTTTACTCACTCACTCAACCAAGACAAAATTCAATTCCAGGTGGAGCAGCGTCCCGGCCGGTCACACCCGAGGTCTCAGTGGGGTGAGCACAGCCCGTTTCGGAAACACGTGCTATTCCCGCACATCCTCCCCTTCTATTCCCTCTGATGTCACCGTGAACGTCAGTGAGGCCAACGCCCGTCTCCTGAGGCACCCTCGGGCTGGTGAGGTCAGATGGCTGGGACCCGGCCCAGGGCAGCCTCTGCCCCTCCCTCGGGTGTCCCTGCTGCTCCTTGTGGGCATCAGATTCCCCAGGAGTCCTGCAGGGACCGAGGGCCCGGAGGAAGCAACCGCCCGTGAGCCCAAAGAGAAAGAGGCACGCGTGTGTGTCCCACTCGTGAGCCTGGGATGCTCGTTAGCTTCTGCAATTCGCTTCCTGGAGGGAGGGGAGGAAGGAAGAGGGAGAGAGGGGTGGAAGGATAGGAGGTAGAGATTAGTGGATGGACAGACAGAGGGCAGATAGTGGATGATAGACTATAGAATGGATGCACATAGGTAGATAGAGACAGAGACCAGAGAGACGGAAGGACAGGAGGTAGAAATTAGTGGATGGACAGACAGAGGGCAAATATAGTGGATGATAGACAGACTATAGGGCAGATGGACACAGATAGAGAGAGAGAATGCAGGGAGGGAAGGAGAGGACAGATAGAAGAAATGGATGGATCAATAGCTGGATGAGAGACGGACTAGAGAATGGACGGGCACAGGTGGCTGGACAGAGTTACAGCAGAGGCGAGAGGGACGGGAGGGGAGCTGGACAGAGGACAGGCCAATAGGTAGACCCACACATAAATGACAGGATGCAGTTGGCGAGGGAGAGAATAGAGGTGTGGACAGCTGGGGAGGTGGGAGACATATCTGATGGAGGGCCTCCCAGGCAGCGCTGGTGGTCAAGAACCCGCCTGACAACGCAGGAGACGTGAGAGACGCCGGCTGGGTTCCTCGGTCCCCTGGAGGAGGGCCTGGCAGCCCACTCCGGTCTTCTTGCCGGGAGACTCCCATGGACGGAGGAGCCTGGCGGCTACAGAGCAAAGAGTTGGACACGACTGAGTGACTTTACTCACTCACTCAACCAAGACAAAATTCAATTCCAGGTGGAGCAGCGTCCCGGCCGGTCACACCCGAGGTCTCAGTGGGGTGAGCACAGCCCGTTTCGGAAACACGTGCTATTCCCGCACATCCTCCCCTTCTATTCCCTCTGATGTCACCGTGAACGTCAGTGAGGCCAACGCCCGTCTCCTGAGGCACCCTCGGGCTGGTGAGGTCAGATGGCTGGGACCCGGCCCAGGGCAGCCTCTGCCCCTCCCTCGGGTGTCCCTGCTGCTCCTTGTGGGCATCAGATTCCCCAGGAGTCCTGCAGGGACCGAGGGCCCGGAGGAAGCAACCGCCCGTGAGCCCAAAGAGAAAGAGGCACGCGTGTGTGTCCCACTCGTGAGCCTGGGATGCTCGTTAGCTTCTGCAATTCGCTTCCTGGAGGGAGGGGAGGAAGGAAGAGGGAGAGAGGGGTGGAAGGATAGGAGGTAGAGATTAGTGGATGGACAGACAGAGGGCAGATAGTGGATGATAGACTATAGAATGGATGCACATAGGTAGATAGAGACAGAGACCAGAGAGACGGAAGGACAGGAGGTAGAAATTAGTGGATGGACAGACAGAGGGCAAATATAGTGGATGATAGACAGACTATAGGGCAGATGGACACAGATAGAGAGAGAGAATGCAGGGAGGGAAGGAGAGGACAGATAGAAGAAATGGATGGATCAATAGCTGGATGAGAGACGGACTAGAGAATGGACGGGCACAGGTGGCTGGACAGAGTTACAGCAGAGGCGAGAGGGACGGGAGGGGAGCTGGACAGAGGACAGGCCAATAGGTAGACCCACACATAAATGACAGGATGCAGTTGGCGAGGGAGAGAATAGAGGTGTGGACAGCTGGGGAGGTGGGAGACATATCTGATGGAGGGCCTCCCAGGCAGCGCTGGTGGTCAAGAACCCGCCTGACAACGCAGGAGACGTGAGAGACGCCGGCTGGGTTCCTCGGTCCCCTGGAGGAGGGCCTGGCAGCCCACTCCGGTCTTCTTGCCGGGAGACTCCCATGGACGGAGGAGCCTGGCGGCTACAGTCCACGGGGTCGCAGAGGGTTGGAGAGGACGGGAGCCATTTAGCCTGTACACATAACGGATGGATGGAGACACCGACTAAGAAACAGACAGACACAGATAAACGTGGAGAGAGAAGGGAGGGGGGCGTGGGAGACACAGTGAGAGAGAAAGGAAGGAAGGAAGGAAGGGGAGAAGGAAGAACGCAAAAAAGGAAACTCACCCAGTGCGGGGAGGGGCTGCCGCCAGGGTCAGGGGCCTCTGGGGCGCCCACTTATCACAGCCTCCGAGGACAAGATGGATTTGGTAAATGCCTTATGGAAATTAGTCCTTGCCCCACGAAACATAAATCTTGATATCGAAGTGATTTACCCCGACTCCACTCCGAGGAGTGCTCTGTAAATTAGGGCCATAAATGCCGTTTGTGTTGCCATTAGCGAGAGACAGGCCAGCGTGCTCCCCTCCGCACACAGGCGCCCGCCCCCCTTCCCTCTCCCCTGCCTCCTTCGCCGGGGCCAGCCCCTCCACCCGGCATCTTCACCTTCACGCAGACCGCAACGGCCCTGCACCCGTGCTCCGTCCACGACTGCGTCACCATCTCCTTTAAGACCTCCGTTCCTCAGAATCTAGGGGGAGAATTCACTAGTTATGAGGGAGACAAAACCCTGCCATTGCCATTCGGTCTGAAACATGCATTCTGTAGACTCTCCAGGCTTTTGTTGAACAGCTCTAGTCAGAGCGGAAGGTCTGCTACAAAGGAAGGCTGATGGCCGGCGTCTTGGATCGGACAGGTCTTGGATCTCGAGAATCAAGGAAGGTGTGTGCCTGGTGTGAGAAGGTGGTGGAGGAGGAAAGGGAAGCCTCAGTTTGGATGGGACCTTTCAAAGGGGCTGTCGGGTCGCTGGAGAAAACAGCAAGGGCTGGGGTTGGGGGTGGGGATACTTTCTTTTTAAGTTTCTGTACATATTCTGCGAGATGTCCTGGGCTGAGAACTCAGCACTCAGCACCCACACACAAAGAGAAGAGAGGACACGGAGCCATTATTCACTTGTTCAGTCGCTCAGTTGTGTCCCACTCTTTGCGACCCCATGGACTACAACACACCAGGCCTCCCTGTCCTTCACCATCTCTGGGAGTTTGCTCAAACTCATGTCCATCGAGTCAGTGATGCCATCCAACCACGTCATCCTCTCTTGTCCACTTCTCCTCCCACCTTCAATCTTTCCCAGCATCAGGGACTTTTCAAGTGACTCAGCTCTTCGAGTCAGGTGGCCAAAGGACTGGAATTTCAGCTTCAGCATCAGTCCTTCCAGTGAACATTCAGGACTGATTTCCTTTAGGATGGGCTGGTTGGATCTTCTTACAAGGTCTTTTCTTACAAGGACACTAATCTCATCAGGGGGACCCCACCCTCGTGACCTCACCTATCCCTAGACCTCTCCCAAAGAACCACCTCCTAACACCATTCCAAGGAGAAACGGGGCTTCCAAATACGGATTGAAGGTGACACACATGGCGTATGAGAGAGACACTTTCTTTTCTGTGCTGACGGCCCGTGCAGCGTCATGTCTGGGAAGAGTCATTCACCCATCACCGTCTCCCGGGGTCCTGGAACTTGGGGGAGGGGGCTTGAAGCTGAAGTGGCCTCTCCTACTGTAATTCCAGGTTAGCAGTGATGCCTGGGGGTGAGACACTCAGGCTGTAAATGCCAGGCTGAGTCCCTGGTCTCTGTAGGGTGTCTCCGGGGGGCACACACATGACCATCAGGACGGTGATCTCCCTACTTCAGCATGCCTTCAGCAGGCAGACTTGCGGCAGGAAGCTAGTTATGCTGAAGACAAATATAGCCCTGGATTGTGCCCAACCTCTGAGTGGCAAACAGGCTTTTTTAAAATAAAGGATTATACAAAACAGAAAATAAAATTAGCAATGATTTTCCGATAAAATGAGCAGATCCTTTGAGACAAAAGAGATTTAAAAGCTGACTTAGATATCCACCCTTGCCCTCAAAACCTGCACACTGTTTGGCTGAAATTAATTCTGTCCTCAGGGGGTTTCCTGGTGGCTCAGACAATAAAAGATTCTGCCTCCAATGTAGGCAGACCAAGGTTTGTTCCCTGGGTTAGGAAGATCCCCTGGAGAAGGAAATGGCAACCCACTCCAGCATTCTTGCCTGGAGAATCCCATGGACAGAGGAGCCTGGTGGGGGTTGCAGTGCAGGGGGTTGCAGAGAGCACGACACAACTGAGTGACTTTCACTTTTAGAATGTGAGTTGCAGGAACAGCCAGCCTGCATTCACTTCAAACACAAGAGTAGGGCTTGGAGTCTTAGTCTGTGTCCTACACGGATCCAGGAATGACCCAAAGCGTCTCTCTCTGTCTCTCTCCACAGCTCCGAGGGAGCCGTCCGTGGGGACAGGCGTCTGCTCCGCAGAGCCGCTGAGGGGCTCGGGGTGCCTGCTCCATCCGCCCAGCCCTTCACACCTCTCCACGGTGGTCTCGGTGGCTGGAAGTTTGTCTTCAGTCTTCCCGTCTTGTGAGCGGAGAACAGCATGCAGAGAAGACCCTGTCTTAAAGGCCAGACGCAGCTGGGGCTGTGGCCACTTCCACTCCTGTTTCACCACCGAGAACTCGGCCACAGGACAAAACCCAACATAAAAAGGGCCGCAAAACACAGCATCATCTTGTGCTCAGCAAAAAATAAAAATAAAAAAGAAGGGATGGATTTGGGCAGGACGAGCCTTCTGCAAAAATGGCTAACTAATCAGATCACAAAGAGACCACTTTGAAAAGAAAAAAAAAAAGCATCATCTGTACAGGCTGCCTCTGTTTGCAAAATGTCAGTAAGGACTGAACCCACTTTACCTTCAGCAAGGGACACTCGTAGCACGCCACCCTCATCCGTCGAATGTCTTAGGGCAAGAGAGAGAGAGAGGCTGCCCTACAGTGGAGGGAATTTACCTCCAGCCTTCATCAAACCGTGTCCTTTTAAAGGTAAACTGGCATGGAGCTGTAAGTACATGGGGAAGATTAATGAGATCTTGACCCCCTGGAAATCAGAGACACATGGTCCGGGGCTGTGAGCACCCTCTCGCCATTATTACCAGTCGTTTTTAATCAATGCAAGCAAGGTCCTTGCTTGTGTCTGTCGCACCCAGCACTCCCCCAAGAACCGCGAGGCCAGGAAGCTGCCTGACAGTCTTCCTGAAGCCCTGGTTGAGGAGCTGTGCACTCATGTGCTCTGGGCGGGCTCTTAGAGTCCCGTGCACTGGCCGAGCGCACCCCTTGAGCAGAGGTCCTGTGCGTTTCCACCTGGCATTTCTGCATTCATCCCCTGGGGGCATTGCTGAGACCTCTCTGCTACTCTTAACATTTTGTCTGCTCAGTGCTCCTGGGATGGGGGCCAGGAACCCAGGAAGTTGACTGACCCTTACACATCACCTCTAATGAGCTGTGACTTTGGGGACACCCTCGAATTCTTTGTGTACACCCAGCTTCACGTGCAAAGTCACAGCACGCCCTGGGTATAAAATACTTCCTTAGATCACAAAGTCAAGGGCATGTGCGCTACATCCTGTCCAATCCCATGGACTGTGGCCCACCAGGCTCTTGTGTCCATGGGATTCTCCAGGCAAGAACCCTGGAGTGGGTTGCCGTGCCCTCCTCCAGGGCATCCTCCCGACCGAGGGGATGGAAACCGTCTCTTACGTCCCCTGCACTGGCAGGCAAGCTCTTTACGACTAGCGCCACCTGGAAGCCCCAGGGTTGGAGACCCCCGGCCTAGAGGAACACGCTAGGGAACACCCAGAGAAGCCGGACAAAGGGACACTCGTAGCACGCCACCCTCATCCGTCGAATGTCTTAGGGCAAGAGAGAGAGAGAGGCTGCCCTACAGTGGAGGGAATTTACCTCCAGCCTTCATCAAACCGTGTCCTTTTAAAGGTAAACTGGCATGGAGCTGTAAGTACATGGGGAAGATTAATGAGATCTTGACCCCCTGGAAATCAGAGACACATGGTCCGGGGCTGTGAGCACCCTCTCGCCATTATTACCAGTCGTTTTTAATCAATGCAAGCAAGGTCCTTGCTTGTGTCTGTCGCACCCAGCACTCCCCCAAGAACCGCGAGGCCAGGAAGCTGCCTGACAGTCTTCCTGAAGCCCTGGTTGAGGAGCTGTGCACTCATGTGCTCTGGGCGGGCTCTTAGAGTCCCGTGCACTGGCCGAGCGCACCCCTTGAGCAGAGGTCCTGTGCGTTTCCACCTGGCATTTCTGCATTCATCCCCTGGGGGCATTGCTGAGACCTCTCTGCTACTCTTAACATTTTGTCTGCTCAGTGCTCCTGGGATGGGGGCCAGGAACCCAGGAAGTTGACTGACCCTTACACATCACCTCTAATGAGCTGTGACTTTGGGGACACCCTCGAATTCTTTGTGTACACCCAGCTTCACGTGCAAAGTCACAGCACGCCCTGGGTATAAAATACTTCCTTAGATCACAAAGTCAAGGGCATGTGCGCTACATCCTGTCCAATCCCATGGACTGTGGCCCACCAGGCTCTTGTGTCCATGGGATTCTCCAGGCAAGAACCCTGGAGTGGGTTGCCGTGCCCTCCTCCAGGGCATCCTCCCGACCGAGGGGATGGAAACCGTCTCTTACGTCCCCTGCACTGGCAGGCAAGCTCTTTACGACTAGCGCCACCTGGAAGCCCCAGGGTTGGAGACCCCCGGCCTAGAGGAACACGCTAGGGAACACCCAGAGAAGCCGGACACAGCACTGCCTGTAGGTGAGTTTCCACATGCCTCTGCCCAGAGGAAAGATTTCCCAGTTTCAACCTCATTTGAACCAGTTTATCACCAAATCTCCACAAGGGAGCTGATTTCTATCAGCTCCAAACCTGCTCCCAACCTGAACTGAGAGGCCGCAGTGTCAAACAGGATAAAAAAGAAAGAAGGACGCATCAAAACGAGGGGCAGGACTTCAGCCCTAATGCCTTGGTGCAGAGTCCGACACGCACCCACACCCCCCGCGTGGAAGACAGGTCCTCAAGCCTGTGCGGAGAGGGCAAATTAGCCCTCAGGCTCCCTGGCCCCGCGTTTTCTAAATATTGACTATGTAACAGCTGAGAGTTGGACTGTAAAGAGGGCTGAGCACCTAAGAATTGATGCTTTTGAACTGTGGTGCTGGAGAAGACTCTTGAGAGTCCCTCGGACTGCAAGGAGATCCAACCAGTCCATTCTGAAGGAGATCAGTCCTCGGTGTTCATTGGAAGGATTGATATTGAAGCTGAAACTCCGATACTTTGGCCACCTCATGCAAAGAGCTGACTCATTTGAAAAGACCCTGAAAGACTGAAGGTGGGAGGAGAAGGCAGGGACAGAGGACGAGATGGTTCGAGGACATCACCAACTCGATGGGCATGAGTCTGAGCAAGCTCCGGGAGTTGGTGATGGACAGGGAAGCCTGGTGTGCTGCAGTCCATGGGGTCGCAGAGAGTCGGACACGACTGAGCCACTGAACTGAAATGAACTGAACTGAACGGCTGAGATCGTGTGTAGCACCACGCATGCGCGTCTCGAGGTCCTCGCTCGGTCACAGAGTACTCTGTGTGGCACGCCTGTGTCAGCGCCACGAGGAGCAAACGGGGGCATTGGTGCTGGGGCCCGGCTGCATCCGCTGGGTCAGCCACGACAGGAGAGACTATAGCCTGTCTGCTGCCACGGATGCCGCGCCAGCCAGGAGAGAAGAAACATGTCTGCAGTTTCTGCAGCTTCCCGACCTCCCTCCCAGGCTCCTAGAGTGCACCTTGCCTACCCTGGGCTCAGCGAACAGGGAGAATCAGTGTACAGCTGGAGCTGTCGGCCAAGATACGCAGCAGGCAAGGGAGCCCCAGGCCCCCCTGGATGGAGGAAGCCAGCGGCCAGCACAGGGCGCGTGGTACCCAGTGGGCAAGGTTCACTCCGTGGGAGACTGGAAGTGGTGGACAGTTCCCCAGACAGCACTGAAAAGGCTCTACAGGCGGGTGAGTTCCTGTTTGCTGGACAGGGCAGCACGGACCGCCGCTGGCCCCGTGGGGTGGATTTTCCAGACTAGCCTGAAGGCCAGTATGGACAGAGCGCTCCATGATGCCAGGCTGATGCACCAGGTGCAGAGACGCTTGGAAAAACCAGAGCCACATGTACTCACCTGTGATGCCAGGCTGATGCACCAGGTGCAGAGACGTTTGGAAAAACCAGAGCCACATGTACTCGCCTGTGATGCCAGGCTGATGCACCAGGTGCAGAGACGCTTGGAAAAACCAGAGCCACATGTACCCACCTCAGAGCAAGAACCCCATGGCCCGGGAGAAACCAGCATCTCTGACGGCGAGGCGGTAAGAGGCGGAGATGAGGAAGGTCATGAGTGGGTCCCCGCTTGGCAGCGAGGATGTTGTCCAGTAGAGAGTGAAGCCTGAGCAGTCGATGGCTCAGGGCGGAGGGGGGGTGCTCCTCAAGGGGCCCCCAGCGTGACTGACGTCATGACGTCTGGACTCAGGTGGAACGGGTTGGCTTGGGCAAGCAGTTTCAGCAAATGCTGGGACAGCCCATGACAACTTGGCTTTTGAGACTCTGGGACACGGGGGTGGACCCGACGCCATTTGGGAGGCTTTGCAGGTCCTTCTGGAGGGGGACACAGGGAAGGCATGTGAGATGCCATTCTGACAGGGCGGGGTGGGGGTGAAGGCCCCGCAGGGCATCCGGGGATACGCGGAGAGAAATGTGGGCTGATTTGTGCAGAGGGTACTGTGAAGACTGTGTCCTGTGATGTAGATTCACGGCTGTGTGCTGTAAAGGCTGTGCCCTCAGATATAGGAAAATGTAATCACGTGGGTGGACTACGAACACTGCAAAAAAACCCCTCCTTGAAAGGGCGGGCCCGGTGCCTGTGAGGGTTTTGTGGGTCCTTAATAAGAAACCGCCAGAGAAGGCAATGGCACCACACTCCAGTACTCTTGCCTGGAAAATCCCATGGACGGAGGAGCCTGGTGGGCTGCAGTCCATGGGGTCGCTAAGAGTCGGACACGACTGAGCGACTTCCCTTTCACTTTTCACTTTCATGCACTGGAGAAGGAAATGGCAACCCACTCCAGTGCTCTTGCCTGGAGAATCCCAGGGACGGGGGAGCCTGGTAAGAGGCCGTCTATGGGGTCACACAGAGTCGGGCACGACTGAAGCGACTTAGGAGCAGCAATAAGAAACCTCACAGGGGTATAGTTGCCCCCGTGGAGGGTTCCCTGCAACCTCACAAGGACAGACGGTGAACTGGACGTTGCCTTGGAAGATAAGGGCAGTTCAGGTGTGGTGGGTGGTTATTCCAGCGCCATCAGGAAAGGGTGCAACGTGACTTCCAACTGACACGTGGCACTGGGTTTGGCTCTGCGTGGAAGCTGACACTCTTTGCTGTTGCAAGATGTCAGTCCCAGGATCAGCATTGCCCAGCAAGGGAGCATCACAGAAGACGGAGTGCGCCCAAACGCCAGGCCTGAGACCCTGACAGGGTGAGTGCAGGGAGGGGCCAGTGAGCCCGGAAGGCAGGGCCGGCTCCCTGCCACACGTCTGTAAACAGCAGCTCTGGAACAGCTGAGATCGTTCGCAGCAGTGCACACTGGCGTCCGCAGGGCCTCACTTGGAGATGGCCTCTTTGTGTTGGATGCCCGTGTGAGCCCTGCCCAAAGAAAGCGGGGTGTGTGACCGCTGTGTCCCGGCTGGGTCTGCTGGGGCAGCCACGAGAGGAGGGGACAGCGCTGCTCTGTTGCTACGGATGCTGAGACTGTCTTGGACGCGGCAGGGAGGCTGTGCTGTCTCAGGCTGTGCCGTGTCTGCGTCTGTGCCTGCTGTGATAACCAGGAGAGAAAAAAACAACAAAACGCGTCTCCAGTTCCCACAGCTCCTTGAGTGTGCTTCCAGGCGCTTAGCTTGCGCCCTTGCCCACCCGGGGTTCAGTGACCAGGGAGATACAGTGATACGAAGCCCCAAACGCCAGGGCTTTGCTCAGAATCCACCTCAAAGCCTGAAGGACCTGGGGCTCTTGTTCCAACGACTCCTTGGCTGTGAATTTACAATCCTTGAAGGAAATCACGTGTACACACTTTGTAAATCAATTGCCTGCTGCCCCCAGTCCCCCCCGCTTTCCCAAACGCCTCGGTAATTAATCAAATCGAGGGTGGAACAGAACCAGACGAAGAAAAAAAATTTACAACCTAAAAAAAAAAAAAATCCAAGGGTGTCCAGGCCTGGTGGGATCTTAGTGAGTCTGCTTGGTGACTGGTAATACCGAGAGTCACGCCCCCCCCATACGGGCTCTGAGCCACAGCAGGGCGGGGCTGGGGGCTGTGGAAACTCTGGAGGGTTTACCCCCACGCCCAGTGGCACTCTCTGCCGCCATCGTGAGTTGCGTGTGGGCTGTGCCAGAAAGCTCCGTAGAGACTGGCCTTCACAGAAGGATGGCAGGAAGGCCTTTGCCTTCTGCTCCAACCCCTGCCAAGATCCTGGGGTGACGCTGGCTTTAAACAATTCTACCCTGAGAACAGCTCTGGGCCCACCAGGACCAGGGTGTGGGTGTGGTCAGATCTGGCTACAGCCTTATGCCTGATCTGTGCTGACCCAATGAAAAAAAGAAAAAAAAAAAGAAAAAAAAAAAAAAAAAAAAAAAAAAAAAAACAATTCTACCTGCTCTGAATTCCACATGGATTTGTTCACTGAATATTCCAGACGGATCTCCTTTAGGATGGACTGGTTGGATCTCCTTGGAGTCTCCAAGGGACTCTCGAGAGTCTTCTCCAAAAGCGTCAATCCCTCGGCGCTCAGCCTTCTTTACAGATCAACTCTCACATCTGCGTGTGGCCACTGGAGGTTTGTACTGCTCCCCCTCAAATCTCCATCAGCACACTTTGAAAGCTCAAGAACAGTGTCCCCGACAGACACACCCCGAGTCAGCTGCTTTTGGAAGCACCCCACTAGAGTCCGCCTGCAGTGCAGGAGACTGGAGTTTGATCCCTGGGTGGGGAAGAGCCCCTGGAGAAGGGAATGGGACCCACTCCACTATTCTTCCCTGGAGAATCCCATGGACAGAGGAGCCTGGCAGACCACAGTCCATGGGGTTGGAAAGCGCCAGGCACGACTGAGCGACTGACACTTTGACTTCCCCAAGGAGAGCCCCTGTTCACCGCTGAATCCCAGTCTCAGTGTCAAGGTGCAGGTCTTGGGAGGGGCCTCCAGGGATGGCTGGTGACTCCTCACCTCACCAGGTGTGACCACCTTATTGCTGCAGGGATGCTGAGTCTAGACACCTGAGCACACACACTCACATACACATTCACACACACTCACATACACACATATACACACCCACACTCATATACATTCACACTCACACGCACTCACACACACTCAATGTACACTCACGCACACACACGCACTCACACACTCACATACACACATATACACACCCACACTCATATACATTCACACTCACACGCACTCACACACACACACACTCATGCACACACACGCACTCACACACACTCACATACACACACTCATACACATACACTCATACACATACTCATGTACACACACATGCACTCACACACACACATACACACATACACACACACGCACTCACACACACATTCATATACACAGGCACTCACAGTCACATCTGTGCACACACATATACACACACATTCACACACTCACATACACACATATACACACCCACTCATATACATTCACACTCACACGCACTCACACACACACACACTCATGCACACACACTCACATATACACACACTCATGTACACACACATGCACTCACACACACTCAGACACACACACATGTACACTCACATGCACACACACACATTCATATACACAGGCACTCACAGTCACATACACGCACACACTCATACACACACCTACATGCACTCACACACACACTCATGTACACTCACACGCACACATGCACTCACACACTCACATACACACACTCATACACATACACTCACATACACATACACACTCACATACACATATACACTTACACACACACACACATTCATATACACACGCACTCACAGTCACATACACGCACACACTCATATACACACATACATGCACTCACACTCACATACACAGTCACACAGTCACATACAGTCACATACACATACACACGCACCCCCCCACACACACTCATACACACACATTCATACATGAACTCACACATGCACGCACACACACATACACGTACTCACACACATTCATACACACTCACACACATACATACACACTCACACACACACATCCCAGACATCCGCACACACACGCGCGAGTGCTTGAAGCAGGAAACACTGACTGGAGACGATGACACGCCTCTGACATGGTAATCGCCGAGCAAAGCTGCAACGCGGGGAGCCCCTCTGTCCTGAGACTCAGACTGACAGCGGCACAAAGCCCCCCCATCCCCCCAGCGTCTTCCCTAACCTTCCACCAGAGGACAGGGGAGGAACAGCTGCTTAAAGCCCTCGGCGTTCATCACGCTTGACGCCATGTCCTGGGGATGGACGCTTGGTCGACGGCTCTGCAGGCTGACGCACTGGCCTTCCAGCTCTGCAAATGGGACTCCGGTGGCTCCTCGATTTTAGCCCGTTCTCCCCCGGGCCGGCGGGCGTGAATCCAATAGTCTCGGACAGTCCCCTCGTGAACATTGGCTGAACTCCCCCTGTAGAAATGGCGTGGGTCTCTCTTGGAGGAGACCCAGGAATGGTGGTGAGCGGAAGTGCAGGGTTTCGTTACAGACACGCATGCCGTTCCCAGCGCCCCTCAGTGCAGGAGCAGGCCCCGGGAGGAATTCCAGCCCTTGTTGGGGTCTCTGCTCTCCCTGGGGCTGGCGGTTGCCCCCGCCTCAACATCCTGATCTTGGGCTACCTCACTCCATCTGTCTTCTTTCGGGGCTGACCTTGGTCTCATCAGGACACCAGCATGGACCCCCCTCTGTGCCTACCTGGAGTGTCCCCCACAGTCCAGCCCTTCCTGGGGACCCTATCGTGCATGCCAAGTCACTTCAGTCATGTCCAACTCTGTGTGACCTCACGGACCGTAGCCCGCCAGGCTCCTCTGTCCATGGGATTCTCCAGGCAAGGATACTGGAGTGGGTTGCCATGGCCTCCTCTTCCAGGGGATTTTCCTGACCCAGGGATCGAATCCGGGTCTCCCACACTGGCAGGCAGGTTCTTCACCTGGAAAGTCCATTGGGGACACCACGCCCAGCACCAACTTCATCTGCCCTTAATACACATACACACTCACATACACATATACACTTACACACACACACACATTCATATACACACGCACTCACAGTCACATACACGCACACACTCATATACACACATACATGCACTCACACTCACATACACAGTCACACAGTCACATACAGTCACATACACATACACACGCACCCCCCCACACACACTCATACACACACATTCATACATGAACTCACACATGCACGCACACACACATACACGTACTCACACACATTCATACACACTCACACACATACATACACACTCACACACACACATCCCAGACATCCGCACACACACGCGCGAGTGCTTGAAGCAGGAAACACTGACTGGAGACGATGACACGCCTCTGACATGGTAATCGCCGAGCAAAGCTGCAACGCGGGGAGCCCCTCTGTCCTGAGACTCAGACTGACAGCGGCACAAAGCCCCCCCATCCCCCCAGCGTCTTCCCTAACCTTCCACCAGAGGACAGGGGAGGAACAGCTGCTTAAAGCCCTCGGCGTTCATCACGCTTGACGCCATGTCCTGGGGATGGACGCTTGGTCGACGGCTCTGCAGGCTGACGCACTGGCCTTCCAGCTCTGCAAATGGGACTCCGGTGGCTCCTCGATTTTAGCCCGTTCTCCCCCGGGCCGGCGGGCGTGAATCCAATAGTCTCGGACAGTCCCCTCGTGAACATTGGCTGAACTCCCCCTGTAGAAATGGCGTGGGTCTCTCTTGGAGGAGACCCAGGAATGGTGGTGAGCGGAAGTGCAGGGTTTCGTTACAGACACGCATGCCGTTCCCAGCGCCCCTCAGTGCAGGAGCAGGCCCCGGGAGGAATTCCAGCCCTTGTTGGGGTCTCTGCTCTCCCTGGGGCTGGCGGTTGCCCCCGCCTCAACATCCTGATCTTGGGCTACCTCACTCCATCTGTCTTCTTTCGGGGCTGACCTTGGTCTCATCAGGACACCAGCATGGACCCCCCTCTGTGCCTACCTGGAGTGTCCCCCACAGTCCAGCCCTTCCTGGGGACCCTATCGTGCATGCCAAGTCACTTCAGTCATGTCCAACTCTGTGTGACCTCACGGACCGTAGCCCGCCAGGCTCCTCTGTCCATGGGATTCTCCAGGCAAGGATACTGGAGTGGGTTGCCATGGCCTCCTCTTCCAGGGGATTTTCCTGACCCAGGGATCGAATCCGGGTCTCCCACACTGGCAGGCAGGTTCTTCACCTGGAAAGTCCATTGGGGACACCACGCCCAGCACCAACTTCATCTGCCCTTGGCGTCCAGAGACATCCAACCAAGTCTTCCCCGGACTTGGCCTCAGTAAGCTTAGGACCAGCTGCTAACACTTGACTCCAGTTCTTCTCAAGAGTCCCTGGGATGTCCCAGGGTAAGAACACTGGAGTGGGTTGCCGTGGCCTCCTCCAGGGGATCTTCCCAACCCTGGGATTGAACCTGTGTCTCTTGCATTGGCAAGCGGATTCTTTCCCACTGAGCCACCAGGGAAACCCACATTATTCCTTTGCTGATGCTGTTGTTCAGTTGCTAAGTCAAGTCTGACTCTTTGTGGCCCCACGGACTGCAGCAGGCCAGGCTTGCGTGTCCTTCACTCTCTCCCTGATACTACGCATGGAAAACATCACTAGTGGCAACCTACCCGCATCGCACAGAGAGCTCTACTCAACACTCTGTAATGACGTGCGTGGGAGAAGGATCTTGCAAAGAATGGACAGACGCGTAGGTGTGACTGATTCCCTTTGCTGTATACAGCAGAAACGAAGGCAACATTGCCAAGCAACTACACAGCTACACAAATTTAAAAAGAAAAGGGTCACTAAATCGGAACGGAAGTCAAGATCAAGGTCCAGGGGTCCAGTAAGAGTGCTGGGTTCACTGTCCTGGGGGACAAGCCACATGTCCGCCTGTGTGAACTTGACCAAGTCGTCACTCATGTTTCCCCTGCCTGGAGGCTCAGATGGTAAAGAATCTGCCTGCAATACAGGAGACCCAGGTTCGATCCCTGGGTCGGGAAGATCCCCTGGAGGAGGAAGTGGCAACCCATTCCAGTATTCTTGCCTAGAGAATCCCGTGGACAGAGGAGCCGGGTGGGCTGCAGTCCTCGGGGTCACAGAGAGTCGTGCACTGAGCAGGCACACACTCTAACGTTCACTCCCGTGCCCGGATGAGTGACGATCCTCCATTGTCCTCCTTGAACCGGACCTCGGTTCCGAGAGAGAAACCTCCAGATGGATGGGTCCCCTCGAAGACGCTGTTAACAGGATCCATTTTGCCAAGAGTCTTCAGCTTGAGTCAGCCGCTCGTACTTGGCAATCAAGGGAGGGGAGGGAAAAGGAGCCAGTAAATGGACTTGGAATTTTCTATGGATTTTCCGCGACCCCTGCTCCTCCCGGAGCTGGTGGCGTGTGAGCGGTGAGAGGAGAGAAGACACCGTTCAGCCCGTGAGTTGAGCCCCTGGCTCCACGGAGGGGAGTTGACCCGCCGGAGTCCCCGAGCTGGGGTCCCCGAGCCTGGCCCTGCTGTTGAGTCAGACATGAGAACAGCTGTGTGGCCGGAAACACACACAGGCTTTGGTATAACCACCGGCGTCACCTTGCAGGGGCCAGTGAGGCCAGACCACAGCAAGCCCCTTTGGATCTCATCTTGTGTTTGGGATCCATCTCGTCAAAAAGCTGTGACCAACCCACACAGCGAATTAAAAAGCAGAGACATCACTTTGCCGACCAAAGTCTGTCTAGTCAAAGCTATGCTTTTTCCAGCAGTCATCTATGGATATGAGAGTTGGACTGTGAAGAAGGCTGAGCACAGAAAAATTGATGCTTTTGAACTGTGGTGCTTAAGACTCTTTGTGAGTCCCTTGGACTGCAAGGAGATCCAACCAGTCCATCCTAAAGGAAATCAACTCTGAATACTCATTGAAAGGACTAATGGATGCTGAAACTCCAACACTGTGGCCACCTCATGCAAAGAACTGACTCACTGGAAAAGACCCTGATGCTGGGAATTATCGAAGGCGAGAGGAGAAGGGGACGACAGAGGATGAGATGGTTGGATGGCATCACCGACTTGATGGACCTGACTTTGAGCAAGCTCCGGGAGTTGGTGATGGACAGGGAGGCCTGGCGTGCTGCAGTCCATGGGGTCGCAGAGAGTCAGACACGCCTGAGTGGCTAAGCACAAGTGTGATTTATGTTGCTGTGCAGCAGAAGCAGTCACAACATTGTAATCATCCTCTAATTAAAATTAAAAAAAATCTTTTTAAAAAGAGAGAGAACCATAGCTGGGTGTCTGTACTTCCCTGAGTCTCACCTGTGGGCACCAAAGGAGGGAACGTAAGAGAAAACCAGTTTTTGGTCAGCTTCTAGCCAACCAAGCCTCCTCTCCACCCGCAG
>SJYG01000184.1:405683-421567 GCA_006410535.1 Litocranius walleri
CCCTCCCCCTTCCCCCGCCCCGCACCCACCTTTGTGCATCTGGTTCTCCTGTTTGCGGCATTTGGCTCTCCGGTTCTGGAACCAAACCTGGGGTGGAGCGGACACACGTGCACCGCCATCGTGAGCGCAGGCAGAGCCTGCTTTCCAGACTACGCCAGAGGCTGTGCAAGGTGCTTGGGGTTCCCAGCTCCCCCCAAAATAAAAGCTGCCTGTGGGCTCTCTCAAGGCCTCCCTCCCCTGCCCCTGTCTCTCCAGCCCCAGCGCAACTGGGCGCCTGGAGCTGCTGAGAAGTGTCCTCAGCCAAGTGGGATTAAAGCCTTAGCATCCACGGACTGAAAGCGAGCAGGGGGTCCTCTCTGCTGTGCTCAGTCACTCAGTCCTACCTGACTCTGTGACCCCGTGGACTTAGCCCACCACCCTCCTCTGTCCATGGCATTCTCCAGCCAAGGATACTGGAGTGGGTTGGCATGCCCTCCTCCAGGCATCGAACCCAGGCCTCTTTACCATCTGAGCCACCAGGGAAGGCCAAGAGGGTCCTCAGATGGCCATGGAGAAATTTCCATCGTTTTGTGTGGGCTGCCCCTACTCTAGCCCATTAGGCCACTGGTCCAACTTGACCTTCCACCCCGACCTTCCACCTGCTGACCAGCCTCCTCCCTAATCAAGCTCTGGGGTCCAGGAACTTCAAGTCCTCCAGGGCATCCCAACTCCTTGGAAGCCTGGAGGGTCCCAGCCACACATCCCAGAGTCAGGACCGTTCTTGATTCCCAAGGACTTGTGCACACACACCCTACCCCCACGCCCCGCCACACACACACACAAAATGCAGACGCTGGACTTCAGGTACAGGAAGTGTATGTAACTGGAGGGGCTCAGAATCTCCTGAAAGGGTGTTGAGACCCAAGCCAACGAGCATCAGAGGCCTGACGACAAGATTGGAGTGTAAAGCCCCATGCACCCCCCCCAGTGCCCCAGCCAGTCCTCCCCTACACTCGCTGTCCCCTTTCCTCCAAACAGCCCCATGTATATGGAACTCAGGACGTCCCCTCCTTCTGGGTTCCTCAGCACTTGACTTTTTCCTTCCTGACTTTCTCCGAAATTCCCCCTCCAGCCTCTCTCACCCTGTCCCCTCCTTGGTGCTCCTGGATAACTCAGGCCACGCCCCACCTCTGGGGGGAACTCGGGACCCTGCGATGCTCCAAGCCCAGGGCCTGGGGCCGCTCCAGTCTCCCACCCTGCCCAGGAAACCTCAGCTCCCATGGAGGCTGCAAACAGCCTGGAGTTCAGGACTTTTCCCTCGAAGCCTCTTTTAAGGGCCCGTTTTCCATCCAAGGCTGACCTCTAGGACCCGCCTGTCCTAAGGGAACTGACCCCCACCCCCAAGCGTGGGAAAGCTCAACCTGCCACGCTGCAGGGATCCTGGCAAATGTGGATGCCCCGTTGCTCTGTAAAGAATTTTCCAAAACCGTGCCCCCTCTTAAGATGTGTGGAGGTTGACAAATCCTGATTGCATTTTCAAAGCCTGCACTCCGATTCCTTCCCTACCCGTGAACCGCCCCAAATCGCCGCTGCCTTACACTCAGCTTGGGGCTGGGACTGCTCTCCGTTTCCAACCCTTCCTGGGGTCCGGTACCCGTCCATCCTCAGCAGAGGATGTGAAAATTCAGAGCCAGATTCGAAAATTCTGCACCACCAACACCACCCCACCCCCCACCACCAAGGGCATTTTTTTCCCCCTGAAAACAGAATCCTATTTAAATCTAAGAAAGAAAACTCACTTTCCCTTCAGCACGGGGAAAGAAGAAAAAAAAATAAGATTACGGAGAATAAAAGTGATGAATTAGCCACTGCGTTTGGCGATAATAAATCAGTCTTGGGGTGATTCACGATCAATTCCAATTAGTCCTGAATATGCTAAGTAAAGCACACGACAGTGCTTTAGACAGTTATTTCTTCATTAAGGATTACTCGCTGATTTCTCTCACAAATGCTGTAATCTGATTTCCTTTTGATTTCCATTACAGACAGTGAATAATGACATTTAATTTAGCTCTGCGCCATAAACCCAAAGATATTTGTCGTAATTAAATTACCGCCCGCGCCTCACCGTGGTCTCATAACTTTCGATTATAACCCTGACAGCTGGGTGATATGAGTTTTCCAGTACAACACTAAAAATAAAAGGTTAATAAGGACCAGCTTCCAAAGGGTCTTCAATTTATTTACAGCAAATTTCCACTCTAAATTGAAACACTATCCTCTAACAACACAGGACAGCCTGTGCGGAAAAGGATTACCCAACAGTTCAGACTCAGGATTAAAATATAGCGCATTTTCGTCTCTTCCTTTCTGAGTCCCCCTTCCCCCGCCCTCTTTCCTGGCTTCGGCACAGCAGGGTCCGAGTTTTAACTAATTGCTTTTTATGACCACTTTCTGCCTTCTCTTTATTACACGATGGCTTTTTCCCCGTGGCTAATCGGAAATTATTTCATTTCTTATATTCCCATGTTTATTTTTATTATTATTTACAATCGTTAAATTTTAATGCAACTCTGGATCAATAGGTCTGTGCCTCACTTTCCCCATTTTCTCACCTCCCACCCTCCCAAGCTTTTTTTTTTTTTTTTTAAGGGCTTTTCTCAAGATCTGTAGCCACCCAAGAAGCAATTTTCTGCCAACTCGGTCTCTCATGCGAAGGTGCTATTCAGTAATAGACTACTGAAAGAAATAGTGTGGAATTAAATTACAAGTAATTTATTTTTATAGAAACAGTACATCAAGGCCTGGGAGATATTACAGATCCCGGGCAGAAAGGCTGTGAAATGACATAAAAGTTGATGTCCCCTTCAGCAAAAGTTTAATCTTTTCATTAATTTATATAGGGCAGCCCCATCCATCTTGACGGAGAAAGGTGGCCAGGAGTCCCCCCCTCCTTCCTCGCCTCGGCCACAGACGCCGGGACAAATGTGCTCGGGGACGCGGTCCCCAGAGCCAGCCGGCCCGCGGTCCCAGGGATGCGGGCTGCATCGCCGCGTCAGGCCACGGAGAATCCTGGACCCGGTGGGGGACTGCGGCATCCCCGCCTAAGAAATCCCAGTTACCGCGGCGGCAGGGAGGGAACGGGCAGGACACAGAATGCAGACCTCTTTCCCCTCGCTCCCCAAATGAAAGCTTTTGTAAAACACTGTCTCTAAAACCCTTTCCGTGTTTTCGTTTCGTGCGTACAATCTTAGCCCAGTCGTGTTTAAAGACGTTGATCCTCCAGCTACAAGAAAGCCGTTCTTTCAAAGCCCCGGCTGCACGCGGTCCCCTCCCCCCGCTGGCTGCATTAATTCCATTTATTTAAATAACCAGTCCCCGGAGCCCAGAGACCGTGACCCTCTTTTCCTTCTCTCGGGCTCGGCTGTCCTGCCCAGAACCGTCAACGCCGACGGAAAAGCCCAGCACGGCTGGCAGGGCCGACCGTCGGCAGCGCCTGCAGCGGTGGGGGGGCCCGTCTGGAAGGGGGTCTCTACCACCCTCCCGCATCAATAAAGTCGTCCGTTTCACTTCCACACCGAGATTTAAAAAAAAAAAACACAACACGACAAAACTACCCAGGAGCGCCCCCTCCCCCGCGCACGTGCGGGCGCACCCCACCCCCCAGCAGCCGGTGGCTCGCCAGATGGGGACCTCACCGATTCCCTGCGCCCGCGTCGCCGCCCCTTCGCGCCCCTTCCCCGGTCCCCGCCCGGCGCCCCGGCTAATCCGGCCCCGCGCGGGCAGGAGCCTCAGTCACCGAAACGCGGAGGGCGAGCCTGGCAGGCAGGGCGCGCGCGGGACCCCGGGGATACCCCCGAACGCCCAGCTCCAGCCACCGCCTCCAGCCACCCACCCTGTGCGCGCGACGTGGAGGGCGAGCGTGCCAGGCAGGGCGCGCCCGAGGCCCCGGGAAGCCTCCGAAAGCCCACCCCAGCCCCGGGGTTCCGCGCGCTCCTGGAAAGCGCCCCCAAGGCCGAGGGGGCGCGCTCCGGGGGCCGCGAGCCTCACCTGCACGCGCGCCTCCGAGAGCCCGAGGCGCTGGCTGAGCTCCTCGCGCATGAAGGCGTCGGGGTAGTGCGTCTCGTCGAAGAGCCGCTCCAGTTCGTTGAGCTGCTCCAGCGTGAAGTTGGTGCGGCTGCGCCGCTGCTTCAGCTTGGTCTGCCCGTCCTCGTCCTCCGACTTCACGTCGTCACGCTTGTCCTTGCAGTCGTAGACACCTACGGGGCAGGCCGAGGGCACAGCGCTGAGGTCCCCCACGCGGCCCGGCCCGAGTTCCCCGCGGGCCGCGCAGAGCCCCTCCGCCGGCCCCCGCCTCCCTGGGGCCGGGCCGCCAGTCCTGCGCGCTGGAAACACCGGCCCCGCGCGCTGCGAACAGGCCGCGTGCCGGGAAGCTTTGGCTCGACGTGGCCGAACGCTGGATGCGCCCACGGGGCGCGGGGCCTCAGCGGACAACGCGCCCTGACGCACAGATGCGTGGAGCCGATAAAGCAAACTCGCAGGCAAGAGGAGCTCTTTTGTAACGACTCCGATTCCCAGCCCGGCTGGTGTATCTCGGCCTAATCTCGGAATAGTTTCCTCAATTATCCACTTCGCCTCTGTTGACATACTAACAGAAACTAAAACACACTCCCTCCTCTCTCTTTTTTTTTTTTTTTTTTTGGAAAGGGAATGGGGTGTTAAATATTAAGTCAAACACGCATAGGCAGAGACACCCAAGTACAGGGTCCCTGGCGGGAGTTCCCGCAAAGGACTCAGGGAGAGACCAGGCCTGACTAGGGGTCCAGGCCAGGGAGAACCCCTGTCCCTCCACCAACCCCAGCAGGACAGGGGCAGCTCCAGCCAGGCCAGAGCCTCCTCCAGGTCGCCACAGAGCTGGGCTATCGAGGGACCTCATCTCCCACTGATCAACAAAGCAAAGAAGAAAAGAAAACGGTTAGTCACTCAGTCGAGTCTGACTTGGCGAGCCCATGGACTGCAGCCCGCCAAGCTCCTCTGTCCATGGGATTCTCCAGGCAAGAGCATTGGAGTGGGTTGCCATGCCCTCCTCCAGGGGATCTTCCCCACCCAGGGATCAAATCCGGGTCTCTAGCATTGCAGGTGGATTCTTTACTGTCTGAGCCAACAGGGAAGCCCCCCCACCCAAGAAGCCAAAGCCATATATTACGGCACACAGGAAGGGGTCTAGGGGTGCCCCCAAGAACACAGGTTCCTGACTTCCTGTTTTGTCCCTCCGTCTCTTGGACACAGTCTCATGCCCCAACAGGAAGCCGGGAGGGCAAACTCTCTTTGGTCCAAAAATTACAGGAGCATCTGTATTTGCTGGGGGTGGGGGCAGTAAGGTCAGGACCAACCAGATTCTCACCCAGACGCCTTTCCTTTCCACCTCCAAGAAATGCAGGCCCGCACCAGACTCAGAGATTGAAAATAAAAGTTAGCTCTCCAGTCGCGGAGCTGGTGGAAGCCAAAAGACCCCGATGCTGAAAGATTGGAGGCGGGAGGAGAAGGGGACGACACAGGATGAGATGGTTGGATGGCATCACGGACTCGATGGACATGAGTTTGAGCAAGCTCTAGGAGATGGTGATGGACAGGGAGGCCTGGCGTGCTGCAGTCCACGGGGTCAGAGAGTGACAACATTTTAGCAGCCCTTGTGTTTTTTTTTTCTCGGATCATAGGGGATACAGGGGTGCAGGCAGAAAGGTCTCCCAACGCCCTCATTAGATGTCCCCTCTGGGTCAAGGAGAAGACAGTGGCTTTCTGTAAACTCTCTCCAAAGAGTCTGGGCTTCCACAACTTCTGAAAAGAGTCCGGAAGCACTGCGGAAGCCCTCAGCCGTGAGCCCGAAGACTTGCAGAGGGGGAAGACTCAAATTCTCCGTGGGGCCAGGGGAAAATCAGTGAAACCAGCCCGTCTCCCAGAGGGGGTTCCTAAGGTGCTCTCTAGCAGGGAAGTCCTGAAACACCTCTCCTCAAGGCTCCTGGGTACTGGGCTCCCAACACCCTCTCACCTCCTGAGACGAATGCCTTTCTGAGGATGCCTTACTTCTCCGCCACGGGGGAAAACGGGGGAAAAACTTCCTTTCCCAGAGAAATATCCTTTCTAGTGCAGGTGTCTTAAGCCTCAACCCCAGGGACTTGACCCCAGGATGAGAAGCTGGCCTTGAAAGTTCTGCAGAAACCACAGGCTCAGCGGTTCCACTCGATCGGGTGCTCAACACCTCCGTGTCGCTCCATACCCCAGGCGTCTCCCACCCCTCCATTCTGCCAATTTGTCCAAGGGGGCTCGGCCCTTCTGGGGGGCCGGAGGGGGGTGGTCTGCAGAGCCAGACAAGAAAGGAGCAACTGCGATTTTTCTTGCTTCTACTTTTTACAGCCCTGTCTTTCTCTTCCTGTCTATTTAAAATAGAAAATAAAAAGGCTTCGATTGTGCTCTGCCCTCTTTCCAGCTGCTGACTGCCAGGGTTCTGCTGTTCTGATTGTCCAGGGGTGAGCCGAGGTAGGCAGAGGGGAAACTCAGCCTTTAAAGAGGATGGGGGAAGCCTGAAGGGGCCGGGGAGGTCAGTCGCCAGGCGCTGTAAATTAAAAGTAGGCCCTGACCGGGACTCTGGCCGGCAAGCAGCCTCGCCTCCATCAAAGCACACCGTCTTTGTAGGAATTACAAGGCCAGGTGCGCGAGGCCTCGCCAAGGGGTGAGCCCCAGAGGTAAGACGATCCGAACTCAGGCTGCGCGGGACTCTCACGGGGTCGGGGGCTTATCCGGACTAAGCCTCCGCCAGCCTTCTGCCTCCGCTAAGGTCAAGCTTTCCAAATGCAGTCTGGGCCAGCCTTGAAGCCCCGCGTGCGGGGACTCCCCCAGCGAAGTGTGGGACCCACGGGCTTCCAGGGGTCGCCAATGCCGACCCCTCTCAACACTGCAAGAGGAAGACACGGGGACCCAGGCCCCATATGGCAAGCTTCTGTTTCCCCTCGCTTTGTCAAGAGAAATACAGACCTTCGGACGCTTTCAAACGCTCCCTGCTGAGAAATCCAGCCACTTTTATTCCTCTGATTTATAGCTGCCGGCTGCCCTGTTTGCATGGAAATCCGCCCCCGGTGGGGACCATCTCACCCCGCTGAGAAAACCCGTGTAAACAAGCCTCCCGTCCCGGCCGCCTCTGCAGTCAAGGACAGCGCCGAAACGCCTCGGAGATTTCAGGAAAAGCCGCAGGATGAGGCTCCTGCCGGAGGGCCCGCTGCTCCCTGCCGGCCGGGGTTTGGGCCGCCGCGCGCGCGCGAGAGGTTCCCGAGCCTCCCCGGGCCCTTCTGCCCCGCGGAAACCCTGGCCACCTGCGGGCACAGGGCTGGTTTTAGTTTCACGGGCCCCGCGGCAGCCAGCATCAGGGGAAAGTTCTGCCTAAGAGGGCCCGGGGCTGAGAGGCGAGGGATGGGGCCGACGCCTGCCGGCCGGCGCGGTCCCAAACGCGGCCCATTTCTAGCGGGGGAAGCGGGCAGGCGACGGACGCCTGGAGAGAGCTCCGGGGCTCGTCCCGGGGCACACAGACAGCCCGGCAGGCATACGGGCGCGCAGCCGCCAGCCTTACCCTCGACCGGCCTTGGCAAGCCCGAACACCCGGCTCGCTCTCCATCCGGGGAAAGGGCCCGCCGCTGGCACCCAGTGCCAACGCCCCCCGGGGACGCGGTGCGCGCGGGCCCCGCGCCGCTGCCCGCCCTCGGATCCAGGGCCTCCATCCGCCCCTGCCTCCTCGGTTCTCCGGCCGGTTTCTTTCTTACGAAAAGCCTGGCGACGGGTGGCGGCCGGGCCCTTCTGCGTCCTAGCCGTGGCTGTCACGTTCAGCTTTTTGGGGGTGAAACGAAGAGCCCACCGCGGCGCCCCCTCCCCAGGCCTCCGCGTAGCGCTGAGCGAGACGCCGGGCGGGCGGGCTCGGTGGCCACGGGAAGCGCCGCGCCCGGAGGGGCCCGGAGCCTGCGTCCGGCCCGGCTTACCTTCCGCCGCCCTCCCCGAACCGAACTCTTTCAGTTTGTCCTTGTCGGTATCCACGTGGTCCTTAAAGAGATGCACCGGGCAGTGGCCGCCGGCCTCCGTTATGTCGTGGAGGTTGGACTCCGAGACCCCCAGCTCCCGCGAGCGCGCCAGTCCGCTCTCCAAAACTTCCCTGTACGTGATGGACTCTTTCTTGCCGCCGCCGCCGCCGCCGCTGCCGCCGCCGCCGCCGTCTTTGCTTTTCTGGTCAAAAGATTTGGATACAAAAGCCGTGAGTTCTTCCATGGCTGCCCGGGGGTGTGGGGGTGAGCACGGGGGCGGGGGGGCCGCGGGGGTCCGCGGGGCTGGCGAGGAGCCGGGCTGTGGTCCGCACGCCTCCCGCGCGCGGAGAGGACCGTCCGTGTGCAGGCAGGTCCCTCCTGCTGTTATTTATGCCTTTCAATTTGAGATCTCACTATTTATACGCGGCTACCTCTGCGCCCAACCCCCACCGCTCCCTGTCTGCAGCAATTACACCTCGCGGCTCGGCGGCGGGCGCACGCGGAGGCGCTATCTCTCCCCCACCTCCAGTCCGGCAATTGGTTTTCTTTTGATTTCATCACTGTTTGGCGTCTGTGGCACCTTGGTCTGGAGCGGTAAAGATCAAGTTTTTGAAGGGAGAGAGAGAGAGAGCGCGCGCGCGCGCAGGGGCGCAAAGAGCCAGCGCCGCGAACAGGTATCCGTGTTCTCTCAATGGCCGGCGGAAAGGAAACTCGAGGAGGAGTTTGGGGATGGTGAGGACGTCCTCGTCGGCCCGGCACCGGGAGGAGCGCCGCAGCCTCGCGCCTCGAATCTGTTCCCCGCGGGATGCGGCTTCCGGGCGTGGCCGCGCCGAGCCGGCACCGAGGGGATCCCGGGGCGGCGGCGCTGATGCGCCATCCCACGGGGGAGAATTGACTCCCAACTTGGCGATGCGGTTGGGCACGGCGTGGCTGGACCCGCTGGAGCAGTCCTCGGAGAGGCTGTGCGCGCGTGCGCGCGCCCTGATCGGGGGGAACAGTTGGAGAACCCCAAAAGCGCGAGGAAGGGCGAACGTGGGCGACCGAGTCTCCGCGGCGGCGGCAGCGGCTGGGCAGAGCGGCTCGGAGACCTCGGAGGAGCCGGAGACGGACCCTGCGGCCCTCGGCTGCCTTGGACGCGCGAGTCTAGGCGCGGAGAAGCCCCGCGGCTCCCTCTCTGGGAGAACCGGTTCGTACACGGTGGTCCTTGGGGGCGCCGGACCGACGGAGCCTTGTTCAAGCCGTGGGGTCAAGCTTGGTGTCTGAGAGATTTATTGGGGGCGGTGGGGCGGTGGGGCGGGGGAGACATCTATGTGTTTTGTTTTTTGTTTTTTTTGCTTGGGCCTTGGTTCTCCTGACCAGACCCTACCCCTCTCGGAGCTATAACGTGTTCTAGAAGGATCCACCTTTTCTCAACTGCAATCCGAAATGCACTTGGCAACCACGGCGGCGACACAAGCTATCCATTCTGCAAAATGCAAAATTCCGTCCGCAAATAAAGTGACTTTTCTGCCCCCTACCCGCTTAAATTTTTTTTTGCTTTCTGTCTTCTCTCCTGGCGGCCCCTTCCACCTGCCCTTCCCCTCCGCCAGGGAGTTGAGACGAGGGGTTATGGGGGGTGGAAGGCGGGTTGGGGGAGTGGTACGGGTTTTGAAGGAGTTCATTTTGCCGTTTTTCTGGAGTCAGTTCCTCATCCTGCGAAGCGCCGGTGAGCCAGAACCCAGGATCCGGGGCGCCCTGGGAGTCCAGCGTTTCCTTCGGTGGGAAGGAAAGTCAAGCCCCAGGGCCAAGGTCGAGTTCGCACGAGAGGGGGGGTACCTCGATCTGGGGGGGTGGGACGCCAGGAAGGCGGGGAAGAGAGGGGTGCAGACAGCAGCGCTCCTTCTCTCCTTCGTCCCGTCCTTCCGAGGCCCTTCCTCCCCGCCGCCCTGCCTCGCCCCCTGTCTCTCCCCCGGGTTTCCGTCCGGTCCTCTGCGCCCTCGGTCCACGCTGCAGGATCGCTGCGCGCGGCCCCGGGTGGACTCGGCCCCGCGTGCGGCGGACGGACCTGGGGGTGGGGAGGACTTGGGGGGAGTCTGCGCAGGAAGGGGGGCCCCGTGGCCTGCTCCCCCGCGGACTTCAAAAGCGAAAAGGCAAAGAGGCGCTCGCAACTTGACAAACAGGGCTTTGTCCCCGCCGCAGCGCTAATCAAAGCGGAGGCGCGCGCCTATCACACAGAAGTACAAATAGCCCGTCATGTATTAAGCAGCAGCCGCCTGCGCATCTGCGCTGGGTTGGGGGAGACGCCGAAGGCTGCGGCCAGAGCTGCAGGGGGCGCGCGGGGTTGGGGTGCGGGGCGGCCCCAGGAGCTCCCGGTCCTGCCACAGGCGCGTCGCGCGCCCCAGGTCTGCCCCGCGGTCACTTGGTCCACTACGGGCGCCTTCCAGGTCTACCCGGTCAGGGGGCCCGGCCCGCCCACCAGGGAACTCGGCATTTGCAAGAACAGTGGACTGACGGGAGCGGAAGCCGGGTAAAAGCGGCCGGGGCCCTAAGCTTGAGCCACTTTCTGGAGGCTTCGGAGGGGAGAGTAGCTCTTCTAGGCCGCAGGTGAGGAGGCCGGTTCACCCGAGCTGGGTCTTACAGGGCCTGAGTTTCACTTGCAGGGAACATGGGGTGAGAAGTCCCAAGCCCCCATCCCTGGGACCTTGAACCCCACCCAAGAGGGAACTCGCTGGGAGTTAGTCAGGCGGCTCCCAGGGGTCTCCTCCAGCTGGTGACCCTGGGCATCCAAATCCTCGAGCCTAAGAGAGAGTTAAAGTCACCCCCTTCCCAATTTTGATTCCTAATTTTGATTCCCAGTCGACACCTGGTTCCGAAATAACTCGTCCTGGGAGGAAGGCAGCCATTCAGCCGGCTTCTTCCATCAGTCCCAAGGCTGTGCCTGTGATAAGATTTTCACAAAATCAGTTTCGCTTGATGAGCAAACCCTCTCAGTTTTCGGGAGTGAGGAGACAGATGTCTCCTGAACCCCCTCCCCGTCTGTCCCTAGCCAGGGGCACACACACACATACACACGTGTACACACACACACACACACACACACCTCCTTAACCTTGTCACCTTTCGACCAGAGGTGGCCAAACCCACCTTCAGGGTTATTTTTCATATTTCAGCCTGGGCAAGGACTTTTTCGAACACATATTTTTGCTAATTCAAGTCGGTGCCCCAGGCCGCAGGGTGGGTATGGTTTATGAAATGTTACATTTACATTTCCGCCGGGACAAGGTTCAGGGAGCGGAGGGGGGCGGTTTGCCCGGAGCTCAGACCCTCCCGGGCATAAGGGGCTCTTGTTTCCAGCTTCTGCAGACTCTCCACCCCCCCACACACACCTTCCCCCAGAGAAGAAGGGGCCCGAAAAGAGAGAGCTTTTAAAAAATCTCAACTTGTCTTGGGAAGTTGTGGATGCTGCCAGGTGTCCAGTGCATTCTGCCAGCTTTGAAAGAGGCTCCAGAAAAGTTTGTGGATAGAAACGAAAGCATAGCTGCTTTCTCTAAAAAAGAAAAGAAAAGAAAAAGACGCCATGGGTTGGGTTGGGCTGGGTTGGAGAGCGAGAGGCCGGGGATCTGGTTTCTGGGAGAAGACGGAAGTTCCAACGTGGATTCCACCAGAAGCTGGGAGCACACCCGGGGAGACCGCCCCCTTCTCTGTGTACACAGAGTGCAAACACAGGTCCCGGGGGTCTGACCCCTGCCCTCGGTCCACCTAGGAAGAGACGCAGACACTCGTGGAATTGAACGACATAACAACGCCAGGGGTACCGTGTGCTGCGGAGGAGGGCAGGGTCTCTGACTAAATAAAGGCAGGAGGACCCGGGTCTTTCTGCAGCCTGGAGATGCCCCCAGGCCTGTGTTGGTTCAGGCGTGCCCACAGACCCAGGCCCCTGCTGGGTAGATGGGGGAAGTGAACATCCCAAGAAGGGTTCACAGCCAGCCTGCCACTGCGTCCCCCCCACAGTTGGCAGGAGCTAGCAGGGGGAGGGGGCGCAGGGGCGGAGGGCTGGCTGAGACGGACCCTCCTCGCCCCCAACCTGAACCATTATACGTGGGCCCTGTCCTTCCAGGTCAGATTTACTGAATTCTTGAGGACCCCTCCCCTCCCGCCAGCGCAGGCCAGGACCACACTGGCCTGCTGTGGAGCTGGAACGCTGTACCCCATCACTCACTCCTAGTTACCTCAGTTAACCAGCCCGCCCAGGCTTCCTCTCTGAACCCAGGCTAAGCTAGAAAGCTCAGACACCCTGGTCCCCAGGGGCAGAAACAGCTACATTCAGCCTCCCGTGTGTGCGTCCTGGAACCCTTGGAGCTGGGCAGGCGAGGTGCAGGTGGGCAGGGGGTGGCCCGGGGTGGGGAGTTTCTGCCCCTTCTCTGTTCTCCCATCATCTGCAGAAAAGAAATGACCCCCAGACTTCTTAGCTGCACTCCCCCTACCTTCATCTGAACTTCAACGTGACCGTCCAGGCTCCTCCACCCAGCCCTGAGGCCCCAGGATATCTGGGGAAAGAGCCCGTAGACACAGCCGACCACTCCCCAGCACACCCCCCACCCCCAACCACTGTGGTCCGAGGGACCCAGGGACAGACTGCGGACGGCAGGCGCTGGACGTTGCGCACGTTTCATCTTGGGAAATAATCTGACTTTCCCAAAGTGAATTAGGTGGATCTTAATGAACTACAGCTGCCGCTTTCCCTGAATTTGGGAGGCCAACAGGGCGGGGGAAGGTGATGAATATTCAGACGTTTCATATTTGCTTTATCTGAGGCTTCCAGGGCTGGGCTCCGAGTGTTCACGTTCAGCCGAGGGACATGAAGATGCTGTGACCCAAACCGATTGACTTGAAATGAAATTTCATGCTGTGAGTTTCTTAAGAGCGGAGTAGAAGAAGCTGCCGTCGGGGGTGGGTAGCTTCCATGCCCCCTGGGGAGGGTCGGTGGGAGTCACCCACTCAGTTTGGTTTCCCCAAAGCCCAGCAACTTTCAGACTCAGCGGTCACCCCACGGGTCATCTTTGCTGCCCACGAAACAGGAATTTTCAAGGAATGCCCCCTTCCGTTTGGCCCACTTTCTCAGTCCCTAATTCAAAAGACAATTTCTATCAAAAATAATAACAGAGTGGAGGTGTTGATGGTTTCACCCAAGAGTGAGGTTTTTTTTCTTTTTTTCCTTTTTTTTTTTTTAACAACAATCAACCCCTCCCCACATATTAACTATTTATAAGTATCGATCAGAGAGGCTCGATTTTACAGAGGTCTTCACACTTTTCTTAGCTGGCTCTCCTTCCTCCCCCAACCCCTTTCAAATTTAGAAACCTGCTTTTGTATTCTCCAGTAGGCTGTTTATTGATTGACGCAAACATCCGTGTTTCAAACAGGAGGCTAATAGATTTTCATTACAACGGGGCTCTGTTAATCCAGCTCCTGAATGGATAAGATTGATCCTGTCGACAAATTCGACATATATAATATTAATAAAGGGCAAGAGGGAGCAGGGTGGGTTTCCGGCTCCTATTTGGAATGTGGGCTGCCTCTAAGCTGCCAAAGACACACACACCCCAAAATGTATATATATACATATATTTTTTTTTTCCATCTCATGTTTGCTATAAATCCCACCTTGGGGCCAGGACATGTTTTAAAATAACCCTCTGTGCAAAAAAAAAAAAAAAAAAAAGGCAATTTTAACGACATATTTTGTAGGAGGAAATGCTGTTTGCTTTTCAGTGGAATTCTCTCTCCTTTCCTCGCCATGTACTTTGCAAACATATGGTGGACATTAAAACTCTTTCCTTTCAGATTTAATCACAGGCCCGGTCCTCTACGTTTTATTGAAGAAAAACATAATTTTTTCGGGGAGCAAAGCAGTGTACTAGGGAGGGCGTCTAAAGAGGGCCTTTTTTTTTTCCTTCCAGGAGACCACCGCTAAACAATGAGCGGCTCTCCATCGCGATGAATCTATTAGGCGGGCCCAGGCAGGCGTTTCTGCGGTAATTAATGTTGCAAGAAGCCACCTCCGGGCGAGTGGGGTGCTGGATTTCGGGTTTCGCTCGGAATTGTGGCCCAGGGAGTCGGCGCGGGCCACGCAAGCCTCTACCTCCTTCCTGCCGGCGCGCCCTCACCCGGGCTCGCTTCTCCGGGTGCTGAGGGCTTTGCAAACACCGGCTCAGAAAACTCCGGTCTTTTCTCTCCATCCTCAGAATGCGGAAGGACCCCAGTCCCACACCCACCGCCTGCGAGAACTCTGCTTCGGCCTGAAGGCTGGAAGGAAAAAAAAGTCTCGCAACCGCCAAGCGAGGCGGGGATGGCCGGTCCAGCCCTTCCTGGGGCGCAGGCGGAGTGTGCAGCGGGCGATGTCCCCGCGGGCCCTGCCTGCCCAGAGCCCGGCCCGCGAACGTGACACACTGGTCCGTACTGTCAGTGCCGGCAGAAAAGGCCTTGGAGTGCTCCCCGGACTTCCAGACAACCTCCACAAAGTTTGCAAAGGGGATCAGCAAAGTGCGATTCACGCCCGCCCAGGAGGAAAACCAAAAGTGGTCCTGCAGCGGCCCAAACTCGGGGGCGGGGGCGCAGGGGTGGGAGGCGTGCCCTAACAATGGACTTCTTCCTAGCGGCCATCGATTCACAGAGGATCCTGTCTAGAAAAATGATCCAGCTCATCCTGGTGGCTCAGACGGTGAAGAACCCGCCTGCAGCGCTGGAGACCTGGGTTCGATCCCTGGGTGGGGAAGATCCCCTGGAGGAGGGCATGGCAGCCCACTCTAGTCTTCCTGCCTGGAGAATCCCATGCACAGAGGAGCCTGGCGGCTGCAGTGCACGGGGTCGCAGAGAGCAGCAGAGGGCAGAGCGCCTAAGCACCCTCTAGGCGGCAGGCACTGACTGAGGGGCCCATCTGTGCAGAATAAACGACCTACCTGTCCTCTGCTTCCTGAGCCCACCTTGGAACCAAACATGCTGCCTCCATCCCCTGGGAACCAGGCAACCATTTCCTGCAAGCAGCCCACTCCCTAAAGACAGCAGGCTGCTGGGATCCCTCCCCCCAAGACGGTGTGGACCCCAGTGGCTCATCATAGGAGTCCCCACCCCCATATATATCCGCACTCCCCTACCAGCATCCCTGAGTCCAATGTTAGAAGCAGGGGCGCTCACAGAGGCTGTCCCCCTCATCCCCAGCCTCTCCTGCGTCCTCCCCACTCTCAGTACTGGGACCAGTCATGTTACCTAGCCTCCCCCGCCGAACACAAACACATGCGTGCCTCCCCAGTTGCCTGAGAGCGGACTTCGCTCTCCCATCTTTGGCCACCCCAGCCCCAGGGTCTCCCTGGTGGCTCAGTGGTAAAGAATCCGCCTGCAATGCGGGAGACCTGGATTCGACCCCTGGGAGGGGAAGATCCCCTGGAGGAGGGACAGGCTACCCACTGCAGTATTCTGGCCTGGAGAATCGCATGGACAGGGGAGCCTGGCGGGCTGTACAGTCCATGGGCTCGCAGAGAGTGGAGCAGGACTGAGTCTGGACAGGACCTGGACTGGCTCCTCCCGGCCGCAGGTTCGCCTGCCCTGTGAGTGCGTCTCATCCCTCATCAGGGCCTTAGTGAGGACTGGCTTTGGGTGGCCTGTGCAGGCGACCCCCACACCCCACTAATGAGAAGCCTTGCTGAGCGCCCAGGGTTTCCTGTGGGGGGTCCCGGGAACCTCCCGGCCATCGCGTGGTTGGGGGGAGCAGGTTGGGGGCCAGCGAGGAAGGGACAAGCCAGGAGCAGCAGGGTCGGAGATTTGGGGGGGCCCTGCTAATTGCGGAGCAGAGTCACAGGCCTGGGC
>SJYG01000184.1:428668-451787 GCA_006410535.1 Litocranius walleri
CTAATTCCTCACTTGTTCCATGAGGCTTGAATCGCTCTGAATACAAAATCAGACAAAGATGTTACCCCAAAAAACCAAAAAACAAAAAACCAGAATTACAGACCAATATGCAGAATCAGATACAGAAATCCTTGACAAAATATACCAGCAAATCGAATTCAAAAGTGTATACATTAAAAGGATGACACACCATGGCCAAAAGTGGTTTATCCAGGAATGCAAGGTTGGGTTAATATTTGAAAGTTAACCGAGGCATGCCGCATGTTAGAAGAAGAAGAAGAAAAAAGGAGGGAAAACCTATGAATTTCTAACCAGATGTGGGAAAAACAAATCCAGTCCTTCCTACAATCCAACAGCTGCTTTTGCGGGCTTTAGAGAAGCTCATACGAGAATATGGGAGAGATGGTTTTAGCCACACATTTTTCCAATTCTTTTTCTCCCTCACATACTCAGCACTTTGAAGACCTTTTACCAGTTTGGTTCACTTCAGTTCAGTCGCTCTGCCGTGTCCGACTCTTTGCAACCCATGGACTGCAGCACACCAGGCGTCCCTGTCCATCACCAACTCCCAGAGCTTGCTCAAACTCATGTCCATTGAGTTGGTGATGCCATCCAACCATCTCATCCTCTGCGGTCCCCTTCTTCTCCTGGTTCAATCTTTCCCAGCATCAGAGTCTTTTCCAATGAGTCAGTTCTTTGCATCAGGTGGCCAAAGGACTAGAATTTCAGCTTCAGCGTCAGTCCTTCCAGTGAACATTCAGGACTGATCTCCTTTAGGATGGACTGGTTGATCTCCTTGCAGTCCAAGGGACCCTCAAGAGCCTCCTCCAAGACCACAGCTCAAAAGCATCCATTCTTCGGCGTTCAGCCTTCTTCACAGACCAACTCTCACTACCAGTTCCGTATTATCTTCTCACGTGTCCCAAGTGCCAGAATGAAGGAGGAAACATAGAACAGGCTCCTTCTTGAAAGCAGAAATCCATCACGGGCCAGACTGTGGAGTTTGAGCTCTATGCACCCCACCCCATGGAAGAGCCCCGGGGCTCTCCATCGCCTAAAAGAATACCCTACTTATCTGTGTAAGTGAACAGTGTCATAACTTCTATTCTGCTTGCTGGGGAAGGACCACAGGCCTATTGATAACTGTTCACTGTTAACTACCCAGGCTTCAGGCATAGGAATCACGGGTTAACTTTGTATCTTTCTTTTCCTTTGTTCAGACTAGTTTCAGGAAATTTGGGGAGGTGGGTTTGGGCACGGACGCTTAGGGTATATAAGGTTTTTACAAACACTGGTCGGGGCCCTTGGCTAAGAGGAGACTCTGCCTGGGGCCCGCTGGTGTGATCAACTGCACTCCACAGTCTGCACTGTCCTTCTGAGGGAGTTTGTTTCCGGAACACATGGCTACAACAAGACTATTTCATTTCATTTAACTTTATGTCATTTATGTTTGGCCTTGCAGGCTGCGGGATCTTAGTTCCCTGACCAGGGTTTGAACTTGGGCCTTCAGCAGGCAGAGCACAGAACCCTAACCACCGCACCACTAGGGAATTCCCCAGAAGAGTCTTTAGCAAAGAACCTTTAGGCACCAACTGCAGACTCATCCACTCTAGAGGCAAGCAGACACTCTTCGTCTCAGACGCGTTCTCTCTCCAAGCAAAAGAAATAGCAAATGTCTGCAAGTGGAACATGTGCTCATTGCATGCATGTTAGGCAAGAAAGACAGGAAGGATTTTTCTTTTATTTTTCTCATTGGAGAAGGGGAAGACGGGCCCTGAGGCCAGATGTGACCTTGGTGGGGTGGGCGCTGTCTTGCGGGAAGCTGGTGGTTAGCACAAAGCCCCAGCTGCAGGCAGGGGGCTGAGAGTCACTGTTCCTCTCGGGCAAGCTCAGGGACTCAGGAGAATCTGAAGCTATAGGAAGAGACAGAGGTGAATGCAGGGCTTGGGGCAGGGCAGCCAACGACCGGGGAGAAGCGAGCCTCGTTGCCTCCTTGGGACAGTTTAAAGCAGTTCTCAAAAATACACTTTGAGAATCCTAAGTCTTTATTCACGAAAGGATCCTGATCATTGTTTTGCTCAGCCATCCTGTGATCTGGCCCCTGAACCATGACATCATCAAGTCAAAAGCAGCTCGTGCTGTAAGCAACAGGTGCTCTGCAGGCTGGGGATGGATTCTGAGCCCCTTCCTATTTTTATATCCACCAGCAAGTCACCCTGAAGGTCATCCGTCTGTGGTGAGCCGAGTGGAAGGACCGAAGCTGACGCTCCAAAACTCTGGCTGCCTGATGGGAAGAGCTGACTCACTGGAAAAGACCCTGATGCTGGGAAAGGTAGAAGGCGGGAGGAGAAGGGGACGACAGAGGGTGAGAGGGTTGGATGGCGTCGCCGACTCGATGGACGTGAGTTTGAATAAGCTCTGGGAGGTGGTGATGGACAGGGAGGCCTGTCACGCAGGCGTGCTGCAGCCCATGGGGTCGCACACAGTCAGACACGGCCGAGCAATGGCAACAGCAGCGTGGCCGGAGCAGCTGAGGGACTCGCGTGCTTCTGCTGAGCTTGTTGCATCTGAGAACTTCTGAGTTTTAACAAATTTTTTCAACATGCTGTTCACATAGCCGTCTCCCGCAATCCAGTTTGCCACGTTCCAGTGAGTGAAGGCAAGGCAGACGAGAAATATTGTATGACATGCCTTCCATGTGGAGTCTGGAAAGAAGCGATACCAGTGAACTTACATACAAAGCAGAAAGAGACTCCCAGACTTAGAGAAACTTACGGTGGCAGAGGTGGGGGGAGGATGGGGGAAAGGACAGTTAGGGAGTCTGGGATGGACATGGACACACTGCTGTATTTAACATGGGGAACCAGCCAGGACCTGCTGCCCAGCACAGGGAACTCTGCTCAATCCTCTGTAATAACCTGATGGTCACCAGGGGAAAGGATGGGGGAAGGGACAGTCAGGGAGTCTGGGATGGACATGGACACAGTGCTGGATTTAACATGGAGAACCAGCAAGCACCTGCTGGACAGCAGAGGGAACTCTGCTCAGTGTCACGTGGCAGCCTGGACGGGAAGGGAGTTTGAGGGAGAGTGGACACGTGTGTATGGACGGCTGAGTCCCTTTGTTATCCACCTGAAGCCATCACAAGGTTGTTAATTGCCTACAGCCCAATACGAAATAAAAAGTTTAACAACAACAACAACAAAAATCCCGCCATGTCCTAAGTCACAGCTGACCATCTCAGAGCTCGTTGAAACGACAAGTGTGATGACAGCCGTCCCCGAGACGCACTGGCGGCTGCAGAGAGACGGCTGGGGAAGAGTCAGGCAGAAGCGGGGTGCTGAGCACGCGGGCCGAGAAGACGCGTGCCGGCCGCCTGCAGGACGCGGAGGCGGGGCGCAGATGAGGCGCTACTGCCCGTGCTTGGAAAACACACCGGGCTGGGGGCTCAGAGTCGTGGAAACCGTGCCCACCCTCCCTGTCTCTCTCCACCCTCTTTGACCGCCTCCTCTGCCCTGCCTCCCCCAGCCGAAAGCTTCCCCCAAACAATCCTTTTAGTGGGGATCTATTTTTATTTGCCTGTGAAATCCTGTTTAAGAAAACGCCACAGGCAGAAAATCCCGGCTGCATATTTTGTGCCTCATGAATGACAACACAAGAGATGCGGGCCTCATTAAGACGGGTAATTGCTCTAATTTCTCCCTCTTCATTGCGGGGCCCTGTGGCAGGCGTGCTTCCGACCGGCCTGAGTCCCAGGCGCCTTGGCAGCGCGCGGAGTGACAGTTCTGGGAGAAGGAAGCCTCGGAGCCTTCGCACGGCATCAATGTTCCCTGCCCCGTGCCTCCCGCTCTCTGTCCCTGACGGACTCCTGATCCCTCCTGGCCTGAGGACCACTCCCCTCGGATGCCAGTCAGTCACCAACATCGTCAGCGTCGTCTTGGCCCCTCTGACGCCTGACAAGGGGGTGGCAATCGGGGGAAAAGAATCGCCCGAAAAGCTCAGTCAGTTCAGTCTCTCAGTTGCGTCTGACTCTTTGCGACCCCATGGACTGCAGCACGCCAGGCCTCCCTGTCCATCACCAGCTCCCAGAGTCCACCCAAACTCTTGTCCTTTGAGTCAGTGATGCCATCCAGCCGTCTCATCCTCTGTCGTCCACTTCTCCCCCTGCCTTCAATCTTTCCCAGCATCAGGGTCTTTTCCAATGAGTCAGCTCTTTGCACTGCAAGGACATCCAACAAGTCAATCCTAAAGGAAGTCAGTCCTGAATATTTATAAAGGACTGATGCTGAAACTGAAGCTCTGATATGTTGGCCCCCTGATGCAAAAGAAATGACTGAGGTGTTTACCCAAAGCGGCACGGTCAGCTCAGCTGTCCAGGAGATGTTAGAAGCGTGAAGTGTTCGGTCGCTCAGTCGTGACCGACCCTTTGCGACCCCGTGGACTATAGCCTGCCAGGCTCCTCTGTCCGTGGGGTTCTCCAGGAAGAATCCTGGACTGGGTTGCCATTGCCTTCTCCAGAATCACAAGCACAGTGCCTAATACATTCCGGCCCAGAGGAGAAAGCTCTTAGGGCGTCCTGCCCACAGATGCGTCTCTAAACATGCTTCACCTGGGCATTTCTGGGTCCTGGGCCTCTCCTTGGTGGTTCCAGGAATGACACAAATATTTTATGCGTGCCACACACTGGAACCTTCCACACCTTTCCCTTTAAGAGAGAAATAGCAGAATTCATAACAAGTGAAGTCCTAAAGTGTCGTCGTGATGTTCGTACTTTATGCACATATTTTACAGTTATTTTCAAAAGGACATATTCTTGCCTCCCCAGGGAAGCGGGTAGCAGCCCCAGAGTTTACAAACACTGAGGGGTTTACACTTCATTCATGCAGACCAACCGCAGTTGTGTGTCTCCCGGAAAAACCACCGATATAGACAGAAAATGGATGCTGGACTGATCTTGAGGGTTGTCCATAGTCGCCGCAATCTCAAAGCAGAGAGATTTTCGTGGGAATGAGGTGTGTGAGCATGGAATATCTGTACCCCTGTGCCCATTTTTTTTTAACTGTATTTTGTATTCGGGTATAGCTGATTAACTATGTTGGGATAGTGTCAGGTAGACAGAGAGGGGACTCAGCCTTACATGTACACGTGTCCATTCTCCCCCAAACTCCCCTCCCATCCAGGCTGCCACGTGACACTGAACAGAGTTCCCTGTGCTGTCCAGCAGGTCCTTGCTGGTTCTCCATGTTAAATCCAGCACTGTGTCCATGTCCATCCCAGACTCCCTGACTATCCCTTCCCCCATCCTCCCCCCTGGTGACCATAAGGTTATTACAGAGTACTGAGCAGAGTTTCTGGTGCTGGACAGCAGGTCCTCTTTAGTTATCTATTTTATACAGAGTATCAATAATATATATGGATCGATTACAACCTTTAGGAAAAAAAAACTTCATTATCTACTAGACTATGACTGATTAACAACGTTGTGATGGTTTCAGGCTGACAGTGAAAGGACTCAGCCATCCATACACACGTATCCATTCTCCCCCAAACTCCCCTCCCATCCCGGCTGCCAGTGTGCTCAATGTGATGCCCTCGTTTTTAAAACGTGCTTGCTCGCCTGAGTTTTAAACATGGGTAGATTAAAAATGTGTGTGGCTATTTCAGAAGCAGGCCCTGTGTATGGATTTCCCTATCTGCCCGCAAATTAGCACCCAAACCAGGGTCTGTGAGATGCATGGTTTTCTGTGAATGTGCTTTTGGGTCCTGGGTGTCGGAGGAGGCGTGTCTAGGAACAGGCTGTTTGATGCATTAAGAAGGGTCCCCTTCGTGGCCAACCTAACCTGGCCCCAGCTGCCCCTGCAGGTGGGTGCATGTGGCCAGGTGTTTGCAGAGCAGTCCCCACCGTGGAGGGGAAGGTGAAAATGTTGCTTGCTCAGTCGTGTCTGACTCTCTGCGACCCCCTGGACTGCAGCCCGCCAGGCTTCTCTCTCTGTGGGATTCTCCAGGCAAGAACACTGGAGTGGATTGCCATGCCCTGCTCCAGGGGATCTTCCCCACCCAGGGATCGAACCCAGGTCTCCAGCAATCCAGGCCCATTGTTTACCTCAGAGTCCTCCTCCCCAAACATGCAAACATCCAGCTTCGAGAAGACACCTCAAGAAGTCCACCTAAAGGACTTTTCTGGCAAAGCCTCTAGACACAGCTGCCTTAAAAAAAAACAAAAGGGGGGACGGGCAGGGGAAGGAGAGAGACAGTATGGGCAGGGTCTTGATTCCACCTGGTTGTCATTCATAGGCGTTCAAGCCATTCCCCCTGACCGTCAAAGAGTGTGACGTAGGATCGCGGGGTGATTGCGCGAAACGCGTTCTTCCAATAACCGGGAGAAGGTGTGCCGACCCTCAGCCAACACCATCGACCCAAATGAAAGGGAACACAGACTCAGACGGGCTGTGGATGATGGACCGAGGCTGGAAAGCCGGCTGCAATCTCAGCTGGGAGGATGCAGTTTGAACCAAAGCAGGGCAGGGTTGCGGGGTGCGGGGGGGGCATCCTCTGAATGGTCGGTGCCTCATGGGCTGGGTGCAGGGGCCTGTTGGGCTGACACCCCCAGCCCCTCCAGTCCTGGAGTGTCCTGTGAATTTCTTGTGAGGACTCAACAAGACAAAAGGAAGGGGAGCCTCCTGTCCCAACAAGCAAGTTGTCTCCGTTTTATTTTTTTTTAAACTTATTTTCGGCTGTGCTGGGTCTTCCTAACTGCATGAGGTCTTGCCCCCTTGCAGCCAGCGGGCTTCTCACTGCGGCGGCTTCTGTTTGGGACCACGGGCTCTAGGTGCCCCGGCTTCAGTGGGTGTGTCCCTCGGGCTCCGTTGTGGCCCACAGGCTGGGTCGCCCCGTGGTGTTGGAATCTTCCCCGGACCAGGGATCGAACTGAAAGGTTGTTGTTGGATCACGACGCCGGGATTCTTGGCCCCCGGAGGAGAAGAATTCAATCCGGGGACAGAGACGAGGCTTGATCTCTCAGAGCTCTTGTGTAACAAAGTTTTATTAAAGTATAAAGGAGATAGAGAAAGGTCCTGACATAAGCATCAGGAGGGGACAGAAAGAGTACCCCCCTGCTAGTCTTCAGCTGGATGTTATATAGTCACCAGCAGTCTGTTAATGAAAGAAAGGAATGTCTCAAAACTTAGAATGGCACCAGGCCCCTCGCCCACAAGATGTATTTTGGGATAATCTTGGCTCCAAATGGTTCATCTTGGGCCATAAAAGGATACACTTGAATCTTGAAGAAGGGCACAGCACCATACAAACCATGTCATTTACACAGATTAGAGGAACAATATCAGAGTATAACATACTGGTTTATCAAGCAGGTTCTGGGCCCAAAAGGTGGAACCGACTTGAAGGCAGAGTTTGGGGTAAATGCGAAGTACATTAGCATAGCTTAAGATAAACATTTCCATAAGGAAAAGGCATTGGTTAACTTCAGGTGAAACCAGGTGTCATAGCAACACAGAATTTTAAGAGAAACCTCCTTTTAAATTTGTATAGAGAAGGAAAAAAATATCGCTAGTTTGTTTTCTCCTCCCTTAAGGGAGGTAAAAATGTCTGACACTTGCAGGCTATTTCCTCCGTTTGGAGACCCTTGGCCTTCCTGCCTGTTACCCTCTCAGAACCCGTGTCCCCTGCCCTGGCAGGTGGATTCCTCACCCCTGGAACACTGGGCAAGCCCCAGAACCCCACTTCTGACGAGCTTCTCTGTTCCCTGGTTGTCAGCAAGACGATGCCGCCAGGCTGACAATTGAGAGAGCTTTGAAGGACCCTGGCGGTCAAGGGATTCCTGCCACCCGGACAGACGGAGCAGCTCTGGGCAAACGCCCAGACAGGAGGTTTCGGAAAGACAGTGTCTCTCTTCTGAAGGAGGCTGTGTCTTTACATCAGTGGCTTGATGAAGCCTGTTGTTGTCAGTAGCTCAGTCGTGTCCGACTCTCTGCAACCCCGTGGACCGCAGCACGCCAGGCCTCCCTGTCCATCACTGACTCCCAGAGTTCACCCAAACTCACATCCATCGAGTTGCTGACGCCGTCCAGCCATCTCATCCTCGGTCGTCCCCTTCTCCTCCCATCCCCAGTCCTTCCCAGCATCAGGTCTTTTCCAATGAGTCAGCTCTTCACATCAGGTGACCAAAGCATTGGAGCTTCCAACGAATATTCAGGACTGATTTCCTTTAGGATGGACTGGCTGGTTGGAGCTCCTTCTGTCCAAGGGACTCTCAAGAGTCTTGACACTCAAAATTGCATTTTTCAAAAAGCCCAGAAAATACAGAGCATCTGTATACAGCATCTGACAACTTCCCACGTGGATTGTGTGTGCCCAGTTTTGCTCATAAGCCACAAAATTGTTACAAATATCAAAGGGAGGACTTCCTTCCAGTAACATCCAAATCTGGGTATAACGTCCATTCGTGAGTTATTTTGACGGCAGTTCAAATTTCAAGCTGGGTGAACAAGGAAATGCAACTGGATGTGGGGTGGGGATGAGAGTAGCCCATTTGGAGGAAGTTAATCCTCCAAGACACCCCGTCTCAGCCCCACGCACCCAGGGCAATAACCCAAGAGCTTTGCAAGCCACTGGGCTTTAATACAGTCCTGCATAGAGGCCACCCTGTGCAGCCCGTGGAACAGGGCGCCTGCAAGAAACGGGAGTGGCTGCATGTCTCCTGACCTTTCACACATTTGTCCTCACCCTCTGCACTGCATCTCCTAAGACATTTTGCGAACGGCCTCCACTGACGGTTTGCATTTCATGGAGTCTCTCTTTGCAAAATGCCCTGACTGGGGTGTCATTCACGGAGCATACCTTTCACCCATTTGAAAGGAGCAGCTCTGCGGATTTCAGGACAACTGTCATCGCGGTTGATTTGAGAGCATTCTCATCACCCCCAAAAGGGAACCCTGTGCCTTTAGCAGTCAGCTCTGATCCCTCGTTTCGGCCCGCCCGCTGCGGTCCTAATCAGGCACGAAGCCACTCCGTGTCTTGGCAGGTTTTGCCCATCAGGGGCTCTGCGTACGACTGGCATCGTGTGCTATGGCAGTCTCATTCTTGCCCTGCTTCGCTCAGGAGAAGACAGAAATCCCAGGTGTTACAAGCGCTGCAGCAAGTCAGACGTGGCCTTATTCTATCATCTCCCACAAAGTTCCACCTATCAATTAAAAAGGGGAGAATTGCAGAAATCCGCCTTACCCTCTGCCCTGGAGGTGACTGAAGCGGCTGTCAGACCCGGGGACGGACTCGGAGTCCAGGAAGGGGCGCCCACTGCCTCCAGCGTTCTGGGTTTTAATGGCTCTCGCCTCTTGGTTTCATCGTTTAACTCTTTCTGACTCGTTTCTCCAGCGCGGTGTGCAGGCCACAGGCCCTGTGCCTGCCTCCTGGGTGTCCTGGGCCCCTTGCAGACCTGCCCCCCTGTGCAGAGAAACGCCAACACACTTTTTCTGTCCTGAGTGTATTTTTCTTGACCTGTGGTCTCCGGGGAGTCTCTTGACCAGATGGGTTCACACTTGTGATGAAATCCCAGTGAGCCATCATCCCCAGGAATCTCTTATCCTCCGGGGGCCGATTAACTAGCTCTCTCTCTGGCATGTGGGTCACTGGAGAAACTTAAGTGGGCTTCCAGGGTCGGGCTGGTGAGGGATGGGCACGCCATCTGTGGGGACCGGTGTGCCCCCCCAAAGCCCCTGAGTTTTAGCTTCAAGAGCACGAGGGTCGTTTTCTCAGAAGGAAAATGAGGCCCCTTAATCTTTGCCTCCCGGGACCAGGATACTGATAGGAGGCAAAAAGCGATGTTGTCGTTTAGAAAGGTGAAGACCATCGGTCTGTCCACTGCTAATGCAATCTCCCGGCGCTGCTGGAAACAGGCCCACAGTCTCTCTGCCTTTAGAAGACAATCATGCATCCGCTTTGCCTGGTGAGAGGGAAAAAAGATTCTCTCTGTTGTGCCGTTTATCGGCCCTGAAGAGGGAGTGAAACCAGGTCGACCCCGAATAGGAACAGAACTTAAAGGACAAAGGGATTTATTCAGGACTGTATTAAAATAACCCAGATCTTTGCACTAAAGCGTGTCCCAGGGAAGGGGGGAAAATAGGCAGTTTTGAAATCCACTCCCCAAAATTGGTTTGCACCGCACTCACCTGGCGGTCCGGTGCTTAGGATGCCAGGCTTCCCCTGCAGGGGGCTCGGTTTCCATCTCCGGTCAGGGAGCTATGATCCCATGTGGCCGAAAAGAAGCCTTTATCTTTCCGCATAATCCCAGCGTCTTTTCAAGTTTATTATTATGTATCAATTTATATTATATAATAACATAATAGCATAATATATCGCAACAATTCATATATCTATATGAAAGTGAAACGGGAAAGTATTAGTTGCTCACTCATCTCTGACCGTCTGTGACCCCGTGGACTGTAACCCCTCAGACTCCTCTGTCCACGGGATTCTCCAGGCAAGAATACTGGAGTGGGTTGCTGTTTCCTTCTCCAGGGGACCTTCCCACCCAGGGATCCAATCTGGGTCTCCTGCACTGCACGCAGGTTCTTCACCAGCTGAGCTGTCATGGACGCCTGCATGTGTGTGTGTGTGTGTGTGTGTGTGTGTAGCGACCTCATGGTACACACTTAGACAATGACCCGAACCACGGTTCCAGGGTGCCCGATGGACAGATGGCATCTCACAGGTGGACACATGGAACCACGCGTCACAAGACTGGTTGTCTCCAGCAGGAAGTGTTTGCAGAAAGCCCTCCATCAAGAAAACAAAACATGCACCCAGGACATTTTACCTTCAGAGCTAAGACTATAGTCAGTTCAGTTCAGTCACTCAGTCGTGTCCGACACCTTGTGACCCCGTGGACTGCAGCACGCCAGGCCTCCCTGTCCATCACCAACTCCCAGAGCTTGCTCAAACTCATGTCCATGGAGTCGGTGATGCCATCCAGCCATCTGTCACCCCCTTGTCCTCCTGCCTTCAATCTTCCCCAGCATCAGGGTCTTTTCCAATGACTATAGTACATACTTCTGAAAACACAAATACTACTTTTTGTGATATGTAAAAACGTGACTTTCTGCTGAAGAACAGATGAAAAAAAGAAGGAAAAGTTAAGTTTTCCTGGCATAAGATAAAGCAGATGCCGGGGAGAAAACAAACCAGGCAGTGTCTCAGGAAATTTTATTTCTGCTTTTATATGAGTTTGAGCAATCTCCGGGAGATAGTGAAGGACACGGAAGCCTAGCGTGCTGCAGTCCATGGGGCCGCAAAGAGTCAGACGTGACTTGGTGAGCGAACGACAACAGGACCGAGTTCTGGGCTTCCCCCGCTAGGCTGTTTAGCAGAGTAGGTGCTCAAAAATATGTGTGAGATAAAGGAATGAGGTCCTTTTGCCACTTTCCATGGAGTTGGTCTTCATCTTCTTGATTGCTCTGTGCCAGCTCTTTACATATGATGGTCATTTAGCCGTGCGCTTTTGTGTAATGCTAATATTCGCTGTCAGTGTACTGGTTTCCTTTTATCTTTATCCTGTTTTTTTTTTTTAATATTTATTTTTGGCTGTGCTGGGTCTTCGTTGCTGAGCACAGGCTTTCTCTGGAGGCGACGAGCGGAGGCTACTCTCTGGCCGGGCTGCAAAGGCCTCTCAGTGTGGTGGTGTCTCTTGTTGTGGAGCCCAGAGTCCAGGGTGCACAGGTTTCACGAGTTGTGGTGCACGGGTTTAGCGGGTCCGTGGCATGTGGGATCTTCCTGGACCAGGAATTGAACCCATGTCTCTTGCACTGGGAGGCAGATATCTGTACCAGTGAGCCATCAGGGAAGCCGTATAGTGGAGTTTGTGTGGTAATTTTAACCATGTTTCGTACTCAAATCTGTCATTCTTCTTCGTCACAAAGAAAGGGACTTTCCATTATACGCATATATAGATGTTACAAGAGATGCCTGTCTAGTAGTTACTTAGGTTTGTTCTCCAGCTGGAACTGTGTGTGTTTCTTGGCTGTGCTGCGTGACATATGCTATCTTAGTTCCCACAGGAAGAATCAAACCCAGGTCCCCTGTGGTAGAAGCTCAGAGTCGTAGCCACTGAAACCCCAGGAAATTCGCTCCAGTTGGAATTTTCCTGCTTGTGATTTAAAGGAAGATCTGACCTAAGTCCCACTCCCTCACGCCACAGATAACTGGACAAACAAAACCAGGCCCAGGTGTTGAATAGTCCACATTCTCCCCCACCGATTACCAAGACTCTGCTGGCTTAACACAGAATGCATTTCCAAACGAGTCTTTCTCTGATGTTTCTCTGGTTGCTGCTCCTGATGTCGGACACCGTCGTAGATACGGAACGACTGTATCGAATGCAGAATCTTTTTAAGAACGTTGGCTGGCGCTGCCAAAAGCCTTTCTCTTGAATCTGTACAAATGCTCCTTCCCAGCTGCGGCTGCAAGCTGCCATCCGCACCTTCCTCATCCGTGTGTGTGCGTCTGTTAGTAGCTCGGTCAGGTCCAGCTCTTTGCAACCCCACTGACTGCAGCCCGCCAGGCTCCGCTGTCCATGGGATGCTCCAGGCAAGAAGACTGGAGTGGGCTGCCATGCCCTCCTCCAGGAGATCTTCCCGACCCAGGGGTGGAATCCACATCTCCTGCTCTAGCAGGTGGACTCTTTCCCACTAGCCCCGCCCAGGAAGCCCCCAGATGTCCCTGCCAGCAGCCCCCGGATCATTGCAGTCTCCTGGGTTTTGAGTGTGGTATCCCTCTTGCCCCCATTTGCAACAACACACGACAGTTTATGGAGGCTTGACCCTTTTCAAAGATGCCTCCAGTTTGGTACAAACGGGAAGGCACAGTCAGGACCTTAGGTAGAGGAGTTGGGAGGGAAAAAAAAAAGGGGAAAAAATCAAGGCTCAAAATTACCTGTCACTGCTGGCCCTGTCACAGGTGATCGGCGTCTCTAATGAATTCCACACTCATGTCAGACAGGCTTTTTTTTTCTCTTTTCCCTTTCTCACCAGCGAGCAAACTCTTCAGGAAAGAGAGAATGATGCCGACGGGCCAGCTCAGGCTCCCTCTCTCAAACCCTGGCGGGTCTTTGTCCTATTTCCAGGGCATGGTGGGCAGGCAGGGAGAGGGGAGACCACCAAAGACCCCGAGGGTGGCCAGCTACCTGTGCGTGCGGGCCAGGACGTAGGATGGAGGAGGGAGGAGGCATTCAGGGGAACCACCCACTCTCCCTTTAAATCTGCCCCATCCCCTTTTAGGGACTTCCTCCTTAAAGACGCTCCAGCCCTCCTGCCCAGCAGTCCTGGCTCCACGGTCCACAGGAGAATCTTCACAGAGAGTGCTTCTGCGATTTAATTTCTCAGTGGAAACGACATCTGTGTAAAGAATCCACAGGTGACCCGGCTTCACGCCCTGGGTCGGGACGATGCCCTGGAGGAGGGCATGGCCACCCACCACAGTATTGTGGCCTGGAGAATCCCATGGACGGAGGAGCCCGGTGGGCTGCAGTGTGTGGGGTCGCAAACACTCGGACACGACTGAGTGACAAACACTTCAGTTTATTAGAGGGGCGCTCTTGGAGGCTCAGACGGTAAAGGATCCGCCTGTAATGGAAGAGACCCGGGTTCCATCCCTGGGTCGGGAAGATGCCCCGGAGGAGGGCATGACCACCCACGCCAGTATCCTTGCCTGGAGAATCCCATGGACAGAGGACACTCGGCGACTCTATAGAAATTACATCTCGTACGTATATTCCGTTTAGAGAGGATCCTATTGAGGCACTCACATGATGGAGATCGCAAACAAAAAGGTTCCAGTGAATTAAAAAAAAAAAGAAAAGAAAAGAAAAAAACTTCATTGAGATAATCATAAAACTATTTTTCCTCGTCTGACTACAGCTGTGGGGCACGTTGCCATGGCAACCGCTTTCCTGGCGAGCCTGTCGGTAGCCAGAGGTCTCCGGTGGACCGTCGCCGGGCCCCTCGTACATAATGCCTCGCTCATCATCCGCGGCTCCTGAAATGTGTCAGAAAACATTATCGGGAGCGGAAGGCCAGTTCTTGCAGCTCCCCATAAATTTATAGATAATCAGGTCCTTAGCGGCTGCCAAAGGGTGGGATGAGGGGGGCGGCTGCCTGGATTAGAGGTCAGCGACCCACGGTGGTTGGTGGTGGGGCGGGTAGTGGTGCAGAGAAAAAGATGCTAAGAATCCACGCGCCCCCTTATCCCCAGCTGCATCTCAGCATCTTTGCAGGTGACCCAGTTAACACCCTGTGAGCACAGAACAACTCTGCCAAATTTGCTACACTGAATCGGTTCCATAGATGGTTACACATTTGGCCACAGCTAAGGAAACCCACAACGCACTCCAGTGTTCTTGCCTGGAGAAGAATCCCATGGACAGAGGAGCCCCGCAGCGGGGTCGCAAAGAGTCAGACACCACTGAGCGACGAGCGCACACTTAAAATATTGCACACGCTTCCTGGAGCCTGTTTCTTTCAATCTTTCACTTCGTGCAGGCAGAACCTTGGATACACAAGGCTTTTAGGATGCTCGTTTGATGAAATGAATATTTGCAATATCTCCTAAGGAAAATGGGTTATTCCAGAAAGCACTGTGGGGAGACACGGAAAAAAAGAAAAGAGAGAGGGAGAGAATTCTTTTTAGACAGTCTTCCCCCATGTAAGTGATATCTGAAAATTAGAATGATGTGCCCAAGTGGCTCAGACGGTAAAGAAGCTGTCTGCCGTGCAGCAGACCGCAGTTTGATTCCTGGGTCTGGAAGACCCCCTGAAGGAGGAAATGGCAGCCCACTCTAGCATTCTTGCCTGGAGAAGCCCACGGACAGAGGAGCCTGGCGGGCTGCCGTCCACTGGGTGGCAGAGAGTCAGGCCCGACGGAAGATACTGAGCATGCACGCACGCTCAAAATAATTACATCTGCACACATACTGAAGCCTTGAATGGCTCTCCTCCCCTTAAGCGCATTTTTTACTAATTCCCACAGATTGATCCATTTGAGAATATTTATTGGAGCGTAGTTGGTTTCCAATGTTGGGTTGATTTCCAGTGTTTCAGGTTACAGCAAGTGATTCATTTACACGTAAACATGTGCACACTGTTTTTTGGACTCTTTTCCCATGGAGGTCGTTGCAGAGCACTGTGTAAACTTGGAAACCATAAATTTGTTTTCTTTTTTTTCCTCCTTTTTTATTTTTTAAATTATGGAAGTATGAGGACACATTTATAGGAGACTCGGAAAATACAGAACAAAGTTACATGTTGCTGTTGAGCAATCGCTCAGTCACATCCGACTCTTTGCGATCCCACGGACTGCAGCATGCCAGGCTTCCCTGTCCTTCTCCAACTCCCAGAGCTTGCTCAAACTCATGTCCATAGAGTTGGTGATGCCATCCAACCATCTCATCCTCTGTCGTCCCCTTCTCCTCCTGCCTTCAATCTTTCCCAGCATCAGGGCCTTTTCAAATGAGTCAGTTCTTTGCATCCAGTGACCAAAGGATTGGAGCTTCAACTTTAGCATCTATCCTTCCATTGAATATTCAGGTTGATTTCCTTTAGGAGTGAGTGATTTGAACCTCATGAACCGTATGAAAAGAAGAGGTGATGGTTTCTTTTAAAGGCATGGATCTTGTAAAGTACACTTTAAAAAAAAAAAAAGCCAGTATTTGCTTCTCAATATATTCATAATGTCAGAGAAAATTGTATCTGGGACACAGTCGTCTGCAAAATCCCAAAATCAGCATTCCGAAAAAGGGTCATGTCCTGATTGGAAGGAGAAGGGAAATCGGAACAGACACTGTCCACCCCTGCAGATCGGCTGCCCTCCCCAGTTAGAGGCCCCGAGGGCAGGTCCTTGAGGTCAGGAAGAGCTGAGGGAAGGAGACGAGGTCCCAGGTGGTGGCGAGGGGCCCGCAGGCTCCAGGTGCCTGCCTTCCGGTGGCGCAGGCTCGGCCGGCTTGCGTGCAAACCCGCGGACCGTGGGCGGGGCTCAGGGATGCGACTCCCACCTTGCCATCCCACCTGCAGAAGGCCTGCACGCATGCTGAGTCGCTCAGTCATGCCTGACTCTCTGAGACCCCACGGACTCGAGCCCCACTAGGCTCCTCTGTCCCTGGGACTCTCCAGGCAAGAACGCTGGGGCGGGTTGCCGTGCCCTCCTCCAGGGCATCTTTCCCGCCCAGGGCTTGAACGTGTGTCTCTTCCATTTTCTGAATGGCAAGCAGGTTCTTTACCCCAAGCACCAGCCACGGAAGGCATAGAGATACAACCCTGTTATCACACAGGTATGACCCTCTCCCCCAACGCGCAGTCTCAGAGGCCTCCCCACCTGGCATTCTGCAGACCCTCCAAGCAAGACCGGGTGGGCAGCTAGAGGGAGCAGGTAGAGTCCGGAAGGGGCGAGAAGGAGGGACAGACTCGGAAAGCTCTCCAGTGGGCCTGGAGCTCACGGGGGACTCCGGCTGAGTACCCCCTGGAGGCGCCAGGGGTCGCCCAGGTAGGGGCCCCCACGAGCAGGAGAGATGGCCCTGGAGCGTCTGACCGGCTCTGGCTGCAGCCGCTCAGAAACGCGGCTGGAGGCGGTCTTGGGGCCAAAGGGAAACACGTTTTCACATTTTCTCAGCCAAGAAAAAAAAATGCTGATGTGATAATTATCACGAGGCAGGCTGTGCAGAGAGCTGGCTTCTTTGTCATCGGTCCCCACCGGAGTCGAGTGTCTCCAGGATCATCTTCCTCATGTCTCAGAAGCCGACCGGGCGCCCTCTTTTCCTTTCTCATTTCCCCTCTGGCCTGTCTTCCAGACCTTTTGTCTGCTTCACCCTGTCCAGGATTTTGGACCCGCGAGGAGGACTCCGAATGGGTTAAGGCTCATTGCGGGTGGCAGCTCTGACAGCCGGTGTCCCCGAGTGTAGACGGAACGACCCCCAGGAGGTCTCCGGGGGCCCCTGGCGGTGAGAAGAGGAGGTCTGTCACCGGAGGAAAGGCTTCCTTCCGGTCCGCTTTCTGTGGACGCTATGGAGGCTTCAAGTCAGTGGCCCCCTCGATCACCGAGGACGGCAAATCCTCAGAGAGCCTCCCGGCACGGGATCCGGAAATCTGCCTCCAGAGGCAGCAAGACCAGCCTGAGAACTAAAGGGCGGTTTTCAGACATCGCTGGTAGGGAGACTGTTACTGGAATTCCCAGATGTGCAGACAAGGAGCTCTGAGCCAACAGGCGTCACCCACGGCTGCCTCGACCTGGACCTGCGGGGTGGCCTGTCTGCAGGAGGCCCCCCTCCCACCGCTCCTCAGGGCTTCAGGCCCGCCTCCCCGAGGTCTCTCTCTCTCCTTCTCCCTCTTTTTTTCTCTCTCTCTCTCTGTGTCCGTCACCTACGCTGTCTGTTGTCTCCCTGTCCGTCATCCGTCTAGTGTCTCTGTCTCTGGTCTGTCTCTCTCTGTGTCCGTCATCTATTATCTGTCATCTCCCCACCCGTCCTCTGTTATCTGTATCTGCTGTCTCTCGTGCCTGTCTGTCCCTCTGTCCCTGTATCCATGTGTCCGTCTGTCTGTCCATTTCTGTGTCGGTCGCTTCTCTGTCTTTCTCTCCCTTCACCCCCAGTGCTGTTGAACTTGACTGTGGCTCACACCTCCTGCCACGTCCATTCACAAAAGCTGCTGGAAATTTCTGCATCATTTGAGCCTCACCAAGGACAAAGCTGACTTGTATCTGACTGCACGGCTGAACGCTGACCCCTGACACCTCCCTCAAGTTGAGAACCTCTCTGGGTGGGGTGAGTACCTGCTCACATATGCTTCCCCGTGTCCTTGTCTTGGCCTTGACCCTCAGCCTTACATCCGCCTGGTCCCCAGACCCCTACTCTCTGCCTGAGGGGCCTTTGGTTAGTTCTGACTCCAGGCTGGGCCCCCTCACCGGCAATGAGCATTCATCTCCAGCTCCTTCAGCCACTGTCTGTGCCGAACACAGCCCGATGCGCTCCATCTGCCTGTGGGAACCTCCGCGCCTTTTCCAGGGGACCGAGAAACACAAGCCAACCCACGTGTGTCTCCAAGCATGCCTCGCACCAGGTCCTGGGAGAGCTGGCTGAACATGGGGAAATACTCTCGGGAGCACTGCCTCCAGAGGCCAGCAGGGAAGATGGTGATATCACATCCCTCCAGGGGTTGGCGTGGGGGGCGTATGTGAATACAAAGCCGGGTGTTGTTGTTCAGTCGCTCAGTCGTGTCCAACTCTGTGACGCCACGGACAGCAGCACGCCAGGCCTCCCTGTCCATCACCAATTCCTGGAGCTTGCTCAAACTCATGTCCATTGAGTCAGTGATGCTATCCAGCCATCTCATCCTCTGTCGTCCCCTTCTCCTCTTGCCCTCAATCTTTCCCAGCATCAGAGTCTTTTCCAATGAGCCAGTTTTTTGCATCCGGTGGCCAAAGGATTGGAGCTCTCAGCTTCAGCATCAGTCCTTCCAATGAATATTCAGGGTAGATCTCCTTCAGAATGGACTGGTTGGATCTCCTTGCAGTCCAAGGGACTCTCAAGAGTCTTCTCCAACACCACAGTTCAAAGCATCAGTTCTTCGGCGCTCAGCCTTCTTTATAGTCCAACTCTCACACCCATACATGACTACTGGAAAAGCCAGAGCCTTGACTAGATGGACCTTTGTTGGCAAAGTGATGTTTCTGCTTTATCAAGTGTTGCCTAGGTTGGTCATAGCTTTCTTTCCAGGAAGGAAGCGTCTTTCCACTTCATGGCTGCAGTCACCATCCACACTGATTTTGGAGCTCAGGAGGAAGTCTAGGATTGCCGGCACCTGGCCAGCCCATCCTGGTGCCCTCCACTCAACCTGGCAGCCCTTCCCCCAAGGAGCCCCGGGCAATGTCCTCTTTGGCCAAGGCCACCGCGTTCCCAGCACCCCTCAGTGCTGACGTTGGGGTGATGGGCTTGGACCAAAGCCAGCTCCACCCACCCTGGTGCCACAGCTTTGGGAGTGACATCGCCCATCGGGAGACTCAGTTTGTCCAGACGTGCATTGGAGCTGAGACCCATCTCAAGGGGCCATCGTGGGCGTCAGGAGGCTGGCTGCTCAGAGGTCGTCAGGGAAACCCTCCCCCTTCCGGACCCCTCCCACCCCCTCCTCACAGGGAAGAGAAGGCAATCAGGGCCCGTTTCGCCTGGGATTATCGCTGAGGGATTTCCAGGGTGGTCCAGTAGTTAGGACCTCACCTTCCAATGCCGGGAGTGAGGGTTCAATTCCTAGTCTGGGAGCTAAGATCCAACTTGCCTCGTGTCCCCAAAACCCAAAACATAAACCAGAGGCAATGTTATAGCACGTTCAGTAAAGACTCTAAAAATGTCCACATCCAAAAAAAAGGGAAGGATTATTGCCAGTGCTTCGTGAGGAATATCCATGTGTCTCACCCACCCCTTGGTCTTACACATCCAAACTCAAAGGACTGTGAGAAATAAATGCGTGTTGTTCGGGTCCCCCAGGCTACGGCATTTTGTCATGACGGCCCTAAGAGATTGATGCAATGTCCGAGGTCCCATGGCTGACGTGGAGGCGGAGGGCTCTGAACGCAGAGCAGTGAGCCAGAAGTCTGAAGGGCACTGCGAGGGAGATGGATGGGGTTTAGCAGCCGCCTCAAAAGGGATCTGGTTGTACCGGGCTCGCCACGCTCTTGGGTGCCGCTATCCGTGGTTTCCACGACAACCCGCAGCGAGGCTGGGAAACCTCTTCCATCCGTCTGGATGCCTGCACACCCTTTCTGACCACCCGCCTGCCTCCAGGGGGCTCTCCCCAAGCCCACACACTGGCTTTGGTTTCCACGCCGGGCTGTTGATTCTGGAATGCTACTGCTGAGTATTCTGAGCAGGCTTTCCTGGTGGCTCAGACGGTAAAGAATCCAACTGCAATACAGGAGACCTGGGTTCCACCCCTGGGTCGGGACGACCTCCTGGAGGAGGGCACGGCCACCCAGTCCATTACTCTTGCCCGGAGAGTCCCAGGGACAGAGGAGCCTGGCAGGCTACAGACCACGGAGTCACAAAGAGTCAGACACGACTGAGAGACCAACACGTTCGCTTTTCTCTGCCTAGGCGCCAGGCACAGCTGTGGTTTTTTCCAGTGGCCATGTACAGATGTGAGAGCTGGACCATGAAGAAGGCTGAGCGCTGAAGAATTGATGCCTCCGAACTGTGGTCCTGGAGAAGACGCTTGAGAGTGCCTTGGACAGCAAGAAGATCCAGCCAATCCATCGTAAAGGAAATCAGTCCTGCATATTCACTGGAAGGACTGATGCTGAAGCTGAAACTCCAGTACTTTGGCCACCTGATGGGAAGAACTGAGTCATTTGAAAAGACACTGATGCTGGGAAAGATTGCAGGCGGGAGGAGAAGGGGATGACAGAGGGTGAGATGGCTGGATGGCATCACTGACGCGATGGACTGAGTTTGAGCAGGCTCCGGGAGTTGGTGATGGACAGGGAGGCCTGGCGCACTGCAGTCCATGGGGTCACAAAGCCAGACACAACCGAGCAGCTGAACAGCAGCAACAAGCCAGTCATCCTTCTGATGCCGCCGCCGTGCCGACGCCGTGAGACCCAGAGCATCGTGGCTGTGCTGGGGGCCGCAGGTTCCCCTCGTGATTTGCTTCCTGTTGAGACCAAAGGGAGCCCCCTGGGTCTCTGAGGGGAGTGCGATGTGCCAGGATATCAGAGACACTCTGGGCTGTCAGGGAAATGACAGACACGTCTCACTCCTTGGTGATACCCACCAGGGTGTCAGTCATCCCGGCTGGGACGTGACAGATCATCAATGAAGGCAGCATATTAGCAGCAGACCCTGAAAGACACCGAGATCCCTGCTCCCATCGGGGAACATGCATAATTCTCCTTCACGTCCCCAGGACCCACAGGTGTGCTCAGGTACCGCAGGCATCCCCGTTCCAAACATCCGTGGCAACCCGGCATGGCTGTGAACACCCAGATCACCCCTGCTGTTACTTCAAACGCCTGTGAGAAAGTCAGAAGAATTCCCCAACCATGGAGACCCGTGAAGAGACATATACAGGGTCTCAAGAGAAGAAATCTATTATTAAAAATCTCACACACTAAGGGGGAGAAAAATTAAAAAAAATAGAGAGAGAGCTTCTCCCAGCTCCTCGAGTATGAAATCTCTGACACTCATTTTTATGTTCTATTAAAACATTTTTTTTTTCATACTAACTTTGAGCAGCTGTAGAGGGGGAAGAACACACACATACACACATGAGTCAAATACGAGCTTTGAAAAATCTGTCAGCTGTCAGCTGTTTCCACTGGAATAAATAATTTTGCACCCCTCTGCTTAACCAGACAGCACAACATGCACGTGTCCAAGTGGCAAGCGGGGCGGGGGAGCCCTGGCCTTTCTGGCTGGAAGCGCCATCTCATAGTAGAGCTGTCTGCCCAGTGAGGACGGTGAGGTCTCTGCTGATGCTTTGACATCAGTGTGGACCAGCGTCCCCGGGAGATGAAGCTCACGGCGACTTAAAGGGGCATCTAAGCGCCCCGTGTGCAGAGGCGGACTCTCCACCCTCTGGTTGCCCCTGGCCCCGCCACTCTCTGACTTGTCCGTCGAAAGGCGTCCTGTCTGCTCCAGTTCCAACCCTTTCTCCTTCTGTTATTTCTCTGCCCGTGTCTCTGCTGCCGTTTTTCTGAAAGCATGATTTCAGTCCTTGTCATTCTCCTGCTTGGGGTCCTTGCCACTTCTGACTTCTCATACGCTATGCTCCTTGGGCTTGGGGTCGGGGCACCATAAGCTTTATAAAGGAGAAGGAAAGAGACTTTGTTTTCTAAATTAATTTTTATCGGCATATCCTTGCTTTTCATACCGATCCCTAGGTCAGGAAGATTGCCCTGGAGAAGGAAATGGCAACCCACTCCGGTATTCTGGCCTGGAGAATCCCACGGACAGAGGAGTCCAGCGGACTACAGTCCACGGGGTCGCAGAGACTCAGACAGGACTTAGTGACTAAACCATACTTGCTCTGGTGGCTCAGTGGTAAAGAATCTGCCTGCCAAGGCAGGAGACGCAGGTTCGATCCCTGGGTTGGGAAGATTCCCTGGAGAAGGAAATGGCAACCCACTCCAGTATTCTGGCCTGGAGAATCCCATGGACAGAGGAGCCTGGTGGGCTAGTCCATGGGGTCGCACAGAGTCAGACACGACCGACTGCACACACACACGCACGCACACACACGGACACACACGCATGCGCGCGCGCACGCACGCGCACACGCACGCACACACGCACACACAGGCGATCCTTGTCTCCATCCAACCTCATCTATACACACACAACCTGTTGTAGAGAGGAAACGCCTGAAGTAATGCTTGAAGGCACCTGTTTAGAGAAGCTTTGTCAAACTAAAGCAAGAGAATGAAAGGCATGGCTCGCGATGGTTTATTTATTCGAAACGTGTTCTTTTCAAGAGAACTCTGCCACGTGGCCAAATCGTTAAAGCTTCTGATCCAGTTCCACGGAGCAAAGAAAGGCTGGAGGCGTTCAGAAAGGTTGAGTCAGAAAGTTAAATTCTGCACCTTCCCTTGCAGATCGGGGAAAACCACTAAGGTTAAAAAAAAAAAAAAGGTCACATGAGTATTCTGTGGACATTGTCTTCTGAGTAAGGCAGAGTGAGACTTCCCTGGTGACTCAAAAGAATCTGCCTGCAGTGAAGGAGATGTGGGTTCAGCCCCTGGGTCGGGAAGATCCCCTGGAGGAGGCAATGGCAGCCCACTCCAGAACTCTTGCCTGGAAAATTCCCTGGGTGCAGGAGCGTGGGGGGCTATAGTCCATGGGGTCCCAAAGACTCAGGCATGATTTACTGACTAAACGCCAACAACCTGTTTTTATATGCGGTAATACGTGTGTTTCCACTCCAGTATTCTAGCTTGGAGAATCCCACGGACTGAGAAGCCTGGCGGGCTGCCGTCCACGGGGTCGCAAAGAGCCAGGCACAACTGAGCGACTGAACCGCAGACACAGATTGCTTTACACTCCCCTGCGTCCCCTCCCTCACCCCCGCCCCCCGCATCCCCT
>SJYG01000184.1:459441-490096 GCA_006410535.1 Litocranius walleri
GGGGGGGGGGGGGGGGGGGGGGGGGGGGGGGGGGGAACAATAGAGGTGGGAACAGGCGTGCAGGGTCCGGGGGCTGACAAACAGGCGCTGCGAAAAGCAGGGGCGGGGGGAAGTCTCATGTTTATGAATGAGACACGTAGCTCCTGGCCCCAGGCGATAGCCGGTCCGTGTGGCCTCTAACAAGGTTATCGGGGAGGTGGCCAGGAATTGGGCCGATTCTTTTCCCAAGCCGGGGCCTCGTGCCCTGTTTCTCCTGAGGCATCGTAGGTGGGAGAGACGAGCACGTCCCTGCCCTTCAACCCCTTCTGCCTTTTTCCAGCAAAGCGGACTGTTTTGTGCTCAGCAGAGCATCGACCTGGGCTCAAGAGAGGAAACCCTTTTGCCAAAATATCCTCATTTCGGCCCAAACATCTCTTTCATGTCCTGACACCCGGGTGCCATACACACGATTCCGGGGACTCCAGACTCTCCTGGGAGTTCTAGGTGGAAGGGTGAAGGCTCGAAGTCTCAGAGCCGCCCAGAGTTCACAGTCTGAGCGACTCTGCACACTGGGGTCACGGAAGCCACTTGACATAAAGCGGTCCCGGGCGAGCAGAGAACAGGTGGGTCAGTGAACGGGATCTTGCCTGAGCTCGGAGACCGCGGCTGAAATAGCCCATCAGAGCTGAGTCACGAGGTAGACGATACCGGGTGTGTGTGAGCGTCACCAACAGCATCTCTGGTTCGTTTCATGGACTCAGGGCGGTCCCGGCGTGCATGCACCCCCACTGCATCTGCAGCGATGGAGTCCCCGGAGTGCAGTCTATTTGAAGTTGGGCTGTATGAGCGTAGACTCTTTCGCTCAGACCAGGGCACCCGGTAACTTCGGAGCAGGATTTCTGGACTCTAGCTCTGGATGCCAGCAGGGCATGTAGGGGATTCAAGCTTGAGATCAGGCTCTTGACAGTTCAGGCAGGGCGTTTCCACTCTTGATATAACATGGATGCTTTTTCGAAATTTCCCAAGTAGAAGGCAGCTTCTCTGACTGGGGTAGCAAGGGGTTGTATCCATCATAGTTCTCCAGAAAAACAGAAGTGACAGGATGCGTGTGTATGCGTACATGGAAAGAGATTTAAGACTGTTGTTCAGTCGCTCAGTCGTGTCCCACTCTTTGCAACCCCGTGGACTGCAGCACTCCAGGCCTCCCTCCATCACCAGCTCCTGGAGTCCACCCAAACCCATGTCCACTGAGTTGGGGATGCCATCCAACCGTCTCATCCTGTCGTCCCCTTCTCCTGCCTTCAGTCTTTCCCAGCATCAGGGTATTTTCCAATCAGTCAGCTCTTCACATCAGGTGCCCAAAGCACTGGAGCTTCAGCTTCAGCATCAGTCCTTCCAATGAATATTCAGGACTGATTTCCTTTAGGATTGATTGGTTTGATTCTCTTGCTGTCCAAGGGACTCTCAAGAGTCTTCTCCAACACCATGAGGTCAACCGGTAGCCTGGAGACCCAGGAGGAGCTGATGCCACAGCTCAAATTCAAGGGCCACATGGAGGCGAAAATCTCTCTTCCATTTGGGAGGCTGGGCTTTTCTGTTTCTCGTATGACTTTCAGCTGGTTAGGTGCGGCCCACCCATGGCATGGAGAGCAATCTGCTTCATTCGAAGTCAACGGATTTCAATGCTTGTCCCATCCAAGGAATAGCCTCGCAGCAGCATCTAGGATGAAGGTTGGCCTAACATCTGGGTCTGTGGCTCAGACAAGGCGACACGTAGAATTCACCACCACAAGGGGTCAAGAATGGGACCTCAGTTCTCCGCCCTTAGGGGAGAAAAATAACTCCAGAAATGCTATTGGAATCAAAATGGTGTGCTCAGTCACATCTGACTCTCTGTGACCCCAGGGGCTGCCTCCTCTGTCCGTGGGATTTCCCCAGCAAGAATACTTGAGGAGTTGCCGTTTCTCTCTCCAGGGGATCTTCCCAACCCACATGTCTCATGCACTTGCCCTGGCAGGAGGATTCGCTATGGCTGCACCGCCTGGGAAGCCCCCCAAACACTCTCACTTCCTTGTTATCTAGGGAAGTGAAATGACACCGTGGTCAAGCTTCAGTGTCCAACAGCCCACAGGGATGGCTTCAGGATTTGTGCCATCTCTGAGCCCCCATTTCCTCATCTATCAATTCAGTGTTAGTCACTCAGGCATGTCCGACTCTTGGCGACCCTGTGGGCTGTAGCCCACCAGGCTCCTCTGTCCATGGGATTCTCCAGGCAAGAACACTGGAGTGGGTTGCCATGCCCTCCTCCAGGGGATCTTCCTGACTGAAGGATGGAACTTGGGTCTCTTGCATCACAGGTGGATTCTTTGCCATCAGAACCACTGGGGAAGCCCATCTATCAACAATATTGCAATAAAATTTTTTAAAAAATAAAGACTGAAAAATGAGAAACACAAAGACTCAGAGTTTGGATTCTCTGGGTCCTTAATAGTTCTGTCTTGAGGCATCAATAATCCAATGCAGAGTTTTTTAACTTTGCGGTCATCTCTATGTCCCCTGTACAAGTTTTCACCACCTTCTAGTACACCTGTGGTGGTGTTCTAGTGTCTCTGGTGCCTACATGGATGGATGGGTGGATGGATGGATAGATAAGTGGATTGATGGACTGACTGATGGCTGGATGCAGGGATGGATGGATGATGGATGGGTGGATGATGATGGATGATGGATGGATGGATGATGGATGGATGGATAGACCTGTAGGAAAAATTGTGTTTGTATGTACAGATTATGATTAGATTATTAGACTTTTTTTTTTGGAAAGCTGAGCTTTCTCCCAAAATTTCTTTATCATCATCCAGAAATTCTGCATGTCCTCATTTGTGACAATGCATAGGACAATCTATTTTTAAATCATAAAAAAGTTTAAATGCTTTTTGTCATGGGATTTTTAAACCGGAGAAAATCCTCCTTCCGTTATCTGTCATTATTAGCAGGGTAAGTATTTCCTCTTCAGAATCATCTATTTTCTTTGCCCGAGGAAGTTCGTATGGGTGGTTGAAATGTGCCCGGGTGACGAATCAGCTGATCCACCCAGAGAAACCTCTGTGTACACGTAAAATAAAACTGGACACAAGTCAGACCAGCATCATTGTTTTACTGATCTTCCCCGGCTCCGGCAACAAGAGACAAACGCTCTGGTCTCGTGGGCAGTACAGGGGCGGCCTTTACTCCAGGGCTACCACGTGCCTCCGACGCGCGTGGGACGCAGGAACGGCTGACCTGCACAGGGCGGAAGTGCAGAGACTCTACACAGGCAGTTCAGTCCTCTAAACCGCAGCAAGGGGATTAAGAGCAGCAACCAAAAAAAAAAAAAAATTTTTTTTTTAAATCCAAAAAATGATTTCAGCATTGCTGGTGAAACAGATTGCCACCAAGTGGAATCAATGGCTTCTGCCGTGAAGAAGCTTAAAACAATAAAGCCGCGCGGGGCTCTTCAGGCACGCCTGGATTTCCTCTTGTTTGTTACTCTTTTGTCGGGCTGAAACTGAAAGTGCTAGTCGCTTCAGTCGCGTCTGACTCTTCTCGGCCCTGAGGACTGTGCCACGCCAGGCATCACTGTGTCGTCCACTGTTTCCCCGTCTATCTGCCTCAGTCCTGGGACCGGATGCCAAGATCTTCGTTTTCTGAAAGTTGAGCTTTTGGCCAACTTTTTCACTCTCCTCTTTCACTTTCATCAAGAGGCTCTTTAGTTCCTCTTCACTTTCTGCCATAAGGGTGGTGTCATCTGCATATCTGAGGTTATTGATATTTCTCCCGGCAATCTTGATTCCAGCTTGTGCTTCTTCCAGCCCAGCGTGTCTGATGATGTACTCTGCATAGAAGTTTAATAAGCAGGGTGACAGACAATACACAGCCTTGACGGACTCCTTTCCTGATTTGGAACCAGTCTGTCGTTCCATGTCCAGTTCTCACTGTTGCTTCTTGACCTGCATACAGATTTCTCAGGAGGCAGGTAAGGCGGTCTGGTATTCCTATCTGTTAAAGAATTTTCCACACTTTGCTGTGATCCACACAGTCAAAGGCTTTAGTGTAGTCAAGGAAGCAGAAGTACCTATTTTTCTGGAATGCTCTTGCTTTTTCAATGACCCTGTGGATGTTGTCAGTTTGATCTCTGGGTCATCTACCTTTTCTTAAGCCAGCTTGAACATCTGGAAGTTCTCAGCTCACGTACCACTGGAGCCTAGCTTGAAGGATTTTGAGCATTACCATCTACAGGTGAATGGATGAACCAAACGGAGCCCATCCAGACGATGAAATGAAAACCAGCTACAATGCACTGAAACACTGACGCAGCCTACAAGTTGAATAACCCCCAGAATCAGGGTGCTTAGTGAAAGAAGCCAGCCAGAAAAAGCCACATATTATTCCATGACTCCGTTTATACGAGTTGTCCAGAACAGGGAAATCTATAGACACGGAAAGTACACTAGATATGGCCTAGAGGGTGGGGGTCTGGGTGGAGGTCAGAGAAATGACCACAGATAGACATGTGGTCCCGTTTTAGAGGGGTCATGGGAAGATTCCGGAATTAGATTGCAGTGATGGTTGCTAACATAGTATGTCTGTGTGCTAAGTCGCTCAGGTCCTATCTGACTCTTTGTAACCCCATGGACTGTAGCCCGCCAGGCTCCTTTGTTATGAGATTCTCCAGGCGAGAATGCTGGAGTGGCTTTTCATTTCCTCCTCCAGGGGAATCTTCCAGACCCCAGGATCAAACCCACATCTCTTATGTCTCCTGCATTGGCAGGCGGTTTTTACCACTTAGCACCACGTGAGAAGCCTCAGTCAGTCAGTCAGATCAGTCACTCAGTCATGTCCGACTCCTTCCGACCCCATGGGAAGCCTAAAAAGCGTGGAACTGTCTCTTCAAAAGAAAAAAAAAGTGAATTTCATGGTATGTAATTTGTATCTCTATAGCGCTGTTTTAAAAATCATCATGAAGGTGGGTTTTTTACATCCTTCCTTGTCTGCAATACTCCTGGGTTCGATCCCTGGGTGGGGAAGATCCCCTGGAGGAGGGCATGGCAACCCACTCCAGTATTCCTGCCTGGAGAATCCCACGGACAGAGGAGCCTGGTGGGCTACAGTCTGTGGGGTCGCAAAGAGTCAGACACAACTGAGCAACTAACACTTGTCTATTTCACAATTTTTAAGGCAAAGTCCTTTTCCTCTGTGGTTATCCATTACTTTCCTTGCTGTGGAGTTCTGTCAAATGGGGTCTTATTGCTGTTGTTCAGTCAGTTCCAACTCTTTGTGACCCCAAGGATTATAGCCCACTAGACTCCTCTGTGCTCCACTATCCACCGAAGTTTGCTAACATTCATGTCCATTGAGTCGGTGATGCCATCCAGCCATCTCATCCTCTGTCGTCCCCTTCTCCTCCCGCCTTCAATCTTTCCCAGCATCAGGGTCTTTTCCAAGGAGTCAGTTTGCATCAAGTGGCCAAAGTATTGGAGCTTCAGCTTCAGCATCTATCCTTCCAATGAATATTCAGGCTTGATTTCCTTTAGGATGGACTGGTTGGGTCTCCTTGCAGTCCGAGGGACTCTCAAGAGTCTTCTCCAGCATCATAGTTGGAAAGTATCAATTCTTTGGTGCTCAGCCTTCTTTATAGTCCAACTCACACATCCATTCAAGTGTGTACTACTCATTCACACACCACACATACACACAGGCACAAACACACGCAAGCCTTTTTTCCCCAGCACAAAAAGCCCAGCTAAAACTGTTTAGCCCCAGGAGTCAAGAGCAAGTGTCTGCAATCACAGCCACCACCACACACTCAGGATGCTGTGGACGGCCCGCCTTTCCAGAACAGCCCGAGAACCCAGGGCACCTGCAGCCCAGCCACACACCTGGCCCCCAAGGACCTTCCCTGACCCCTGCTGGGATGCACACAGCCTCCCACCCCGCCAGCCACAGCACCAGCGCCCAGGGATGCCCCCCACCCCACCTTGCAGACCGGCCCCCTTCCCGGGGAGGAGCTGAAGACCGTTTGTCTGCATCATTCACCGCTTCGTGCCTAACAGACAACGGCGTGGCTCCAAGGCTGCCTCGCTGACGGTGCCGTCCAAGGGGGGTTGCCCCGCGCCCCGTGCCCCCCAGAGAGAGACCCCCTTCTCACCTGCCCTCTGCATGCCAGGCATCTGATGGCATCTCTTCTCGATAGACAGCCCTGTCTCCCTGCTCACTTCCTGCGGGAAGCGGGGACGCTCTCTGCAAGGAAGAGAAGCCAGCCCGGAATGCTTATTGACAAAACAAAGATGACATGTTTACATAATTGGTGACAAGTCTTGCTTCTTAGTTCTCACCTTCTGTTCATTAGGCTGCCGTGACACTGTCCTCCCCTCTACTTTCCCCGCCAGCCCCCGCCCCCCAGCCAGTCTTCCCAGAAACAAAAAGACAGAAGACTACGAATGAGGAGCCATGGAATCGATGTGCCCTAAACTCACCCGAGACCTGAGACCACGCCCGCCTCGCTGGGGTCTCGGTTGCCAGGTGAGCATTTCACGAGATGTTTTAATGGGCTTCCCTGGTGCCTCAGACCGTAAAGAACTCACCTGTCAGTGCAGGAGACCTGGGTTTGATTCCTGGGTCGGGAAGATCCCCCTGAAGGAGGGGATGGCAACCCACTGCAGTGTTCTTGCCTGGAGAATCCCACCGATGGAGGAGCCTGGTGGGCTACAGTCCACGGGGTCGCAAAGAGTCATGCACGACCGAGCGACTAACACTTTCATTTTCATTGACAAGGCGGAGGTCACCTGCCCCCCACCTCCGCCAACCCAGAGCTGTCTCCTTGCAGGTAAGGCGAATGCGGCCCACATATCTCAAGCTCCCCAGAGGCTTGAATCAGTGGACCAGAGGCTTGAATCAGAGGACAGAGGTAACAGATGGGTGCCCAGCCCTGCTGACCAGTCGGGGCTCGGGGGGGGTGTACATCCAAGCAGCTACAAAAGCTCAGCGCTGCAGGCTCACCTCAGGTTCTGCCCTTCTGCGCCCGCCCCCCCCCCCCCCCCCATAGCTCTCCCCATTCGGTATCTCCCCCGTACCCAGAGACAAATCTTGCAAACCCCATCAAAACATTTAAGGATTGAAGTGGGCGGTGGCGTCTTCTCCCCAGTGGCTGAGGGCGAGGCCGCCCACCCCGTTTCATTCGTTTGCACGCCTGGAGCAGACCTCAGCCTCCACTGTTTAATCGAAACAGTCTCCCACCATCTCTCTAATGTTTGGGGTAAAGGGAGGGAAGACGAGGAAAGAGCAAGAGTGCTTTTGCCAAACCCTTTAAACACATGCATCGCGGAGTAAATTGGACCCACGTGTTGTCCGTTTCATTTAGTCTTAATCTTTCAAAACGCTGGTGGGGTCACAGCGGTTTGATTTTTCCAGAGCGTGTTCGGAATTCTCGGGGCTTCTGAACGAGGGAGAAGCAGTTTGTTAGCAAATTTTTCACGTTATCCCACAGAGGAGCCTGAGTTCTCTGGTACAAGGGAAAAAAATAAATAAATTTCCTGACGTTGGAATGGGGCTAACAAGGAATGTTTCTGCTTAGCCCTCTGTTACAGCAAGCAAAACACTAACCCTCTCAGAGGGGAGTTCACACCTTGTTGGGGACTGTGGATGTGACTTCAAAGAGTCTCTCTCTGTAGACAAGTAATACCTACACCCTTTAAGATCGAAGCAGACAGTGCTAACAGTGTCTTCAACATCCCAAATCCTGGTGGGGCTGGGAGTGAGTGGACGAAGCAGCAGGCCAGAGCTGACCAGGGCCCCTTCTAAAATAAACAGCACCATGTGATGTTGGGCCAAGAACCAGCGCCTGTCACCTGGATGTTGGCACCTATCTCACCATCCAGCTTTCCAAAAACTAACCCGCAAACCCCACCCTCCCCATGCAAGCAACCTACGTGTCCACTGACAGGCGATGCGGTACATAAAATAGAATGGAATATTACGCAGCCATGAAAAAGAACGAAATTTGCCTTTTGCAACAACTTGGATGGACCTAGAGGTTTTCATATTAAGTGAAGTATGTCAGCCAGAAAAAGGCAAATATCACGTGACATCTCATTCATGTGGAATCTAAAAATTAATAGGAATGAACTTATTTACAATGAACTTATGTTTCCTGTGGGTATAGGGAAGGATGCGGGAGGTGGAGGGATCGTTAAGGAGTTTGGGATGGACAAACTGAACCCGTCCATCCTAAAGGAAATCAGTCCTGAACATTCACTGGAAGGGCTGAAGCTGAAACTCCAATACTTTGGCCACCAGTTGAGAAGAGCTGACTTATTGGAAAAGACCCTGATGCTGGGAAAGATTGAAGGCAGGAGGAGAAGGGGATGACAGAGGAGGAGACGGCTGGATGGCATCACCGACTCAATGGACATGGGTTTGGGTGGACTCTGGGAGTTGGTGATGGACAGGGAGGCCTGGCGTGCTGTGGTTCATGGGGTTGCAGAGAGTCGGACATGACTGAGCAACTGAGCATGGGATTATATGAAATCCGCCATGTAAAATTCTGAAAATTGCAAAGCAAAGATTTAAACACTTTCATTCAATACATATTAAAAAGGAAAGAATATGTTAGAAATACCCGTCTTGGGTGTGTGTGTGGAAGAGGGCTTACATCTCAGAGGTCGGGCTGGGTCTCAGTCTGAGGAACCCTGAGGCTCTCGGACCCCTACCCACCTTCTGTTCGGTCCTGGACCGCTGATGCCCACGCCCTGACCCCACCCCCACCCCAAGGCTATTTGTTCTGAGCTGAGCATCTCCATCAGCAACGAGAGAGCCTTTATATCCCAGGTGGGCACTGACAGCAATTCTATAGAACAAAGGGGACATGGGAACCCGCTTCAGTGAAGTGGGATTTGGCAGGTGTAGCCACAGGCTCTTCCTCAAAGTTTTACGTATTCTCTGACTTCTCAGGCAGCATAGGGATAAAGAACCAGCCTGCCGACACAGGAGACAAAAGACACCCAGGTTCGATCCCTGGGTTGGGAACATTCCCTGGAGGAGGAAATGGCAGCCCACTCAAGTATTCTTGCCTGGAGACTGGACAGAGGAGCCCAGGGGGCCACAGTTCATAGCGTTGCAGAGTTGGACATGACTGGGTGACTCAGCGCTGGCCTATGAACTCCCATTTCTCTCCATCTGAAATCACACGTGGCCATTTGCAACAAGACCCTCGAGGATGCAAAAGGGAAGTCGTTTCCATTCTGATGAAAGTATGGAAGACAGACCAGAGACAACAGCAGGGACTCCAAGAGCTGAAATCTCAGGTTTAAAAAGACGCGTTGAGGGACCTCCCTGGCAGCCCAGCGGTGTAGACGTCCCCTCCCAATGCAGGGAGGGCGGGCTCAGTCCCTGATGAAAGAGCTAAGATCCCACACGCCTGTCAGCCAACAAAACAGCAACAGCAGCATGTAACAGTAGCAATGTTGCAACAAATGCAAGAGCCTTTACAAATGGCCCAAATTAAAAATGCTTAAAAACAAAATAGAAAGATGTTTTTACACTTGGTGGGAATCTGTTGGCTGCAAAACTGACTCCTCAAGTGCCCGGTAAGGCAAAAAAGTATCCGGTGGGGACGGAGAGAAGCCTGGTCCTCAAAACGAGGAGCTGCTCACGTCTGTCTCCGGGGTGCCCGAAATCCATGTGAATCCCAGGGCCGAGCCTCTCTTCTGCAGAACAGCAGTGTGGGTACAAAGGTAAACCTTAACTGCCTAGCATCCACAATACCAGGATTCATAAGAAATGCAGCGTACCTTCTTTGACCTCATCGTCACCTTTATTTTCCTCGTTCCCTGCTTCACTCAAAATAATTATCTTGGCAACAATCTTAAATTGCCCATAGTAACCTTCAGATCTTCCCACATGTAATGTTTTCACATTATCCCAGCTCAAAGAAGCTGCTGAAGAATTCAGTATCCTGTTTCAGAAAAACGGGGGTAAAAAATAAATCTCTTATCACTCAGAAAACATCTTTCTGCTACTAAGAGAACTTCGTGGGATATTCCACCCCCTCTTCCGTTGTGGTATTTTTAAGTGATATTTGAACCAAGCAAAAAATGCAGAGGACTAACGTGCTGAGTCGATACACTTTTGTCCAACTCTCTGAGACCCCGTGGACTGTGCCTGCCAGGCTCCGCTGTCCATGGGATTCTCCAGGCAAGAGTACTGGAGTGGGTTGCCCTTACCTTCTCCAGGACATCTTCCCGACCCAGGGATCAAACCTGCATCTTTTATGTCTCCTGCATTGGCAGGGAGCTTCTTAACCGCTATCACCAGCTAGGAAGCCCAGATCCCTAACACAACCTTGTAAAGCAGCTGTACTCCAATAAAAATTAATTAAAAAACACAGAAAGAGCTATAAAGAACATTTTAACGTTTCCCCCTAGGTGACCCACACTATACCCCCACCTCCTTGGAATACACGCCTTGCCAGTGTCTGGTGGCTGTGTGGGGCGAGTCTCTAACACAGATCGGCAAACATCACGGCGTCCGCCGGGGAGGTTTCTCTGTGCCTCATTCCACACCGTTGACCGTTTCAGGTTTTCATTTCCACATGATGGACGCGATCTGTCAAGCGCTTGGCAGTCCTGAAGCTCAGATCTGGGGATGGCAACTGACTCCGGGAAGTGAACTAGCCTAAGGCATTCCAAGAGCGGACTTGCTGGACTTTGGACTGGACTCTTATGTTAGATCCGATCCACCATCACAAACCTGGGTGCTCTTTTCCCGTTGCGTGAGTTTCAAGGGCAAGGGGGGGTCAGACCAGGCTGCCTGTGAGGGTGTGAATATCACGATGTGTGTTTCAACACTACCCTTCGCCTTAACCAAGCCAGCGTTTTTTTTTTTTAATCATTCTTTAAAATTCTTTAAATAGACGTGTTGGGCCCTTCTCATCTACCCCGTGTTCCCCGAGACTGTTCTGAAATGCAGCTCCCGGAGTCTCCCGTGTCTCCCCAGACACCCTGGGCAGCCTCTCGTAGGAGGCGGGTATTGGGGTAGAAACCATTGAGCTGACCGCTTACCCTGGAAAGAATGAGCTGCCACAAAACTAGGGCTGGAATGTTCCGAGCTGGTTGTCCGAGAACACAGTTCCCGGGAGCAGACCGTGAGACCGAGGCCCGCCTTCTGCAGGGCGGGGGCTGGGGGTGACTTTTGCAGAACACACAGGGCGCAAGTATGCACCCTCGGGGAGCCCGGCCCTTCCGGTGGTTTCCCGGTCCAGACAGGAGGGCGCTGAGGCGCCTGCCCGCCCGGGGCCGGACCGCTGGGGCCGGCCACGCAGCCAGGAGCCGTGTCCATCCCTTCCCATGACCCGGCGCTGGCCCGTCCCCGTTCTTGACGCTTTTCCTGCACAAAACCACTTGGAGCCCCTGCTTCCCTGTGTGGACTCAGGGTGGCCCCCGTTCGCTTCCTTGGCACCGATCCCGTCGGTTTTAAGGGGTCCTTTTTGCTCTCGCTCGCCGAGGAGACAAATGAAAGAAAAACAATGAGGGGAACGCTCTCACGGCGCTCGTTAGCGGCCTGGCGGTCGCGGGAGCACAGGCTCTTGGCTTCGTCCAGCGTCCACGCCGTTGCGAACATGGAGCCGGCCCTACCGTGGCCCTGGCTGGTCTCACCACCGCCCCCGGCCCCCCGTACTCCCCCCACAGATCCGCAGGCCTCCCCCTCACATCTCGAAGTGCACCCGCCTCCCCGGGGAAGATTTATGCCAGCGGCAGGGCAAGGTGGGGCTGGTCACAAAAGCCTTCTTCTTTGGGCAACACAGGATGAAATATAATTATAATTTAGCTGCACCGCTGAAAAAGCAAACGGGCCCATGTTCCGCACCACCCAGGTCTGGCTTCATCTCAGGGCTCTAAATCTCTTCCTTGCACAGCAAGTCCACCCAGCCCACCGGGAGGGAGGTTCCGTGGATCGTGCAGCGTGGCTCCTCAGCACCCAGAGCCCGCTGGAACGCGACCCGAGGTTACACTTCCCGGGAAAGGCCTGCCTCGTTCCCTGAGGTCTGAGAGTGCGTGCTCCGTTGCTCAGTCGTGTCCGACTCTTTGCGACCCCGTGGACTGTAGCCCGCCAGGCTCCTCGGTCGATGGGATTCTCCAGGGAAGAATACTGGAGTGGGGTGCCGTTTCCTTCTCCAGGGGGTCTTCCCTACCCAGGGATCCAACCCAGGTCTCCTGCATTGCAGGCAGATTCTTCACCATCTGAGCCATCAGAGAAGTCTGACAACTCCAGACTTCTTTTTCTAGTTATTTTTAAACTTATTTTGTATTGGGGTATAGCCAGTTAACACTGTTGGGACAGTTTCAGTTGGACAGCAAATGGACTCAACCAGGCATGTACACGGATCCATTCTCTCCCAAACTGCCCTCCCATCCAGGCTGCCACGTAACACTGGGCAGAGTTCCCTGTGCTGTCCAGCAGGTCCTTGCTGGTTCTCCATGTTAAACACAGCAGTGTGTCCATGTCCATCCCAGACTCCCTGACTATCCCTTCCCCTGTCTTTCCCCCTGGAAACCATAAGGTTATTACGGAGTATTGAGCAGAGTTCCCTGTGCTGGGCAGCAGGTCCTTGCTGGTTCTCCATGTGAAACACAGCAGGGTGTCCATGTCCATCCCAGGCTCCCTGACTATCCCTGCCCCATCCTTCCCCCTGGTGACCATAAAGTTGTTAGAGTATTGAGCAGAGTTCCCTGTGCTGGACAGCAGGTCCTTGCTGGTTCTGCATGTGAAACACAGCAGGGTGTCCATGTCCATCCCAGGCTCCCTGACTATCCCTGCCCCATCCTTCCCCCTGGAAACCATAAGGTTATTACAGAGGATTGAGCAGAGTCCCCTGTGCTGTCCAGCAGGTCCTTGCTGGTTCTCCATGTGAAACACAGCAGGGTGTCCACGTCCATCCCAGACTCCCTGACTATCCCTGCCCCATCCTTCCCCCTGGAAACCATAAGGTTATTACAGAGGATTGAGCAGAGTCCCCTGTGCTGTCCAGCAGGTCCTTGCTGGTTCTCCATGTGAAACACAGCAGGGTGTCCACGTCCATCCCAGACTCCCTGACTATCCCTGCCCCATCCTTCCCCCTGGAAACCATAAGGTTATTACAGAGGATTGAGCAGAGTCCCCTGTGCTGTCCAGCAGGTCCTTGCTGGTTCTCCATGTGAAACACAGCAGGGTGTCCACGTCCATCCCAGACTCCCTGACTATCCCTGCCCCATCCTTCCCCCTGGAAACCATAAGGTTATTACAGAGGATTGAGCAGAGTCCCCTGTGCTGTCCAGCAGGTCCTTGCTGGTTCTCCATGTGAAACACAGCAGGGTGTCCACGTCCATCCCAGACTCCCTGACTATCCCTGCCCCATCCTTCCCCCTGGAAACCATAAGGTTATTACAGAGGATTGAGCAGAGTCCCCTGTGCTGTCCAGCAGGTCCTTGCTGGTTCTCCATGTGAAACACAGCAGTGTGTCCATGTCCATCCCAGACTCCCTGACTATCCCTGCCCCATCCTTCCCCCTGGTGACCATAAAGTTGTTAGAGTACTGGGCAGAGTCCCCTGTGCTGTCCAGCAGGTCCTTGCTGGTTCTCCATGTGAGACACAGCAGGGTGTCCACGTCCATCCCAGGCTCCCCGCTGGGAACCATAGCTTTGCTCTCTAAACTCTGTGAATCTTCACAGACTTCTTTTTCAGAATTCTTACACCTTTTTTGTACACTTAGCTGTATTTTTTTTCATAATAGAAACTTAAAGTTACAAGAATCATAGACAGTGATGATGCCCAACTTGACGGACAGCCAAAAGGCGCCCACCAGGGGTGGGGTGCCCCTCACGGGTCTCACAGCCCCAAGGTCGGGGGCACACCCCTCAGGAGGGGCTGTGCTGGAGGCCAGGGGTCTCACCTGCGTCCATCCCCGCCTGCCCACCTGGGGCCTCTCTTGTCTCAGCTCCCTGATTTGACACTCACCTCCACCCTCCTCATTCCAGTGAGTATCACAACTATTTTTGAAATTTAATTTAATTTTCCTTTCCATCCTCAGAGGAGCCGGAAACAGCTGGTCCCACTGAGTTCTCTGGCCTCAAGGCCCCTGGGACACGGTTATTAAATTTCCCTTCAGCTGGCGCTGGGCATCTTTCAGTTCAAAACCGAGCTGATTGGTATGCAAAAGCGCCTACCCACCATCCCGGCCACCCCTAGCCTGCCCTGCACTTCTGAGACGCCTGGGCAGGGCGCTGGGGGCTCCCCTCCCGCCAGGCTCCTCCGAGTCTATGAAGAGCGAGCAAACTGGCTCAAAGCTAAGCATTGCAGCTGAGGGCAGTCTGAAAGACGGCCCAACGCCCTTGCAGGTGGGAAGATAAAAATCGCTGCCTCGGAGGGAAAAAATAAAAAAAGCATCCACGCAATTACGGTCGCCGTGGCGACTTTTCACAGACCTCCCCTTGCACAGGGCCCCTCGGAACTTCGCCGCTAAAACACTCGAGGTGAGAGGCTCCTGGCCGCCTCGCAGGTTCAACCCGGGGCAGCAAACGAAAGAAGTTGAAAGGAAGTCGTCTTAAAAGGCAAAGCAGTGGTGAATGCGGCAGGTTTGCCTATGGAAGCCAGCGCAACAAGCGGTTGCAGGAGACAGGAAATTTCAAGTGTTAGTCGCTCAGCCGTGTCTGACCCTTTATGACCCCATGGACTGCAGCCTGTCAGACTCCTCTGTCCGTGGGATTCTCCAGGCAAGAATACTGGAGTGGGGTGCCATGCCCTCCTCCAGGGGATCTTCCCGACCCAGGGATTGAACCCGGGTCCCCTGCATTGCAGGCAGAGTCGTTACCCCTGAAGCACCAGGGAAGCCTGATTGTGTCCATCGTTGTGTTTACAGGACGAGGCAGTGATAGCGACGGGTGCGGTGGGGGTCGGGAGAGGGGGCATCAGATGTGGGTGCAGGAAGGCAGCTTAAGCTCTCGACGTCAGACAGACCCAGGTGTGGCCTGCCAGCTCTCGACGGGTGTGCCAGCCCCGGGCGGTTCCCTAGAAAAATTCACCCGTGTGCACCTCAGCCACTAGACAGGGTCGTCCAAGAGCCGGGAAAACCCTGAAAACTTTCTGGTTGAGCTTCCTCAGTGAAAACGTCTTTATGATATTTGCTCCTCGTGCTTACGAAGGGGCACAAAGTCCTACCTGTATCCCCAAGGTGCTGAGACAGGGTCAACCAGGCGTCTTTCTTTCCTAAATCTGTCCTGTTTTGCCAACATCCATCTGGAATGAACAGACTGGGTAAACAGACCTCTCCCACTCAGCCCATCCCTTCTGTCTCAGGCAACAAACTGGGAGATATGGTTTTCCCAGGAGTCATGTATGGATATGAGAGCTGGACTATAAAGAAAGCTGGGTGCCGAAGAATTGATGCTTTTGAACTGCGGTGTTGGAGAAGGCTCTTGAGAGTCCCTTGGACTGCAAGGAGATCCAACCAGTCCATCCTAAAGGAAATCAGTCCTAAATATTCATTGGAAGGACTGATGTTGAAGCTGAGACTGCAATACTTTGGCCACCTGATGTGAAGAGCTGACTCATTGGAAAAGACCCTGATGCTGGGAAAGATTGAAGGCAGGAGGAGAACGGGGCGACAGAGGGTGAGATGGTTGGATGGCATGGACATGAGTTTGGGTAAACTCGGAGCTGGTGATGGACAGGGAGGCCTGGCGTGCTGCAGTCCATGGGGTCACAAAGAGTCAGACACGACTGAGCTACTGAACAACTGCTGTTCCGGTGATTAAGACGCTGCACGTCCAGTGCTGACGGCACGGGTCAGGCAGCTGAGATCCTGCCTGCCACACAACGCCGCCAAATAAAATGCTGAGACGTGAACGTTTGTGGGGTGTGGAACTCAAACACTGCCGAGTTTCCTTCTCTGCAGGATGGAGGAACTAGAGAATGACTTCTTCCTTTTTAGGAAACACTGCACTTTCACGGCTTCACTCCCTCCCCATTTACTTTATTTACGATCCCTCCCCTTTCTATTTATTAAAGTGCTGAGAACCATCTGCATGAGATTCAAGCCTGGGAGAGGTTTGCGGGAAGTGTCCACAGGCAGGTAGCAGCCTCTCCATCCACAAGCCGGTCCTCCACGTGACGGCCGGCTAGGACCTCTGGGCTGTCCCTCCCCGCCTCCCCTTCCCACACACTAATTTCCTTTTCCGCACTGTTTTGCGTCTTCCCCTCCGCCTCTCATGTCCTTTAATAAGAGGACTGATCGTCACCCTAGGAGCCGGGCTTGGCTCTAGGTAAACCTGTTATCCATCACGGTAATTCCTTGAATCTGGTGTGCCCCAGGCAGACAATATCCCATTGTTCCAAGGGGGCCTTTCTCCAGCTCCTCTGCAGATATCAGACAGACGTTGGGATTATTGCAGCACGGGTGTATCGCACAGGGCCCAGAGCCTGGCCTCGGTGTGAAAACACGTGTCACGCGTGCGTGCCCTGCGGACGGAAGGTCCCACGGATGCTGGGGAGAGAAGCCGACAGGAGCCATCTTAAGCACCACGGTGAACCCCCACTCTCTGTGGCCCTGCGTGGGCCACGGAAACCAAAGACACAGCAGGCTGGGCTACCCCCCGGCCGGCCGTTACACTCTGGTCTCATTCCATTTGCTGCTTTTTGAGGCATGAAGCTGTCAGGTAAGGAGGTGTCCAGGACGGCTCGGGCCGAGTGATGGATTAGAAATCAAAGGTCACCTGCCCCCCGCCCCCCAGCCCCACACACATCTCGCTCCCCTGCACACGTGGACACACCGCGCTCAACCTCCACGCAGACCACAAGGAGCCAGGTGACCCCTGATCACAGATCCAGACGTTTCCCCAGCAAACGTGTGGGTGCTGTTTTCCATCAGCGGGTTTGGGTCTTCCTAAGTGAGCTCATCTCCTTTATGGAAATGCCGAGGGAAAGTGAAAGGTGCTCAGTCGTGTCTGACTCTCTGTGACCCCATGCAGCGCCCTCCCGGCTCCTCCGTCCATGGGATTCTCCAGGCAAGAATACTGGAGTGGGTGGCCACACCCTCCTCTAGCGGAGCTTCCCGACCCTGGGACTGAAGCCGGGTCTCCCGCATTGCAGGCGGGTTCTTTACCGTCTGAAGAAATGCCAGCTTCAGAGCAAAGAAAAGTCTGGTCTCTGGTGGGGGGGTTGGGGGGAAATCTCCAACATGGGAAGCGGGTTTCCTAACAGGCACTGGCCTCTCATTGGAATTAGGGTGAGGGTTAGGCAGAGATTCATGCTCAGCTTCTTGGGGGTCCAGATTGATGCTCAGCTTCTTGGGGGTCTTCACATCTTATCTGCACCACCCAGTCCTCAGCCCAGGGAAGGCTGAGACCCCGCAGGTTGCCTCCCAAGATTCCAGCACTGAGCGAGGGCCCAAGCAGGCAGGCCCGGGAGCTGGGATGGGGCTCCAAGAGGAAGATGTTCATGTTTCCCCGGATTAGCTGCGTTACTGAGACTTAATTCACACCTGCACGTGGAGCGGACATTTGAAAGGTTCTCAGCCCATTCACCGCGCAGTGTAACCGCCACCTCTGTCAAGTTTCAGGACATTCTCATCCCCTCCAAGGAGACCCCGTTCCCAACAGTCACTGTGCCAGCTCCTCCCCCTGCCCCCGGCAAGCACTAACCCGGTTCCTGTCTCTGCGGATTTGCCTGTTCACCATGCTTCCTGCAGATGGACTCACACACCGTGTGTCCTTCTGTGACTGCCTCTCTCGCTGAGCAGCGTGTGTTCAGGGTCCATCCACGCTGTAGCCTGTGGCAGACTTCACTGCTCTTCATGGCTGCATAATATTCCACTGTGAGCACAGACCTCACCGTGTACTTTTCATTCATCCATTTTCCACACATCCATCCATCATTCATCCATCCATCACCCACCCACCCGCCTATCCATCCACCCATCCATCATCCATCCATCCATTATCCATCCATCATTCACCCATCCACTCATCCATCATCCATCCATCCATCATCCATCCATCATTCACCCATCCATCCATCATCCATCCATCATTCACCCATCCATCCATCATCCATCCATCCACCATCCATCCATCCATCCACCCATCCATCCATCAATCCACCCATCCATCATTCATCCATCCATCCACCCATCCATCCACCCATCCATCATCCATCCATCCACCCATCCATCATTCATCCATCCATCACCCACCCACCCATCTACCCATCCATCCATCATCCATCCATCCACCCATCCATCATCCACTCATCCACCCATCCATCCATACATACATACATGCAGCCACCATCCATCATCCATCCACCCATTATCCATCCATCATCCATGTCCATCTACCTGTTTATCCAGCCATCCATTCAGCCATCCACCCACTTGTCCTCCCATCATCCATCCATCTATCTGTTTATCCACCCATCCATTCAGCCATCATCCATCCACCCACCCACCCATCCATCCACCATTGTGAGGATTACTCACAATAAAGGAAATGTAACTATTGGTGCAACTGGAATCAACTTCTGGAGACCTGTGCTGAGGGGGAGGAAAAGCCAGTCCTTGGAGGGAACATCCTCTAAGAGGTGGCTTCATATTTCTTTTTGCTGGTCTTGTCTTTTTAAATTTTTATTGTAGTGTAGTTGAAGAAAAGCTGTTACAAATCTAGACAGCGTATTGAAAAGCAGAGACATCACTTTGCCGACAAAGGTCTGTAAAGTCAAAGCTATGGTCTTTCCAGTGGTCATGTACAGATGTGAGAGTTGGACTATAAAGAAGGCTGAGCACCAAAGAATTGATGCTTTGAACTGTGGTGCCTGAGAAGACTCTGGAGAGTCCCTTGGACTGCAAGGAGATCCAACCAGTCCATCCTAAAGGAGATCAGTCGTGGGTGTTCATTGGAAGGACTGATGCTAAAGCTGCAATCCTTTGGCCCTGATGGGAAGAGCTGCCTTGTTGTAAAAGACCCTGATGCTGGGAAAGATTGAGGGCAGGAGGAGAAGGGGACGCCAGAGGATGAGATGGTTGGATGGCATCACCGACTCGATGGACATGAGTTTGGGTAGATTCTGGGACTTGGTGATGGACAGGAAGGCCTGGCGTGCTGCGGTTCATGGGGTCGCAGAGTCAGACACGACTAAGCGACTGAATAATACCCACTGCGAGGCTGGTTGACAAGGGTCCCCATGGGAAAGGGGTCTACCTTTGAGTCAGAACCACAACAGGATGGAAAATGCCACAGAACTGAGAACACCGCAGCAGGCTGGAGGCTGTACAATGCCTGACAATGGTTTCTTAATAATACATGCAACAACAAAAAAAAAGAGAAGATATAACCCCAATAGCATTCTTTCACCTCGGGTTAGAGAGAACACATGTGGCGGATGCTTGGGCTACTCTGCAGCCCTCCAGAGACTTGTCAGGAGTCACAGCCGCGTGGAGAGAAGGTCACGGACCGGAAAGGCAGGTCTGCGACAGGGCGGGGGGCGCCTCACCCCAGGCATCAGCCGCTGGGAGATGGTGATGTTCATGCACACCGAGGCCGGCGCACAGCAGCGATAACATGTGAACCGGCTCCCCCAGCGCGGGCGGCAAGATAACATGTGATACCACTTAGGTCGGCATGAACGCAATCTGCTCTAATATCAGATGCTTTGTGCAAGGAATGTGAGGTTGCCGGAGGTCACGGGCAGGCAGGCTTTAAAAAAGAAAAAGCTGGAGGCGGGGCGTGTGGGAGCTCTCAGTCCTTAGCCCACTAAGGTTTGTTTCTAATAACAGATCACAGCTGAAAAGGCATCTCAGAAGAAGCAGAAATGTCTCCTCACACACAAGGCAGACGGTTCAGGCTTTTAGCTTAAAAAAGAAGAGAGAAGAAGCGGAAGAAATCCTTGGGCTTCTTCAGTTTGGACTTCAAGCCGCTTGGATCTTTTGTAGCCCCGAGCTGTTGTTATCTTAATGGTTTGAGGTTCTTAGGATGCTTGTTCAGAAACCGAGAAAGGCCTAAGAATATTAAATGCACCTTGTTTAATCAAGGTCCTCTCGGATGGCTCAGGGGCTAAAGAATCCGTGTGCCAATGCCGGAGACATCGGAGATATGGGTTCAGTCTCTGGGTGGGGAAGATCTCCTGGAGGAGGGCGTAGCAAGCCACTCCAGTGTTCTTGCCTGGAGAATCCCATGGATGGAGGAGCCTGGTGGGCTACAGTCCACGGGGTGGCAGAGTCGGACACGACTGGGCACACAGACTCTCTGTGTTTAATCAGTGCAATCCGTGTGCCCAAAAGTGAGGCTGACTTGAAACTGACATCTGTCACGCCATGTTTGAAATTCCTAAGCCTGGATCCAGCCTCGTGCAGACCCTGGTTCCTTCTTAGGGCTTGAGAATGTGGGCTTCCAAGGAGCTTTCTGGAGAAGTGCTGACAGATAGAATCACACCACCCCAGATGCTTGTCCCATCTCAGGAAGTCCTACTAAGATGCACCTGCCTTCTGCCTTCTTGCTGTTGTTCAGTTGCTACGTCATCTCCAACTGTTTGCAGCCAACCCCATGGGCTGCAGCCCACCAGGCTCCTCTGTCCCTGGGATTCTCCAGGGAAGGATACTGGAGTGGGTAGTCACTCCCTCCTCCAGGGGATCTTCCCCCCCAGGGATGGAAGCCAGGTCTCCTGTGTCTCCAGCATTGCAGGCAGATTCTTGGCTGATCCAAGAATCTGATCCAAGTGGATCCAAACTTATCTACTTGGCATCATCAGTGGGGCCTATTTTTACTTGGCAACTCAACAAATGTTCCTGGAATAAATCTTTCTCTAGTGTCGAGAGGAACTGTAGATAGGACCACAGCGATTCCACTGTTTCCAGCATGGGAGGCAAGTCTTAAAGAACCATCCCTGGCCGGGGGTTTAATCCGAGAAGAGGGGCTGTTTGTCCTGCACAAGCTTCCATATCAAGCAGTCCCCTCAGGAGGGTGCCCACTGCCCGCTGGCCCCGCAAGACGAAGCCAGGCTGAGTCATCACCCAGAGGGGAGAAAGCATCGAGCCGCTCTGCCAGGAGCTGGATCACCTCCAGCCCAGGGCCGCCACCTCCTACTGCCCACCTCGGGGTCCCAGCAGCCCAGAGACAGGCAGACACAGGCAGGGGAGACCGGTTTCTCCTGTAGGACATAGACATGCCCGCACCTGCCCGTGGTCACCCACGCTCACCACGCTGCCTTAAAGAAAACAGCAACACACCAGCGAAAAATGTGATCAAAGTACACCAGCTTCTCTGCTCGTGACGTCAGAAAAGCTGCTGCGTATACTTACAGGGCTGTTAAAGAGCAAGGGAAGACGAACTGAAGTGCCTCTTGATGAAGGTGAAGGAGGAGAGTGAAAGAGCTGGCTTAAAACTCAACAGTCACAAAACTAACATCATGGCATCCGGTCCCATCAGTTCATGGCAAATCGATGGGGAGACAGTGGAAACATTGAGAGACTCTGTTTTCTTGGGCTCCAGAATCACTGCAGATGGTAACTGCAGCCATGAAATTTAAAAAAAAAAAATGTGCTCCTTGGAAGAAAATCTATGACAAACCTAGACAGAGCATTAAAAAGCAGAGATGTTACTTTGCTGACAAGGGTCCAAATAGTCAAAGCTATGATTTTTCCAGGAGTCATGCGTGGCGTGAGAGTTGGACTATAAAGAAAGCTGAGCACTGAAGAATGGGTGCTTTTGAACTGTGGTATTGGAGAAGACTCTTGAGAGTCCCTTGGACTGAAAGGAGATCCAACCAGTCCATTCTAAAGGAAATCAGTCCTGAATGTTCATTCACTGGAAGGACTGATGCTGAAGCTGGAACTCCAATAATTTGGCCACCAGATGGGAAGAGCTGACTCATTTGAAAATACCCTGATGCTGGGAAAGAATGAAGGTGGGAGGAGAAGAGGGCGACGACTCGATGGACATGAGTTTGGGTAGATTCTGGGACTTGGTGATGGACAGGAAGGCCTGGCGTGCTGCGGTTCATGGGGTCGCAGAGTCAGACACGACTAAGCGACTGAATAATACCCACTGCGAGGCTGGTTGACAAGGGTCCCCATGGGAAAGGGGTCTACCTTTGAGTCAGAACCACAACAGGATGGAAAATGCCACAGAACTGAGAACACCGCAGCAGGCTGGAGGCTGTACAATGCCTGACAATGGTTTCTTAATAATACATGCAACAACAAAAAAAAAGAGAAGATATAACCCCAATAGCATTCTTTCACCTCGGGTTAGAGAGAACACATGTGGCGGATGCTTGGGCTACTCTGCAGCCCTCCAGAGACTTGTCAGGAGTCACAGCCGCGTGGAGAGAAGGTCACGGACCGGAAAGGCAGGTCTGCGACAGGGCGGGGGGCGCCTCACCCCAGGCATCAGCCGCTGGGAGATGGTGATGTTCATGCACACCGAGGCCGGCGCACAGCAGCGATAACATGTGAACCGGCTCCCCCAGCGCGGGCGGCAAGATAACATGTGATACCACTTAGGTCGGCATGAACGCAATCTGCTCTAATATCAGATGCTTTGTGCAAGGAATGTGAGGTTGCCGGAGGTCACGGGCAGGCAGGCTTTAAAAAAGAAAAAGCTGGAGGCGGGGCGTGTGGGAGCTCTCAGTCCTTAGCCCACTAAGGTTTGTTTCTAATAACAGATCACAGCTGAAAAGGCATCTCAGAAGAAGCAGAAATGTCTCCTCACACACAAGGCAGACGGTTCAGGCTTTTAGCTTAAAAAAGAAGAGAGAAGAAGCGGAAGAAATCCTTGGGCTTCTTCAGTTTGGACTTCAAGCCGCTTGGATCTTTTGTAGCCCCGAGCTGTTGTTATCTTAATGGTTTGAGGTTCTTAGGATGCTTGTTCAGAAACCGAGAAAGGCCTAAGAATATTAAATGCACCTTGTTTAATCAAGGTCCTCTCGGATGGCTCAGGGGCTAAAGAATCCGTGTGCCAATGCCGGAGACATCGGAGATATGGGTTCAGTCTCTGGGTGGGGAAGATCTCCTGGAGGAGGGCGTAGCAAGCCACTCCAGTGTTCTTGCCTGGAGAATCCCATGGATGGAGGAGCCTGGTGGGCTACAGTCCACGGGGTGGCAGAGTCGGACACGACTGGGCACACAGACTCTCTGTGTTTAATCAGTGCAATCCGTGTGCCCAAAAGTGAGGCTGACTTGAAACTGACATCTGTCACGCCATGTTTGAAATTCCTAAGCCTGGATCCAGCCTCGTGCAGACCCTGGTTCCTTCTTAGGGCTTGAGAATGTGGGCTTCCAAGGAGCTTTCTGGAGAAGTGCTGACAGATAGAATCACACCACCCCAGATGCTTGTCCCATCTCAGGAAGTCCTACTAAGATGCACCTGCCTTCTGCCTTCTTGCTGTTGTTCAGTTGCTACGTCATCTCCAACTGTTTGCAGCCAACCCCATGGGCTGCAGCCCACCAGGCTCCTCTGTCCCTGGGATTCTCCAGGGAAGGATACTGGAGTGGGTAGTCACTCCCTCCTCCAGGGGATCTTCCCCCCCAGGGATGGAAGCCAGGTCTCCTGTGTCTCCAGCATTGCAGGCAGATTCTTGGCTGATCCAAGAATCTGATCCAAGTGGATCCAAACTTATCTACTTGGCATCATCAGTGGGGCCTATTTTTACTTGGCAACTCAACAAATGTTCCTGGAATAAATCTTTCTCTAGTGTCGAGAGGAACTGTAGATAGGACCACAGCGATTCCACTGTTTCCAGCATGGGAGGCAAGTCTTAAAGAACCATCCCTGGCCGGGGGTTTAATCCGAGAAGAGGGGCTGTTTGTCCTGCACAAGCTTCCATATCAAGCAGTCCCCTCAGGAGGGTGCCCACTGCCCGCTGGCCCCGCAAGACGAAGCCAGGCTGAGTCATCACCCAGAGGGGAGAAAGCATCGAGCCGCTCTGCCAGGAGCTGGATCACCTCCAGCCCAGGGCCGCCACCTCCTACTGCCCACCTCGGGGTCCCAGCAGCCCAGAGACAGGCAGACACAGGCAGGGGAGACCGGTTTCTCCTGTAGGACATAGACATGCCCGCACCTGCCCGTGGTCACCCACGCTCACCACGCTGCCTTAAAGAAAACAGCAACACACCAGCGAAAAATGTGATCAAAGTACACCAGCTTCTCTGCTCGTGACGTCAGAAAAGCTGCTGCGTATACTTACAGGGCTGTTAAAGAGCAAGGGAAGACGAACTGAAGTGCCTCTTGATGAAGGTGAAGGAGGAGAGTGAAAGAGCTGGCTTAAAACTCAACAGTCACAAAACTAACATCATGGCATCCGGTCCCATCAGTTCATGGCAAATCGATGGGGAGACAGTGGAAACATTGAGAGACTCTGTTTTCTTGGGCTCCAGAATCACTGCAGATGGTAACTGCAGCCATGAAATTTAAAAAAAAAAAATGTGCTCCTTGGAAGAAAATCTATGACAAACCTAGACAGAGCATTAAAAAGCAGAGATGTTACTTTGCTGACAAGGGTCCAAATAGTCAAAGCTATGATTTTTCCAGGAGTCATGCGTGGCGTGAGAGTTGGACTATAAAGAAAGCTGAGCACTGAAGAATGGGTGCTTTTGAACTGTGGTATTGGAGAAGACTCTTGAGAGTCCCTTGGACTGAAAGGAGATCCAACCAGTCCATTCTAAAGGAAATCAGTCCTGAATGTTCATTCACTGGAAGGACTGATGCTGAAGCTGGAACTCCAATAATTTGGCCACCAGATGGGAAGAGCTGACTCATTTGAAAATACCCTGATGCTGGGAAAGAATGAAGGTGGGAGGAGAAGAGGGCGACAGAGGATGAGATGAAGGACACGAAAGCCTGGCGTGCTGCAGTCCATGGGGTTCCAAAAAGTTGGACATGACCAAGCGACTGGACAAAAACCAAGAAAGGATGCTCCTTTATCAGACGGCATCCTGTCTGTCTGACGGGGACCGTTCACGTGATGGACCATCCGTGACGCATATGGGGATGAGGAGCCACAACAGAAAGGAAGACAGACAGGCATGTCGTTAGGGATACGGGGACACCCTCGCCACCGCGGGGTCCCCGGGAATCAGCCATGGAGCCAGGAAACGGGAAGTCTGAAAGAAACTCGGAAGAGAAAAAAAATCCCCCGACTGCCGTTGTCAGGAACAAAATAAATAGTTTGGAACCAGAGTGATAGATATTGAGTTGCGTGATGGTCAGTCTCTCAGTCGTGTCTGACTCTTTGCGACCCCAAGGACTGTAGCCCACCAGGTGCCTCTGTCCATGGGAGTCTCCAGACAAGCACAGTGGGGTGAGTTGCCCTGCCCTCCTCCAGGGGATCTTTCCAACTCAGGGATCGAACCCACATCTCTTACATCTCCTGTACTGACAGGTGGGTTCTTCACCACTGGCGTCAGCTGGGAAGGGTTCAGAAAGGGAGGAGGGTGAAAGAGCTCAGCGGATGACTGATGGCCAGTGCTATTAAAAGAATGCTTTCCTCTTACAAGGATAAGCGAGGAAAGGCGACAGGTTTTTGTGAAAGGAAAGTGCTCTAACTGGGTGACAAGATGTGTCAGAAAATCATCCATCCGAGTCCCGGGAGGAGACACTTTTGGGGCGCCCGTGTTGAGGACAGTGTTCCTCGTGCAGCTGAGTGGTGAGTCCATTCCTCGACCCCTGGGGGTGGCTGACTGCCCACGATCTCCCCTGGGGACACAGCCCAGGGTGACTCCAAGTGTCCAAGGGCAGCGAGGCAGGTACACACTGTCACCGGCACACGCTGAATTATTTGTGCATCCACTGAACTAATATGTATCCAGCTCACCTTTCTTCTTGCTAGAAAACTATGCCTCCTTTAAAATTATGTCACAGAAGTAAACACAAAAGGTGCAAAGATATCAATCATGTTTGGCTAAATGTTGAATAAGACAGATTCGATATTATATGATAGAGATAGATTCATAGATAATAGATGAAAAAGAACCCATGACGGATGAGTCGAGACATACCAATAGATAGATAACAGACAATAGATGAGCTTCCCTGATAGCCCAGTTGGTAGAGAACCTGCCTGCAATGCAGGAGATCCTGAGATTTCTGAGAGAGGAAGATCGCCTGGAGAAGGGACAGGCTACCCACTCTGGTATTCTCTGGCTTCCTTTGTGGCTCAGCTGGTAAAGAATCTGCTTGCAACATAGGAGACCTAAGTTTGTACATCTAAATAGGTAACACAGATAGAAATAGATGGGATTCCCTGGTGGCTCAGACAGTGAAGAATCTGCCTACAATGCAGCCGACGCGGGTTCGAACCCTGGGTTGAGAAGATACCCTGGAAGAGGGCATGGCAACCCACTCCAGTATTCTTGCCTGGAGAATCCCATGGATGGAGGAGCCTGGTGGACTACGGTCCACGGGGTCGCCAAGCATGATACATGACTGAGCGACTAACACTTTCACTTTAGATATAGATAGGTTGAATTATACATAGTTTATCCAGATAATAGATTAAACAGAGATAGGGACACACACACAAGAATTTCAAGAGCCTACAGAATTCTCCCCTCACTGGAAAGCCAAGGGACAGAATTAGACATGACTGGATATTCCGTTTGCTGCAGGCCTCCTGGAATTCTTGTAAACCGAACCACAGTTTAAGTATCACAGGGAAATCTGCTATCCAAGCCGCCCTCGGAATCTGTGTGGGCATCCGGGAAGCCACGGACCACAAGCAACGTTGCCGTTTTCTGTCCCTTCCATACTTGCGTTTCCTCAGCAGTCTACAGTCTCCGGCGAAGACGCTAATTGAAGGTCTCTGCTTTTGCAGAGGAAGTCAGGGTCACAGATTACAGCGGGGAGGAGGCATAGGAGAAAATCCACCGTGGAGGGCTGCAGAAGTCACCATGGGTCTTGGAAAGAGAAGGTGTCTTCGTGCGTGCCAAGTCCCTTCAGTCATGTCTGACTCTCTGGGACCCCACGGACCTCAGCCTGCCAGGCTCCTCTGTCCATGGGATTCTCCAGGCAAGAATAATGCAGTGAGCAGCCTTTCCCTTCTCCAGGGGATCTTCCCAACCCAGGGATCGAACCTGTGCCTCCTGCATCGTAGGCACATGCTTTCCCATCTGAGACACCTTGGAGGCTCCCCCAAGGGCACCAACCTTTGGTTATAAGATAAATAAGATCGGGGGCCTGATGGCAGCCTTTGCCTATAGCCAGTGATGGGGCTGCTGGCTCTCTGTGCACAGGGCTTTGGACACAGTAAGTAAAGTGGCTGTAAACAGCCATGGAAATGAACCTTGAATGTTCATTGGAAGGACTGGTGCTGAAGCTCAAGGTCCAACACTCTGACCACCTGATGTGAAGAACTGACTTATCAGAAAAGACCCTGATGCTGGGAAAGGTTGAGGGCAGGAGGAGAAGGGGACGACAGAGGATGAGATGTTTGGGTGGCATCACCAACTCGATGGAGTGAGTCTGAGTAAACTCCAGGAGACGGTGAAGGACTGCGAAGCCTGGCGTGCTGCAGTCCATGGGGTCACAGAGTCGGGCACGATTGACTGACGAAGCAACAACGTTCAGTGGCAACATGGTGGGGAGCCCACCCCTCAGGGAACCCCATGACTCACTGTGCCTGAAAAATAGGAACTTAAAAAGCTGCCGTGTTTGTTTCTTTAACAGAGGGTGTCACTTAATTAATTAACTCTAACATTCAGAATATAAAGTGGATTGGCGGCCCTTCAGACATAGCAATTGATTTTTGTTCTCCTTTTTACACAAGGGTGCATAATTTCTCCCTATTATTAACTTATAGAGTACCTCTCTTTGGAGAAGCTCATAACACCTCTCCAGCTTTGGTGTCTTATTAAACATTCATCGTCGCCCTCAGAGGAAGGAAAGTGGCAAATATTATTACATTATCAAACAATGTCTCCATAAATATCCATAATTGGAATAAAAAGTAATTTCGAGGACCAAAGGAACGCCTGTGAAAGGGAATCACCAGGATCACTTCACAACATGCTTTTCTGATGTTCAGCACAATCACCCTGCAAAATTAATCTTGTCCACGCTTTGCATCACATTGCAAACTACTGGGTGACCTCAGGAGCCCAGCTCCCCAAGGATGACCGGAGGAGGAGGGAACCACTTCCTGCTGCAGCTGATTTTGCAAGGGCAGAGGGCAGAAGGGAGAGCCAACCCTCTCTGCTTCCTCTTATGAGGTCCCTTGTGATTGCAATTAGGGGCCACCTGGATAACACAGAAGACTCTCTCCGTCAAAATCCTTCATTTAATCACGTCTGCAGAGGTCCTTTTCCCACGTGAAAAAAAAAAAAAAAACAGATCCCAGGTTTTAGGAAGCACGATGTGGATATCTTTGGGGACATTATTGTATCCCCCACACAGGGGTCAGGACGCGGATGGGTATGGATGCTCTGTGGCCGCGTGTCTGAGTCTTTGTGTGTGGGCGCGTGTCTCTGCATGTACAGTGTGTGTTGTGTGTGTCTTGGGTGTGTCTGACTTCCTTTAGAACGTGCAGTGTGTGTATACCATGTGTGTGTCTCTGTGTGTTTCTCTGTGTGTGTATTATGTGGGTCTGTGTGTTTGTGTCCACACATGTACTCTAAGCTAAGACCCCAGTCCCCACCCTAGTCACCTACATGTGTCATCCATCCATCCATCCATCCGTCCACATATCCATCTGTCTGTCATCCATCCACTCACCCATCCATCCATTATCCATCCAACCATCCAACCTTGCATCCATCCATCACCCATCAATCCACCCATCTATCCATCATCCATCCCCCATCCACCTACCCATCATAAATCCATCCATCCACTCATGCATTCATCCATCATCCACTCCCCATCCATCCATCCATCCCCCATCATCCATCCATCTATCATCCATCTCCCATCCACCCATCCATCCATTATCCATCCCCCATCCACCTACCCATCATAAATCCATCCATCCACCCAAGCATTCATTCATCATCCATCCATCCCCCATCCATCCATCCATCCCCCATCATCCATACATCCATCATCCATCCCCCATCCACCTACCCATCATTCATCCACCCATTCAACCATGCATCCATCCATCCATCCACATATCCATCTGTCTGTCATCCATCCACCCACCCACCATCCACCCATCCATCATTCATCCACCCATCCAACCATGCATTCATCCATCATCCATCCATCCACCCATCACCCATCATTAATCCATTCATCCATCTACCCATCCATCATCCACCCACGCATCCATCCATCACCCATCCATTATCCACTCCACATCCATCCCCCACCCATCCATCCATCCATCTATCCATCATCCATCACCCCTCAATCCACCTATCCATCATCCATCACCCCTCAATCAACCCACCCATGCATTCATCTGTCATCCACCTATCATCCATCCATCCATCTCCCATCATCCATCCATCCATCCATCCGTCATCCATCCATAATCCATCCATTATCCATCAACCCATGCATCCATCTATCCATCATCCATCCATCCCCCATCCACCTATCCATCCTTTATCCACCCATCCATCCATCCCCCATCATTCATCCATCCATCCACCCACCCATCGATCCATCATTCATCTCCCATCCATCATCCATCCACGCATCTACCCATCATCCATCCCCCATCTACCCATCCATCCATCCATCCATCATCCATCACCTATCCATCCATCATCCATCCATCCATCACCCATCCATCCACCCGTCCACCCATCCATCCATCCCCCATCCATCCATCTGCCACCCATCCATCCATCATCCATCACCTATCCCTTCACTATCCATCCATCCATCACCCATCCATCCCCTATCCATCCACCCATCCACCCATCATCCATCCCCCATCCATCCCCCATCCATCATCCGTCACCCATCCATGTGCTGGTGCTGCCCCGCAGACACTGCGCAGGACGTGGGATTTGCAGCTGACTTCAACTGCATCCTACTTGCCTGCGGTCAGATGGCTCTGGGCACACGGCGGAGGAATTGAGCACGCCATGTGGCAAACCTGGGCCCCTCTCCCAGCGTGCCCCGCCAGGCGCTGGCTCTGTGAGGCTTCTGGGACCATCTTTGCAGCCGGTGATCGCCCGGATTAAGAGGATTAAACACCATTAAACGACCATCCTCCAGCGCGGGGACGCACACTCCCTCTCCTCCAAGCCTCCTTTGGAGGGGGGCTCGGGACCGGTGCCCACAAAGGGATCCCTTAGCATGACAAAGAGCCAAGCCTTCATCCTCCAACCCCCGAGCCCCAGAACAAATGGCATCGAACTGGCCTGGGTATTGTTGACACCTCCAACACTGGCTTCCCTGTTTTTTGTTTACTTTTCCCCATTCGGAGCTCAGGGTGTCATATTAATTATTTAAATCTTGAGGAGATTTCAGGGGCCATCCTCCTCCGAGGCCACGTTCTGTGCCAGAAGGCCGGGGAGGGAGTCCACCTCGGCTTTTCTCAATTAGTGCCGGACTCAGAACTTTGATCTCCAGGAACAGCAACATCCAAGGAGGAAAATCTTCCTGTGCCGCCGTTTAGCCCGCACCTAGCTTTTGCCCCGCGCTGTCCCCCCACCCCTGCCACTGGACTTTGA
>SJYG01000184.1:490356-527158 GCA_006410535.1 Litocranius walleri
GGCGGGCAGGAGACACCCGTGTTTGGGAAGAATTTAAACAGCTTCAAAGAGCCCGGGGGCGGAGATGGTCGTTCAATGCCAGGCGTGGTAGCCACCGAGCTGCCTTTGAGCCGGTGCCCGCCGGGTTTATTTGTCTATTTTCGGGGGAGCGGGCGGGGTGGGGCCGGGTTTGTGGGTGCCTGGTGTCACATATCAGAGGCTTCCCCGCGCAGACTGATCTCCGCTCATTAAGAGCCTTGTCTGTCTCCCCCCAGCCAAACGGCGGCGGGTGGTGATGAATCACAAGGGCCCTGGTTCTCGGAGTGTTCCTCCCCAGCCACGCCCGCGATGCTGCTGCTTAGATCCATGAAGGGTCACCTCTGAGGGCTTGCCTTGTTAAAAAAAAAAAAAATCTCATTTACATTTTCCTGGCTGCCAAGACACGGAATGACATGGAGGGTGGGGACAAAAAAAAAAATCAGAAAGTTGGCCGAGCACTCGCTGAAAAATGAAATCCACCCAAGTTTGGCACAAGGACGCACCTTTCTGGCGCTTAGTCTTTAGGATGTGGGGATCAAAGGGACACCGGGATCCGAACTCCGAGAGCCAGGCAGGGCGTCTGTGCATGTTTGAGTTTGCAGAAGCCGCTTTGCGCCTCTGTGCAGACAGCCTTGATCAGCGGACCTGCGCCTCCCCTGACAGCAAGCCCTGCTGCCCACAGAAGCCTCGGTTCCCAGTCATCTATCTCGGACTCACATACCTGAAGAAAAGGGGAGGTGGAAATTTCCTGAAATCACAGCCACTGCAGAAAAGGAAAATGGCAGTGATTAGAGAGAGGCACTGAGAGATCTGGGTTTGGGGGCGTTCATAATACCCAAAGCGTCACACTTTTTTTTTTAAGTACGCATATTTTAGAGTGGATTTTACTGTCTGAGATATAATTGGGATTTACAGCTGTTAAGATAACGAGATTCTCTGTCTCTCAGTCAAGCACTTGTTCCTGCTTTCCTGGCTCAATCTCTCCCAGAGGGTCAGATCATGATTTATTTATCCCTGCCCCTCCAGGCTCCCCCCTTGACGCCCAGGGTGCAGGCACCTTGACACCTGCGCTCTGTGAACTTCTCGGTCTGACCTTCACATCTGGAGGCTGCACACTTAACCAGGCTGCAGCTGTGATGGCCAAGGACTGCCTAGCAGTGGCCACTATTCTCGGGCTTCCCTGCTGCCTCAGATGGCAAAGAATCCACCTACCAATGCGGGAGACGTGGGTTCGATCCCTGGGTCGGGAGGATCCCCTGGAGGAGGAGGGCATGGCAACTCCCTTCAGTATTCTTGCCTGGAGAATCCCAGGGAGAGAGGAGCCTGGCGGGCTACAGTCCAGGGGGTCGCACAGAGTCAGACACGACTGAGCCACTGACACACAGAGGTATCACAGCAAAGATGCTCTCTCATTCCAACCCAGGATGCCAGATGGAAAACTGACGTCCACACAGCTGGACTCCAAGCCCAGAATCCACCTGTCCAAGTAGTCAGACACTCTAAACTCTTTTTACAAAACAACCCGGTGCCCCTAAAATTGTCATCAGTGTGGAGGGAGCCTCAGAAAAACAGGAATAAATGCTGTAGGTGTTGTTATTTATTTTTGTTGTTCATTTGCCCAGTCGAGTCCGACTTTGCAACTCCATGGACTACAGCACGCCAGGCCTCCCTGTGCATCACCAACTCCCAGAGCTTGTTCAAACTCATGTCCATTGAGTTGGTGATGCCACCCAACCATCTCATCCCCTGTCGTCCCCTTCTCCTCCTGCCTTCAATCTTGCCCACCATCAGTGTCTGTTCCAATGTCTGGCACCATCTCCAAACCCCTTTCAGCAGCCAACCTCTACATCACAATGTGGCCACATCTGACGGCTGAGTTTCCTCCAGCTGGTTGGGAGCAGGGGAATGGTATGCGAAACCCACGAGGCTGTTCCCAGGTGGTGGGGAGGCTGAAGTCCCCAGAACCCCACTCTGATAGGCAAAGATTTAGACCAGGATTTTCCCTGCAGCCAATATGGCCCCTTGCCTGTTTTTGTAAATAAAGTTTTATTGGCAGTCAGCCACATCTGTCCATTTCCAAAACCGCCTCCAGCGGCTTGGGTTTTGGAATACTGATAGATTCCTGTCGTCGTGACCCAGGCCCTGAAATGCCCAAAACATAAATATGGGTGATCTGACAAGGGGGAGGCTGTATGGCTGAGATGGAAGGACAGGACTTTGGGTCTCAGCCAGCTCGGACGCTTTCTGTCGGGCAAGGATCCATGTTGTTGTTGCTGTTTAGACGGTTAGGTTGTGCCTGACTCTTTAAGACCCCACGGACTGTAGCCCTCCAGGCTCCTCTGTCCACAGGATTCTCCAGGCAAGGATTCTGGAGTGGATTTCCATGCCCTCCTCCAGGGGATCTTCCTGACCCAGGGACTGAACGCAGGTCTCCCGCATCGGCTGGTGGATTCTTTCCCATCCGAGCCACCAGGGAAGCCCCAGGAACTCCCGTTATCCAGTTCCAAACGTGCAGCTCAGCGTCATTCCCACGCTGTGCACCCCATCTGTAGGACTTGTTCCTCTTAGAGCTGGAAGGCTGTGCCCTAGACAGCGGTCATCCACCGTTTAGGCACCAGGGACCAGTTTCACAGAAGACCGTTTCTTCCATGGGCCGCGGTGGGTGTGGGGAACGTTTCAGGATGAATTCCCTGTGCAGTAAATTTCTACCATGATCACATCGGCTCATCACAGATCACCAGGCATCAGGCGCCAGAGGCTGGGGACCGTTGGACTAGATCATCACGGCTCCACCTCCCTCAGCCCTGGGCAACCATCCTCCTCTGCCTCCGTGAGCCTATTTCAGATTCCGCGTAGCAGAGAAATCATGCAGAATTTGTCTCTCTCTGTCTGACTTCATCTCATTTAGCATAATGCCCTCCAGGTCCATCCGTGTTGTCGCAAATGGCAAGACTGCCTTCTCTCTCTCTTTTTTTTAAGGCTGAATAATATTCCCCTGTGTGTTTAGACACACGAGGGAACGTTATATAAATACATTTTCTTATCCATTCATCCGTCAACAGACATGCACCTTGCCTCCGTAGCTCAGCTCAGAAGCAGCATGACTGCAGTTACTGAGGTGCTGTTCTTGAACCACGAGCCACTCCCCAACAAAAAGAACCCCAGAACTTGTGCTTCCAAAAAATGGTTGCCTTGAGAGAGTCTTAGCTTACACCCCCAAATTGGCCGCATTTACTCAATCTGCCTCGCAGGTCTCAGAGGGAGAAAAAATGAAGTTGTTTTGTTTTCTGATCTGGAAGACAGCCAGACGCGTCGCTTCTCACCAAGGTTGGCAGAGAACATTGCAAAACTTGCTCAAAACACAACGGAGCCCCAGGAACCAGATCCCCAAGTTAAACCATCCTGGCGTTTTCACAAACGAGAGGAAAGCAAAAATCAGCAAAAAATGCAGGCAGTCTTAAGGGTTCCAAAGTCCCTTCAGGAGCTCTAGGTGCAAAACGCACACTGTCCTTGGTAGCACAGCTGGAGACGGGTGGGGTTTCTGGGGTCCCGTGGAGACCCTCCAGACAGACCCAGAGAAGGTCCCTCAGGAGGTCAGTAGACACAGTGCTTTTGGACACGTGCAAACCCAACCCGTCTTTTCTCCACTCCTGTTTCCCCAGAACCAGAAGTCTCCAGAGATTAATGATGTAAACGAAAGGACTGAGTGCATTCAAAGCCTGGAGTGGTTTAAGGACTGAGTGCATTTAAAGCCTGGAGTGGTTTCTGAACCACGAGAGGAGGCGGGAGAGGGAGTGTACAGGTTTGAAAATCCCCAGGACAAAGAAGAGTGGGGAGTCAACATTCTGACCCGAAGCCTCAAATGCTTTGAGAGCTCCAAAGAGGGTCAAGTCCACCCTCCTCCGAGAGCTGAACTCCGTCCCGCTGTGTGCTTGCGTGCAAAGTGGCATCAGTCGTGTCTGACTCTTTGCGACCCTGTGGACTGTAGCCCACCAGGCTCCTCTGTCCCCAGGATTCTCCAGGCAAGAGTACTGGAGTGGGCTGCCGTGCCCTCCTCCAGGGGATCTTCCCCAGCCAGGGACCGAACCCGCGTATGTTGTCTCTTGCATCAGCAGGTGGGCTCTTACCACGAGTGCCAGCTGGGAAGCCCCTCCGCTCTGTTACAAACCCAGAAAAGTCCAATATCCCGGCATCTCCGGTATCTGAGAAGCCGGTCCTGGGAGTGACCCAGTCTTCACCCAGAGGACGCTGGACCCTGATGGATGCGGACGACTGAGAGCTGGATAATGGCTCTGTAGGAAGCGGACGGGGAGCCGGTGCCATCATGGGGAGAGAGGAGGAACACTTCTGGGATGGGTTAGTTGAGATCGTATGCATATACGGCACCAAGTTGTGGCCCAGATGCTAAAGAATCTGCCTGCAGTGAGGGAGACACGGGTTCGATCCTTGATCCCCTGGAGGAGGGCAGGGCAACCCACTCCAGGATTGTTGCCTGGAGAAGCCCAAGGACAGAGGAGTCTGGTGGGCTCCAGTCCATGGGGTAGCCGTTTAGCTCAGTTCAGTTCAGCTGCTCAGTCGTGTCCGGCTCTTTGCGACCCCATGAATCGCAGCACGCCAGGCCTCCCTGTCCATCACCAGCTCCCAGAGTTCACTCAGACTCACGTCCATCGAGGCAGTGATGCCATCCAGCCACCTCATCCTCGGTCGTCCCCTTCTCCTCCTGCCCCCAATCCCTCCCAGCATCAGAGTCTTTTCCAGTGAGTCAGCTCTGACACAGTCTAGTGACTATCACTTTTTGGGATTTCCCTGATGGCTCAGATGGTAAAGAATGTGCCTGCAATGCAGGGTACCCGGGATTCATCCCTGGGTGGGGAAGAACCCTTGGAGAAGGGAATGGCCACCCACTCCAGTATTCTTGTCTGCAGAATCCTATGGACACAGGAGTCCGGTGGGCTCCAGTCCACGGGGTTTCAAAGAGTCGGGCCCAGCGGAGGCAGCTGAGCCTGCGTGCAGCACGCCCTCACTTGCAGACAGAGACCCAGAGCACGGACAGTGTGCTGGCCTCACCCGTCCCCCGCCTGACTGTGGACACAGATCAGCTGCCCTGCCGTCTCAGAAAATCAGTTCAGCTTTCTGGGACTCCCCGGCCTCGGCTCCCAGTGGCCCATCTTTGCAAGGAGGTCTTTTAATTACCTTTTGCCTCCAAAGACTGGCTCGCCGCTGGAGTTGCGGTTTAAGACATTAGCAACTGAATGGGCAGGCTTCTTACTGTATATCATTTTAATCTTTCATGTCTGAGTAAGCCAGATGGTTTATTATTATTACAAGCTATGCCTCGAAGAAGAAAAAAAACATAAACTTTCTATCCGAGGATTTGTGAGATGATGGGAAAAGGAAAAAAAAATTTGAGAGGAGGGGTACAAGCAGGGGGTGGCCTCGTGTGACACAGGACAGCCTGGATTTTAACCGCAAGTCCTCCGTGGCCGGTACCTTCTGCTAATCACCACTCCCGGTAAATAAATAGGTAGATTAGACAGATCACTAAAATGGCATTGAAGGTTCACAGGCAGGAGGCTTGTTTCAAAACATATAGACTCTGCTCAGCAAAGTCATCACAGCCTTATGTGGAGACCTCAGAGAGGCTGGGCTCAACGCCACTCTGTTTTCAATGTTTTTGCCCATATTTTTTTTAAGGTTTTTGCTGTTTGGCTGCTTCAACCTGGCAGTTCCAGAGTTTATGCAACAGACGACATGACCGTAAAGTTCTTCCCAAGGGAAAAAAATTACTTCGGTCATCACCAGAATAATCACTGTAGGGTCTTTTATTTTTTAAGTTTCTATTTTGTATTGAAAGTGTTGAAAGCGTTATTCGCTGAGCTGTGTCCGACTCTTTGTGACCCCGTGGACTGCAGCCCGCCAGGCTCCTCTGTCCATGGGATTCTCCAGGCAAGAATTCTGGAGTGGGTTGCCATTTCCTCCCTCAGGGGATCTTCCTGGCCCAGGAATCAAACCTGCAATGCAGGGTCTCTTGCACTGCAGACAGATTCTTTCCTGTTTGAGTCACTCACGAGGGAAGTCCCAGTTTGCCTTGGGGTATAGCCAACTGACAGTGTTGTGATGATTTCAGATGAACATCGAAGGGACTCAGCCACAGATATACACGTATCCATTCTCCCCCAGGGTGAGCCGGTGGGTGTACAGGGTCCGTGCGTGTGCACAGGTGTACACCTAAGGATAAGTGTATGCATGTTTCTTAGACGTAGCAATGAGCAAACTTGCAAACATGTCTATGCGTGTGTGTGCAGTGTGAGCCTGTGTGCAAGCACACAGCTTGTGATGTACACTGTAACTGTGTGTGGCTATGAGTATTTGCACATGTACACATATTTGGACTTCCCAGGCAGCTCCGTGGGCAAAGACTCAGCCTGCAATGCAGGAGTTGCGGGATACTCAGGGTCGATCCCTGGGTCAGGAAAGATGCCCTGGAGGAGGCAACGGCACCCCACTTCAGTGTTCTTGCCTGGAGGGTCCCACGGACAAGGGAGACTGGCGGGCTGCAGTCCACGGGGTCGCAGAGAGTCAGACACGCCTGAAGCAAGTCAGTACGTAAGCAGGCACACGTGTGTGCATGGGTGTGAGAATGTGTGTGTGTGACTATGGGGGGGGTCACTGTGGGGGGTGTCTGCCCATGCGTGGGTTTAGCTGGATATGTGCTTGGACCTGTTTGTGCATGTGTATGAGCAGGGATGTGTGTGACTATGGGGGGGTCACTGTGGGGGTGTCTGCCCATGCGTGGGTTTAGCTGGATATGTGCTTGGACCTGTTTGCGCATGTGTGTGAGCAGGGATGTGTGTGACTGCGTGTGTGTGCCTGTCTCAATATGTGCTTGGACCTATATTTGCCTGTGTGTTAAGAATGTGTATGTGTGTGACTATGACTGTGGGTGTGTGTGTTCCTGAGTGCTTGGACCTGTATTTGCCTGTGAGAATGTGTGTGTGTGTGCCTGTGGGAGTATGCTCCTGTCTGAATATGTGCTTGGACCTGTATTTGCCTGTGAGGACATGTGTGTGTGTGACTATGGGTGTGGGTGTTTCTGTGTGCTTGGACCTGTATTTGCCTGTGTGTGAGAACGTGTGTGTGTGTGTGTGTGACTGTGGGTATGTGTGTTCCTGAGTGCTTGGACTTGTATTTGCCTGTGAGGACATGTGTGTGTGTGTGACTATGGGTGTGGGTATTCCTGTCTGAGCGCTTGGACCTGTATTTGCCTGCGAGAACGTGTGTGTGTGTGTGTCTGTGACTATGACTGTGGGTGTTCCTGTCTGTGTGCTTGGACCTCTATTTGCCTGTGTGTGAGAACGTGTGTGTGTGTGTGTGACTGTGGGGTGTGTGTGTTCCTGAGTGCTTGGACCTGTATTTGCCTGTGAGGACATGTGTGTGTGTGACTATGGGTGTGGGTATTCCTGTCTGAGTGCTTGGACCTGTATTTGCCTGTAAGAGCCTGTGTGTGTGGGTGTGTGCATGCGTGCCACCACGTGTCAGAGGTCCCGTCTCCCTCTCCTCCCAGCTTCTCCTGTCTGACTGCCATCCAGACAGACAGACCGCCCCCGCCCCCACACTGCCCGCCTCCCCGACAGTGTCCCCGCCACACTAACGGTGTGAAACGCCCAGTTGCCGTCCTCCGTCCTGAAGCCCCGGAAGGCCTCTCTGGACCGCACGCACCGGATTCCTTCCTGCAGTGACGAGGACGGGCCAGCAGGGTACCTGCCCAGCTCTGATCTCTGCAGGTCGGTTCTGAGCCCAGGCCTCTGCAGGCTTCTCCCTGCAGGTGCCCCCCCCCGACACAGTGCTGGTCAGCCACCCGCTGTCCCCCCGCCCTGCCTCATTACATGCGGTCTCGGGGCCGGGCTGTCAGCAACAGCCACACGACGCTGCGGCGTCCATCTGTCAGGCACCGGACGCACAGGGGCTGGCGGTGTGGGGGAGCTCTCCGGGGAGTCCCGGGTCTCATCGCGGCCACCACATCCACTTCCCTGCCCCCAGCTCCATCTGCTAATGTCCTCGGACTTGCCTGCCTCTTTCTTTTTTTCTCCAAACATCTCCCAAATTGCATTTTCCATTTAAAGAAATTTCTGAAGAGCAATTGACAAGCGCCCAGGGCCCCGGGTCTCATGGGTCACTCAGCACCTGCGTTCTGCGTGGCCATCTACACTGATCCGGGCTGCCACCCTAGCTCCCCGGCTCAGGCACAGGCTGGATGAACGCCCGAAAAGCATCAGATTGGAGGCTGACATGCATTTCAGGGCAGCCCATGGACGCACCCCAACACAAAGAGATGGCTCTTCCTCTAAGACGCTTTAGCAAGTGCTGAGCCAGGGTCCCTTGAGTGCCTGGACCCTGGGTGTTGAAAAAGTGTGTTTCTCTGAATGAAGGGTTTCAAACTCAAATGCCCAAAGGAATTAGGCAGGTGGTTTAAGGGTATGAGGCCGGTTGGATGTCAGTGAGGTGTTAGGGAGCGCTGGAGACTGCGGGGGGCTTCCCTTGTGGCTCAGCGGGGAATCTGGCTGCTCGTCCAGGAGACACGGGCCCGAGCCCTGGGTCGGGAAGATCCCCTGGAGGAGGAAATGGCAACCCACTCCACTGTTCTTGCCCGGAGGATTCCAGGGACAGAGGAGCCTGGAAGGCTGCAGTCCACGGTGCTGCAAAGAGTCAGACATGAATGAACTGCTCACACACACACACACACACACACACACACATGCATGTGTACACACACGAGACACGCATGTAAAATGCCTGTGTGTGACGTCTACATGCTATGCCATACATAGCATCTGTAGGTAGTGGCAATGCAACGCTTACGTATGTGTCTATATGTAACATCTACATAGTGTCTACACGTAAAACCTATAAACACGTATATACAATGTATATATATAATAATTATGCATGCATCTACGGATAATGTGTACATACACTGTTTAGGCATATCTGTATACAATGTCTATATATAGCCTGTATGTAATTTTTCTATAAAATCTCTACCTATAAGGTCTATATGCATGTTCATCTAAGTATATAGGATATCTACGTATAATGAGTGTTTGCCACTCAGTCGTGTCTGACTGTGTGTGACCCAATGGACTGTAGCCCGCCAGGCTCCTCTGTCCATGGGACTCTCCACGCAAGAATACTGGAGTGGGTTGCCATGCCCTCCCCGAGGGGATCTTCCCAGTCCATCTACATATAATATCTATATATACATGTCTGCAAGCAATGTCTATACATAGTACTTACACTCGTCTGTATATAATTATGTCTCTGTGTATGCCTCTACTATAAACTGTTTACATGTAATCTATATAATGTCTCCAACAGTGTTTATATATGTTTCTATACAATGTCTATGGAGAAGGCAATGGCTCCCCACTCCAGTACTCTTGCCTGGAAAAATCCCATTGACGGAGGAGCCTGGTGGGCTACAGTCCATGGGGTCACTAGGAGTCGGACACGACTGAGCGACTTCCCTTTCACTTTTCACTTTCATGCACTGGAGAAGGAAATGGCAACCCACTCGAGTGTTCTTGCCTGGAGAATCCCAGGGACGGGGGAGCCTGGTGGGCTGCCGTCTATGGGGTCACACAGAGTCAGACACGACTGAAGTGACTTATCAGCATACAATGTCTATATATAGTCTGTATACAATCTTATATAAAATGTCTAAATACAATGTCTATATACAGTTTTTATCTATATGCAACATCCATGTGTAATACCTATGTATAACATCTGCATGCAGTGTCCATATATAATATTTAGATACGTCTATAACATATAGTAGGGTGTCCTTGTTAGCTCCGATTGTAGACTCTGACTGCAATACAGGAAACCTGAGTTCAGTCCCTGGGTCAGGAAGATCCCCGGGAGAACAGAATGGCAACCCACTGCAGTCTTCTTGCCTGGAGAATCCCAGGGACGGCGGAGCCTGACAGTCCACGGGGTTTCAGAGAGCTGGACACGAGTGAGCGACTTAGCAGTAACACTAGCCATATATATATATATATATATAAATAATATGTATTATATAAGGCTATGCAGTGCAGGTATTATATATATATTATATATGTATACATGTATGTATAAAACCCTTGCACTACATAGCCTTGTATAATACATATAGTGTCTACCAGAGTGTTTGTGTATGTATAAAACCCTTGCAGTACATAGCCTTGTATGATATACATAGCCTGTGTATAATATATGTAGTGTCTACCAGAGTGTTTGTGTATGTTTCTATAACCATGTCTATATATACAGTCTTTGTAGAATTTTGATAAAAATGTCTACAGTGTCTAAATGCAATGTTTATATACAACACCTATATAAATAGTTATGTACGTTGACATACAATGCCTGCCGAGTCACTTCAGCTGTATCTGACTCTATGCGACCCCATGGACTGCGGCCCGCCAGGCTCCTCTGTCCATGGGATTCTCCAGGTAAGAATACTGGGGTGGGTTGCCATTTCCTTCTTTGCTACGTCCACTATCTATATACAATATTTAAATATGTGTGTATATGATGTCATGTATAATGCTTACATATAAAGTCTATGTACAATATTTACATTTATCTATATAGCTGTCCATGTATAATACTTATATATAATGTCTATATATAATATTTACATATATCTAAAGAGTCTGGCTGCAACACAGGAGACTCGGGTTTGACCCCTGGGTCAGGGAGATTCCCCTGGAGAAGGAAATGGCAGCCCACTCCAGTACTGCTGCCTGGAGAATCCCATGGGCAGAGGAGCCTGGCGGGCTGCACTCCAGGGGGTTGCAAAGAGTCAGACACGACTGGGCGACTAACACACACGTGCACACGCACACACACAAGCGCATGTATACACTCATACACAGATACACAATGATTGAAATGCAGCCTGACCAGAACAAACCGCCCGCAGGAGGAGGACGAGGGAGCAGGTTAAGCCGCATGCACGCCCCACACGTCGGGTCCACGTGGGAACGCCAGGTGCCTGGGCCCCATCTGCATATTGAAAGCTCGGCCAGACAAGAGGCCGAATTTCCTGAACACTTTTCCACCAGATGGTTCTCTTCCTGTCCCTGCAGTCCTAGGCTCTCCTCCCGGAGCCTGTCAGGACGGAGGGGGAGGCCCCCTCCTTATTCTGTTTCATTCTAAATAAATGACAGCGTTTATCCTGCAGCCCCATTCCAGCCCCGCCACCCCCCGCCGCCGCACAGCTAATGGTCTGAGTGATGGAGCAAAAATACCGTTCCTGCCCAGCCTTGAAATAAAACACCCCGCGTCGACAGACGCGTCTGAGCCCGGTATCATTGGAGCGTCTCCGTTTCAGCGCCGTTTCGCCGCCTCCGCCTCCCCCGAATCCCCTTAACAAACGCCCAGGAAGAAAACCCGTGCTGTCGGTCTCCATCGCCGCCGCACTTCGTCTCCGGGGCTGCTTTGCATTTCAAGACATTTCCACTCACCTTGAGTTGCCGGTTCAAGAAAGAAACAATAAGTTTAATCTTCTCGCTTGACAATGATGTATGGTTCTGGAGGGGGAAGAAAAAAAAAAACACACCAAACCCGGTTTTCAGGGATTATCATTAAGAAGGCTTCTCCTGGGCCACCGAGGCCAGTCTCCCCCCGCACTTCCTACCGTAAGCACCCAAGTGTGTCGCTCGAAGGCCGCAGGAGTCGCGGCCGCGTCCTCCCGAGCGAGCCCGGCCCCGGGCCGAGGTCTGATCTCCGTCCAGCGGACGGACAGGCCCAGCTGCCGGCTGCAGCCCGAGGCCCCCCCGCCCCCACGCCTCCCGAGGACCTCTTCCCGGTCGGCAAATTGGCCTCCGACGCAACTGGTTTCAATTAGAATTCCTTCTCTGCACTTGCTTTTTTTTTTTTCTTCTTTGCAGTTTTCACGGTCTTGGCACCCTTGCCGGCCGGGGGCGGGGAGCTCAGGATGTTAATCGCAGTGCAGAGACCTAGCAAAACGGATGCGGATAGAAGGGATGATTCGACACTTCGTCCCGGACCCTCCTGGCAGTTAAGGATCCCTCGAGAAAGCAGGTTCGCCTGCCCCAGAGCCAAGCAGGCTGGCTGAGCCAGAAAACCGGTGCAAGAGAAGCAGGAGTCCTGCCTCCCCCACAGTGAAACAATGGGGGCTGGAGACCCACATCCTGCCCGCTGTGCTCAGTAAGAACCGACACATACTGGAAAACTCAAAGTGCCAGCAGTGGCCAACTCCTTGCGACCCCGTGGACGGTAGCCCACTAGCCTCCTCTGTCCCTGGGATTCTCCAGGCAAGAATACTGGAGTGGGTTGCCATGCCCTCCTCCAGGGGATCTTCCCGACCCAGGGATCGAACCTGCGTCTCCTGCATTTTGAGCAGATTCATTACCCTCTCCGCCAGCACGAAAGCTCCAATACGTGGACATGTACGGCCAAGTCCCTTTACGGTCCACCTGAAAATACCACAAAAGTGTTTATCAGCTATAGTCCAAAATAACATTTTTTAAAAATATATAAGTACTTGCTGTTTACTAAAATTATAAATGCAGAGGAAATCTTTCTCCTTTGCCCATTCTATATTTATGAGGAGGAGGGGGCTTGCACCTTAGACTGACCAAAGGTTGATTAGCAAGAGAAAAACAGAATTCTCTCTCTCTCTCTCTCTGCCTGTTTCCCAAGTAATGAGTGTCTTAAAGCAAGAGTTGGAACATGGGCACACTTAGCATCTTTACAGACATCAGTTTTGTGGAAACAAGAAGAAAAAGAGAACTTCAGGCCTCCGAGAGTGGGAAACTTTGGGAAGGTAAACACGTAGGGGGAACTGACAGAGTGAGGTGTGTTTTGTTTTGTTTTTAATTCTCTGGCATCCCACGTAGTAAGGAGCCGGGCTCTCTGGATAGCGGTACAAAGTGAGAGGTTTTCGTTGGGAGGAGACTCGGGCTGGGGGAGATGATAGCAAAAGAAAAGAGAGGCTTATTTTTTAAGCCGGGACACCTCCTTTGGGGAGGGAGAGAACGGCAGGGTTCTTTATCATGCAAATTTCCTCCCTTTGTGAGTCGGGAAGTCTCAGATCCACTGTTTCTGAAATCAGGTTCCCGAGACAGGTTGAAACTGCAATGCAGTCTCACCAGGCTCCTCTGTTTGGGGCACTCTCCGGGCGAGAGCCCTGAGTGGGTTGCCGTGCCTTCCTCCAGGGCAGCTCCTGACTCAGGATTGAACCTGGGTCTCGTGCTCTGGCAGGCGGGTTCTTGACCATCTCAGCCACCAGAGAAGCCCCAGCCCTGAGCAAAGAAAGCTCCACTTGGGGCTGCGGTTCCTTTTTAACCGGTTTATTTGTGCACATCCACTGGTCACCCTCTTCAGTGTCGTAAAGCTTCCCCGGAGACGTGGTTCTCGGCGCTCTTCGCTCTGTGGAAGCTTCAGAGTTTACTCTGAGAGGGGCAGGCCTCCAGGGGTCTTTCCGAAATTGCTTCTCCATTGTCTCCAGCTAGGAACAATTCTAATGCCAAACAGGCTTTGTCTTGGTGTGTATTCTGCCCCTAAAGGAACTCACAACTACCCAAACTTACCCTGAGTGTGAGGGAGGCTCTCTTGGCGTATTTAGATGTCTTATTTTCTTATGGTTATGCTTATGTGTTAAGGTGAGAAAGGGATTTTTAAAATAGAGTGTGAACTTGTATGTACCTTCATTGCAGCACCATTTACAATAGCCACAAGGTGGAAACAGGCCAGAGTTCATGTATGGTTGGATAGATAAGTGAGGAGGTGATGGATGGATGGATAAGTGGGTGGAGGGATGGGTGGATGGATAAGTGAGTAGGTGGATGGGTGGATAAGTGGGTGGATGGATGGGTGGATAAGTGAGTGGATGGATGGATGGATAAGTGGGTGGATGGATGGGTGGATAAGTGGGTGGGTGGATGGATGGATGGGTAAGTAAGTAGGTGGATGGATGGATAAGTGGGTGGATGGATGAGTGGATGGGTGAATATGTGGGTGGATGGATGGATGGATGGATAAATGAGTAGGTGGATGGATGGATGCATGGATAAGAGGGTGCATGGATGGGTGGATGGGTGAATAAGTGGGTGGATGGATGGATGGATGGATGGATAAATAAATAGGTGGATGGATGGATGGATAAGTGGGTGGATGGGTGAATAAGTGGGTGGGTGGATGCGTGGATGGGTAAATAAGTGGGTGGATGGATGGATGCACAGCATGGGGTTCATCTGTTATTGAGTCCAACCTCACTCTGCTTGCCCCACAACAGGCCAGTGAATCAGAGACAGGTACTGAGACAAGGAATACAACTTTGTTCAGGGAGCCAGATCGCCAAGATGTTGGCAAATTAATGTCTCAAAATAGCCATCCTGTATGGGGCCTGGAAAAGACTCATTGGAAAAGACCCTGATGCTGGGAAAGATTGAAGGCAGGAGGAGAAGCAGACGACAGAGGATGAGATGGTTGGATGGCATCACCGACTCGACGGACATGAGTTTGAGCACGTTCCAGGAGTTGGTGATGGACAGGGAGGCCTGGCGTGCTGCAGGTCATGGGGTCGAAAAGAGTCGGACACGACTGAGCGACTGAACTGAACTGATGGGGCCTCTCACAGTCAGGCAGAGGGACGGGGGTCTCTGAGGCAGGCCACTACGTGTGATCATAATAACAAACAGCAGAGAGAAGTCTCAGAAACGGTTCCAGCACGAGCCAGAACTGGCTTATTCCCGCAGCACTCACCCCTGGTGGAATATGACGCAGCCGTGAAAAGCAAGGAGCTCTGACACAGGATGCAGCGTCGCTGGCCCGCGAGCACACGACACTCACCGAGAAGCAAGGCGCCGCCGCCCACGGAGTGTGGGATTCTGTTCACAGGAAACGTCCTGAACAGGCAAAGCCACGGATCGAAGGGAAACTGCTGGTTGCCAGGCTCCGAGACGAGAGGCTCGTGAGGCGTGCCTGCACAATACATAAGGGTTTAAACATGCAGTTAAAATCATACGTTCCCGTTGGGAATTTGTTGATTTTAGTAAAGTTTAATAAACTTCACCTCCAACAAAAGGGCCCTGACAATAGTCACCCCCCGCCCCACCCCGCTGCAGTCTGATTCTCCTTGAGAACCCCTGAAGAAAGACCAGTCTCTGAAGGACCCCTGACCTTCACAGCTTAGATTTCCCCTCAAGAGCCACAAGGGACCTTCCTGCTGGTCCAGTGGTTGAGACCCTGTATTCCAAGGCAGACGGCGCAGGTTTGATCCCTGGTTGGAGACCTACGATCCCACCAGCATTGCTGTCAGAAAAAATTAAACAGAGAACAGAAGCAATATTGTAACAAATTCAATAAAGGCTTTTAAATCAGCACACTGTCCTCTCTGCCCTGGGTTGCATCCAGGAGGTCCTGGCAATTGGCACAAAGTCGCAACCATGAGGGCCCCCCAGCCCTCCCTCTGCCAGCATCCGCTGATTTGGGAAAGCAGCCTTAAGAATAAACAGCGGCATGCACCAGCAGTCACCTGCCTCCCTTCTGCGAGCAAAAACATACATGAAATCTCCCTCAAACTAGGAAACAGCTTCCTCATTACTCTACTGCAGAGAATACTTTGTAACCATCTACTTTTTTTTTTGTTCCCAAACCTCAAAACCCATGACAAGTGACCTATTTCCTGATCTGCACATCTGGGGTCCAGGAATAATAATAAAAACCAGGTGACATGGAGCAAAAAAAAAAGAAAAAAGAAAAATGTATCCATGTTAGTTTAGTTCTTTATAGTTCCTCAGATTTCCCCAAAGATAGAATGCCATGGGTGGACAGTCACACACGCCTGCTCTGCAGGGAAGTGGGGACATTGAACAAAACAGTGATTCTTTTTTTAGGCTTCAGATTTCATTGATACTCTCACTCCGGTTTCATGAAATCTTGTGTGTACTGTATCATGACGTTCAGTGTATTTCTCACCATAGATGTCTGTCAAACCTTATTCGAAAAGTCTACAAAGACGACACCGAGCTCATCTCACATGGTAAGAGCTGTTGCTGGTCAGTCACCAAGTCATGTCTTACCTTTTGTGACCCCAAGGACTGCAGCGGGACAGCCAGGCTTCCGGGTCCTTCACTGTCTCCTGGAGGTTGTTCCAACTCTTGTCCATGGAGTCGGTGATGCCATCCAACCGTCTCATCCTCTGCCTTCCCTTTCTCCTCTCGCCTTCAACCTTCCCCAGCACCAGGGTCTTTTCCAGTGAGTCAGCTCTTTGCATCCGGTGGCCAAAGGACTGGACCTTCAGCTTCAGCATCAGTCCTTCCAGTGAATATTCAGGGTTTATTTCCCTTAGGATTGACCAGGTTGCTCTCCTTGCAGTCCAAGGGACTGTCAAGAGTCTTCTCCAGCACCGCAGTTTGAAAGCATCCATTCTTCGGCGCTCAACCTTTTTTTGGTCCAACTCTGACATCTGTACATGATGACTGGAAAAACCATAGCTGTGACTAGATGGACCTTTGTTGGGAAAGGGATGTCTCTGCTTTTTAATACACTGTCTAGGTTGGTCACAGCTTTCCTTCTAAGGAGCTAGTGTCTGTTAAAAATAAAGATTGATTATTTTTAAAGGCTATACTCCATTCACAGTTATTATAAAATCCTGGCTATACTGCCCCCACAGTATAGCGTGTGTGTGTAGCTCATTATACATCTTGTGTGCACACATCCTTGTAGCTCCGTTGCATGAATGCATCATTGTAGCTTATTTCCGCTTTAGAGCATATTTTATGCCTTGAAGCTTGTTTTATGTTGCTGTTTACTCTCTCAGTCGTGTCCCACTCTCCGGGAGCCCATGACTACAGCCTGCCTTGCTCCCTCTGTCCATGGGCTTCTCCAGGCAAGAATACTGGAGTGGGTTGCCATGCCCTCCTCCAGGGGATCTTCCCGACCCAGGGATCAAGCTCACATTTGCTGTGTCTCCTGCATTGCCAGGAGAGTTCTTTACTGCTGAGCCACCGGGAAAGCCCCAGTGTCTTCTTATACATTACCGCTATATTTTATACTTTGTTGAAGATTTTGCTTTTTTTAAGAAAATTTCATGGTCAGTATCCTTAAAGGCAGAAATCTATGGTCCAGGGTAGAAAGAAAAGATGAACAGACCCCGAGAACGGTAATGAATATCAGTTCCCCGCCACTAATACCCAGGAAACCAGCCGTTCGTCATAATTAATGGATTATAACCGGGCATTAATGCATCTTTATAATCAGAGAGCACAGTGCGATTCTTGTCTAAGCGGACAATGGGCCTGGGGACACTAGGAAGGGAGGCGCCTCCTGCCCCGCGGAAACTTCCATTTGGGGAAGAGATGAAATTTCAGCAGAGACAGGGAGACACAGAAGTGAAAAATCAGCCTGAAAATAATTAGAAACAGGGTAAGGTAAGGAGGCCTGGGCGCAAACAGAACACGCACGCATCAGTTACAGCCAAAATCTGACAAGAGAAGGGAGCAGCGGGGACGATCAGAGGCGGAGATGGACGGGGACCGCGCCAGCATCTTCACGCCAACCGCTCCCTTTCCAGCATCGTCACATTATTTCAAGGGAGAGCTCCAGCCAAGACTACGTGAGCCCTGAGACCCTGGAGGCCACAGCCACCCCCTTCTCCCCTCCATCAGCCCCCGGGGACCCCATAAACGGGGGTCGAAACGCAGCAAGACACTCGTTTATCCCAAGCAGCTACGTAGACGAGATCAGGAACACTCCCCCTCCAGGCCAGTTAGGAAATCCACGGAGGCTCGAATGGTAAAGAATCTGCCTGCAGTGTGGGAGACCTGGCTTCGAGCCCTGGGTCAGGAAGACGCCCTGGAGAAGGCAACGGCCACCCACTCTAGTATCCTTGCCTGGAGAAGCCCACGGAGACAGGAGCCTGGCAGGCTGCAGTCCGTGGAGTCGCACACAACTCAGCAACTAACAGAGCAACAAAGCAACTTGCCGGCTATTGTTTGCTTTGCAAGGAACCCCGCTCAGTGGCGCCTGAGCCCTAAGAGGACACAGACACCAGTTCCTACGATTCTTTGCCAGGCCTGGAAACCATCTTGGCTCGCTCGCGGGCCCCCAAGGTGCCCACACTCACCTGCACATCCCCCCCCAAACCCCAGCTCCTGCCCCAGGCTGGCACTCCCCCTACACAGTGAGAAACTCAGCAGCACGTGCTCCGAGGTCATGTTGTTGGGAGAAGAACATGGAAGATGGCACGCAGGTAACGGGATGTCGTGCTCATGGGGCTTCAATTCCCACACTGAAAATTCCTGGGGTGAGGATGGGCTGGTGGGTTGCAGTGTGGGGAGGCGTTGGTCAGGGACAGTTCCTCTGCAGAGCCGACCTTCAGAAAGAGCTCTTACCAGGAGCAAGGATTCCAGACGCAGGAGCAGCGTGTGCAAATGTCCTGGGGTTGCGAGCGGACGCCACTGTCGAGCAGGGTCTGGGCACCACCGGCCTCTTAAAGGGGCTTGTGCTCAGGTTTGTAAGGTGGTGGCACCCTAGGTTTCTGCATCACAGCTACCCTCTATCGACACTGCTCAGAGAAGATGGAGCCAACAGATTTCAACTGAAACAACTCTTACAGTGACGGCTGTGTGTCGTCCTCCCAGCGTTACTGTGTGTTATTAGCTCAGTCATGTACGATTCTTTGTGATCCCGAGGACTGTGGCCAGCCAAGCTCCTCTGTCCATGGGATTCTCCAAGCAAGAACACTGGAGTGAGTTGCCATGCCCTCCTCCCGAGGGTCTTCCCAACCCAGGGATCGAACTCGTGTCTCTTCTGTCTCATCTCCTGCATTGGCACGTGGGTTCTTTACCACGAGCGCCCCCCGAAGCCCTTCCTACCCCTTCCTTCCCTCTTTGTCTCAGTCCCACGCCTGGAAATCAGCGGGAGAGCCACAGCCTCCGGTCAGTCACCAGGAACAGCTTGCTGCTGGGGCGCCCTGGGACCAGGCTCCGATTTAGTGTTTCCTCCTGAAGTTGGGTCTGGAGTGAACGTTAACTCTTCATCATGTAAGATGCACTAGGCTTTCTTTCTTTCTTTCTTTTTACCCTTTGTGCCTTCTTTTCTTGCTAAAATGACAGTCTGGCTGTAAAGGCTAATAACTGTTGGTGAGTGGGTCTGCCGACAGTGTGTCCTGATTCTGCCTCGAAGGCATGCCTTCTGCTCCGGGGGGTCAGGGGTCGCCTGCTAAATCGTACAGACCCGCGGTCCCTTGTGGGTTACGCGGCTGACAGGCCGGAGCTAATGATTAAACCAAGCTGCATTAAACTCCTCCACTAAATTGCTATTACGTGCATGATAGATTACACTTCTAATCAGCTGATTATTGCCACAAGTGACCTTGCGGGCGGAAGGAGCGTTTCAACAGAGCCAGAATCTTTGACACGCCCAGTGTTGCCGTGGGCACCAGCGGACACATGTGTGTGCAAGCGAGTACCTATGCTCTATCTTCCTGTTATTTGTCCCTCAGTCTTTCCACCGCGCATTCCAGCAGACATCCTATGGGGACCGGATGCCTGAAGTGTAGCCCTCATTAGGGAGCTTTCATAGCAATAAAAGACGCTTGCTCCTTGGAAGAAAAGCTATGACCAGCCTAGACAGTGTATTAAAAAGCAGAGACATCACTGCCGACAAAGGTCCATCTAATCAAGGCTATGGTTTTTCCAGTGGTCATGTATGGATGTGAGAGTTGGACTGTGAAGAAGGCTGAGCGCCGAAGAATTGATGCTTGTGAACTGTGGTGTTGGAGAAGACTCTTGAGAGTCCCTAGGACAGCAAGGAGATCCAACCAGTCAGTCCTAAAGGAAATCGAATCTGGACAGAGGCGCCTGGTGGGCTATAGTTCACGGGGTGGCCAAGAGTGACTAACACTTTCACACATATTATAGTTACCTGCTGTGCTTAGTCGCTCAGCAGTGCCCGGCTTTGCCACCCCACGGGTGGGAGTGCTCTAGGCTCCTCTGTCCATGGGAGTTCTCCAGGCAAGAATACTGGAGTAGGGAATTATATAGACATGTAAGCATGTAAGTTTATATTGCATGTGGTCAGTCGCTCAGTCGTGTCCAGCGCTGTTCGGCCCCATGGACTGCAGCACGCCAGGCCTCCCCTGTCCATGACCAAGTGCCGGAGCCTGCTCAAACTCATGTCCATCAACTCGGTGATGCCGTCCAGCCATCTCATCCTCCGTCGTCCCCTTCTCCTCCTGCCTTCAATCTTTCCCAGCATCAGTGTGTTTTCCAGTGAGTCAGTTCTTCCCACCGGGTGACCAAAGTATTGGAGTTTCAGCTTCAGCATCAGTCCTCCTAGTGAATATTCAGGACTGATTTCCTTTAGGATGAACTGGTTGGATCCTCTTACTGTCCAAGGGACTCTCAAGAGACTTCTCCAACACCACAGTTCAAAAGCATCAGTTGTTTGGCGCTCAGCCTTCTTTATGTCCAACTCTCACATCCATACATGGCTACTGGAAAAATCATGGCTTTGACTAGACGGACCTTTCTTGGCAAAGTGATGTCTCTGCTTTTTCATATGCTGTCTAGGTGGGTCATAGCTTTCCTCCCAAGGAGTATGTGTCTTTTAATTTCATGGCTGCAGCCACCATCCCGAGTGATTTCGGAACCAAAGAGAAGAAAATCTATCACTGCTTCCAGTTTTCACCTTGTATTTGCCATTAAATGATGGGGCCGGATGCCATGATCTTAGTTTTTTGAATGCTGAGTTTTCAGACAGCTTTTTCACGCTCCCCTTTCACCCTGATCAAGAGGCTCTTTAGTTCCTCTTTGCTTTCTGATGTTAGAGAGGTATCATCTGCATAGCTGAGGTTATTGGTAGTTCACCCAAAAAATTTCACACACATCTTATGTGTGTGGCACCTGACTCCTGTTTGTGTGATAGTGTGAACATCAGAACACAGAGAGGCAGGACCTCTGACCCAGGGTCAATAGCAATTGTAAGCACAGGGTGAAAATTACTGGCGATTTTTCAATTTACTTCCCCAAGCCTCTAGGCAGTTTTCAGATGCCCTGTAGTGACCACTCGGTCACTGAGCCAGTGCTTCTGAAGAACTTACAGGCGGAAGAGCCCGTGGATGGGAGACAGAGTTGGCTGGAGGTCAGGTGACAGGGGACAGAGTTGTCCAGAGGTGGAGTGATGGGGAGAGTCATCCAGAGGTGAGGTGATGGGGAGTGTCGTCCGGAGGTCAAGAGATGGGGAGAGTTGTCTGGAGATGAGCTGATGGGGGAGAGCCATTCAGAGGTCAGGCGATGGGGAGAGTCATCCAGAGGTCAGGTGATGGGGCAGAGAGATGTCTGGACATGAGGTGATGGGAGAGAGAGTCATCTGGAGGTCAGGTGATGGAGGGAGCCGTCTGGAGGTCAGGCGATGGGGAGAGTCATTTGGAGGTGAGGTGATGGGGAAGAGAGTCGTCTGGAGGTCAGGTGATGGGAGACAGAGATGTCCGGACGTGAGGTGATGGGGGAGAGAGTCATCCAGAGGTGAGGTGATGGGGAGTGTCGTCCGGAGGTCAAGAGATGGGGAGAGTCATCCAGAGGTCGGAGATGGAAAATCGTCGGGAGGTCCAGTGATGGGGAGAGTTGTCTGGAGATGAGCTGATGGGGGAGAGCCGTTCGGAGGTCAGGCGATGGAGGGAGCCGTCTGGAGGTCAGATAAGGGAGGACACGTTGTTTCAAGTTCAGGCACTGGGCAGGCGGTGGGCAGGGTGTGTGAGTGAGTTGCTTTCTGGGTTGGATGCCCTAGCATCTGCTCCCTGTCTTGGGGGTGAAGTGAACCCCAGGACAGGTCCATCCCTGGCCTGCACAGCTGAGCTGATTCCGGGAGTGGCACCTCCTGTCTGCCCCGCTTCAGGAAATGTGGACATCTCCTCCCAGGTGCCCCAGGGTGCAGCCTGGCCTGGGGCTTGCTTCTGTTCTCCTACCTAGCATCCCTGGGGTGGTGCCTGACATCTCCCCTCATGCCCACCCGGCTTCAGGGTCCCTGTGGGGCCTGGTAACCCTGCTGCGAGGAGATTAGACCCCACAGCTCTACCCATAGACTCCACATGCAACTGAGGGACACGCAGTCACCCTCAGGCATCTCCACGACGGGGGCGGCCCCTGTGCCGACACCTGCCAGAATCACACGCCAAAAACCGGCCAAGTCATCTCGGCTCTGTCGTCTGTCAAACTGAAAATCACCACGAATCAGGCGAACGAAGTGCATTTGTATGCACAGGAATGCCAGGTGATTTGGGGAAACCTTGGGGAAGGGCTTGGAAACCCACTCCAGGATTCTTGCCTGGAGAGACCCATGACAGAGGAGCCTGGCGGGCTACAGTCCACGGGGTCGCAGAGAGTCAGTCATGAGAGAGTTGACTTAGCACTCAGTTCAGTTCAGTCGCTCAGTTGTGTCCGACTCTTCGCGACTCCATGAATCACAGCACACCAGGCCGCCCTGTCCATCACCATCTCCCGGAGTTCACTCAGACTCACGTCCATCGAGTCCATGATGCCATCCAGCCATCTCATCCTCAGTCGTCCCCTTCTCCTCCTGCCCCCAATCCCTCCCAGCATCAGAGTCTTTTCCAATGAGTCAACTCTTCGCATGAGGTGGCCAAAGGACTGAAGTTTCAGCTTTAGCATCAGTCCTTCCAAAGAACACCCAGGACTCATCTCCTTTAGAATGGGCCGGTTGGATCTCCTTGCCATCCAAGGGACTCTCAAGAGTCTTCTCCAACACCACAGTTCAAAAGCATCAATTCTTCGGCACGCAGCTTTCTTCACAGTCCAACTCTCACATCCATACCTGACCACTGGAAAAACCACAGCCTTGACTAGACAGACTATGTTGGCAAAGTAATGTCTCTGCTTTTTTAATATGCTATCTAGGTTGGTCATAACTTTTCTTCCAAGGAGTAAACGTCTTTTAATTTCATGGTTGCAGTCACCATCTGCAGTGATTTTGGAGCCCAAAATAAAGTCTGACACTGTTTCCACTGTTTCCTTATCTATTTCCCATGAAATGATGGGACCAGACAGATGCCATGATCTTCGTTTTCTGAATGTCGAGCACTCACACCGCCCCAAATTTGTGTGTGGAAGCTCTATCCCCTGCAGTGGGATGGTGTTAGGAAGTGGGGCCTCTAGGGGGTGATTAGGGTTAAAAGAGACTGGTGTTTCATTTTTTTCATGGTGCATTTGTGCCGTTATAAGATGGAGAGGGCTTCCCTGGAGGTCAAGCGGTTAAGAATCCGCCTGCCAATGCAAGAGACCCGGGTTCAGTCCCTGGGTGGGGAAGACCCCCTGGAGGAGGTCATGGCAACCCACTCCAGTGTTCTTGCCTGGAGAATCCCCGCAGACAGAGGAGCCTGGCGGGGCACAGTCCAGCAGGTTGCAGAGTCAGGCACAACTGAAGCAATGCAGCCTGCATGCACGGGAACACAGCAATGGGGCGGCTGGAAGCCGGAGCAATCCGCAGGACTCTCTAAGCACAAAGGGGGCTCCTCCAGCTCCTGCTGGTCCCGGCCATGGCTGCAGACGGCGTCCCGGGACGCCTGCCCCTCGTCATCCCTGGATAAACAGCTCCTGACACGTTTTCAATATGATTACATTAGAACAAGTGGGTCGTGATTGATAACCTAATATCCTGGCCACGCGACCCATCCATCATGGGAAGTGTATTAATTATTCAATGTAGCCCTCTCACGCAAGAATCAATGCGAGAAATGAAGAGAAGGGACTCCCGGCTCCCCGCAGACCCCAATGACGACGGCGAGATACAGAAGGCATACGAAATCATCACAGCCCATAATGGGCAGCTTAATAAAACCCATTTATTTAGCTGTCAAAGGCATGGTGCGGCTGCATTTTACAAAAGGGTAATCGAATATATTTTTAAGTTCTGTTTTGTTGTATTTTTTTCTTGGACACAGTTACACGTGTGTTTTAAAGGGGTCATTAGGTCTGAAATGTGCAACTGATATTTACATTTGGGGAGCTGGTGGTATATGAATGGGGCGTGCGGTGGGCACCGACCCTCGTACATTCAGGGCGCATGAAAAGGACATCCTGGAGTGGAGCATGGCAACCCACTCCGGCCTTCTTGCTTGGAGGACCCCATGGACAGAAGAGCCTGGTGGGCTGCAGTTACAGTGTCGCAGAGTCGGTCACCACCGAGCAACTGAGCATGCACGCGGCCCTGTTAATAAGATGTTCCTGTCAACCAGGGCGTGCAGATGAGTCTGCCTGAATGCTTACGGCACCGTCTCCAGGGTCCTTTCCCAAAGTCTTGAGGTTCGGATGAGAGGGGAGCCCTTTCTGAGCCATGCTGGAAAGAACTCGTGCGGAAGGTTAGCATTCAAGTTAGGCTTCAGACAAATCTGACTTTTCTCGTGTAAATGCTCTGGAACAACCTTCCTAGCTTCGTCCCGGTGTCTGTGGGGAAGGCGGAGATGAGGTCCATGGGATAACCCGTAAGTAGGGGAACTTGCCGGTGTCCCGGCTGCAACACGGGCTATGCCATCTTTGCTTCTGCCTCTGCTTTGCTCCCCGTTAGGAGAAGCAAAGCACCAAAATAGCTCATGAGGGGCCTCTGATGCACCCGTGAGATCCCTGAGCCCGAGACACGTGGCCCTCTAGGCCGTCAATATTACAGAGCCGCACCCCCCCAGCAGAGGTCAGAGAAACGAGTCAACCAACCGCCTCACACACCCAGGCCCTGCTTTCCCCCTGCTTTCCCCTCCAGAGCGCTGCAATCTGGGTCAGAAAATACGACACAGTCCTGCCAGTGGTTTAGCTCTCAGTGTGCCTGGGGACCAAAAAAAAAAAAAAAGCAACTCTCAAAACCTCCTGTTTATAATAATCGCTAATGGATGCATTTCAACATGCCACTGGGAAAAGCATGTTTAAGGCAATTTACAACAAAACTGTCAAATGCTTCTCGGGAAGGGCCCCCGAATACAGACCGAGGGGAATGCCACTTATATATTCAGGCCAAGAAAGACGCGTCTTTTGTCTGCGTGCGACGCGACGTTTAAAATAATGAAAATCCTAGAAAAGGACGCGCTCTACCGTTGCAAACACACTTGTGGGTTTCTCTGTGTGTGTTTGCGATTCGCCTCGGACGTCCGTTGACGCAGCGTTGGTTCAGGAGGTCGGGGTGCCTGTCGCCCAATTATCTATTGGCTGATTAACCCGAAACACAACAGGTGTCCACTAGGTATGTGAATAGCTTAGGAAAACAGGTCTAGCCATTTAAAAATTGCAAATCTATGCGGCATGAATACAAACCAGACATTTACAGCTCAGGGGCAAGGCTGGGTTTGTGTGTGTGTGTGTGTTTTCTCAGGCACTGGTTTCAAGAAAGAAGGGCAAGCAATAGGTCTCTCATTATATTTCTTGAGATTTGGGTTGGATGTTCCTGGAAGGGTGTACTTACGAACATGAGGTTTGGGACCACGGGAAAGCCATGGGGCTGCCCTCTCTAGGGGCTGATGGTGGACAGAGGACCTTGACTTCTCTGGGCTTCCAGGTGAGCTGGCAGGCTTGCTCTCTGCCGCCCCCTGGTGAGTCCCAGGTCTATGGGAGAAATTCCATCAGAGGCCACGGCAAAGGTCTCCTGTGTTTGTGTGTGTGTGTGTGTGTGTGTGTTGGTGGTGTATCTGTGTGGTGTGTTGTATACATGTGGTGTGTGCATGGGTGTCGTATGTTGTACGTGTGTGCATGCTGTTCTTTATAGAACTTGAACCCTGCAGACTCAAGCCTAAGCCCCTCTGTCCCCCACCAAGCCCTCTGGGAGGTGGGCAGGACACCTGCCCCCATCTGCTCCCAAACCCCTCCCCTGTAGCTGTGAATTGTCCCAGGGTAGCTGCGCAGCCTGGCCACCTGGTAGAGCCCCAAAGGCCAGAGGGAGGTGGCGGGGGGAGGGGAAAGCTCCGGCCTCCAGTGCCTGTGGGAACCGTATCCCCGCTGGCTGGGTGAGCAAGCTCTGCTGGGGTTGGGGGTGACCCCTGCGAGGGCCAGGCCAGTCTGGATGTCGTGACCGGGGCTGTCTGCTTCTCCTCACTTTGGCAGAATTGGCCTCTTCTCATGTGAACCTTGGCCTCTTTCTCTTTCCCACACATCCAGAGAGGCCAGAACCGAACATTCCGGAACACGCCAGCTCCCCAGAGACCCTCGCCCCTGGGAGCAGCACTGCCCCTAAGAGCCGGCTGTCCCCTCCGCCAGGCTGGGGGTCTCCATCCTGCAAGGAGGGGCCGCAGTGCGGAGGGTGCTGGGGGTGGGGCTCCCAGTGCGGACTGCCCATTCTTCTCTTAAGAATGCCAGTACCTAGGTGAGAAGGGCAGGCTTGCGCCCTGGGCAAGTTTCCTGATGGTGTCGATCTTCAATACTGCTTTTGTTACTGTTATAGCTCCACTCCTCCTGAACAGTAGAGCAGGCCCTGCGTATCCAGGAGATTCACACCGGCGCAGTTCACACCGGCGGATTCAGAGAGTATCCCTGGAGTTCCTGGAAGCAATCCCGCGGGGACACCCAGCGATGACTGTCACGGGCGTTCTTTGGGAATCTTACCTGGGATTCTTCTGCCTCCCACTTGGACATCCCCTGGCAAGTGAGGGTCCCTCCCAAGGAGGCTGAGGACCCCAGGGAGGTCTGGGGGCCTTTCATCAGTGGCACCTCCCTCGGGACTGCAGTCAAGCCTGTGCCATTAATTACATACCAGCTACCAGTCCTTCCCTTGCTCCCTCTGCAGCGCCAGGAATTGCTTCCAACCAGGAGCTGAGTGTGGAGGGGTTCCAGGGCCCCTGCCTTACTCCCCATCCGGAGCCCTTCTCAGCCCCGACTGGGCTGCTATGGTCCCAGCCCTGTGCTGCTGGGGAGCAAGGAAGTGAAACCTGAGGCTGGAAGCCCCTTTTCCTGGGAGAAAGGGCTTTTCACGACTCTGGAAAGTTCTCTGACCAGCCAGCCTACCTCCCATCTTCTAGGCCTGCTGTTCTTGGAGGTCTATCAGTGTGGCCTGAGGACTTATTAACATACAGCCTGTTGCCTTGGCTGCCCCCTGGAGTTCCTGACTCAGGAGGTCTGGGGTGGGACCGGAAGGGTGGCCTTTGTAAGGAGCGTCCACGTAGGGCTGATGCTGCTAGGCCAGGGCCCAGCCTTTGAGAGCTGCCCCCTGCACTTATGTTAAGCTGTGTGGCGAAGAGCAGCTGGCTTGGGTTAAAGTTCTGCCTCTGCCATTAACTACACAGCTCTGGGCCGCATACCCCTCCAGTCCCCACCTGCGAACCTGAGAGAGTGGTGGCAATAGGTAATTATGAGGAAACACACAGAAAACACTGGGCCCCAGGGGATGGACCAGTACTGGTCTGACCCCCTCATGATGGTCCTGCTCCCTGCTGTTTGGGGCACATTGTAAACACTCAATAAAGACCAGTCATTGTGATGAATCTGCACGTGGCTTGCTCCTTTGTGGTGGGTGTTGTCCCCCACTGGACCCCCTGGTCTCACCCTCCCCCTCAACACCCTGGTTTTGGCTGGATTCTGGGAGAGAGGGGACTGGGACCACAGAGTTTCTACAGAAGGGGTCCAAGCAGGGGTGACCCATCTGTCACCAGAGATGCCCCGTGGGCACCAAGAGGGGTGGGGCTCAGTCACCTTGGCTGTTGCACATCAAGCCCAGGTCCATGGCAGCTGGCATGGTGGCTGCTCCTGACCTTTATCTTTGTCTCCCACCCACAGTGTGGTCAGCACCCCGGGGAGGGGGGAGGTGAGCTAGTGGGACGGCAGAGGAAGAAGCTGCCTGGAGCCGGGGAAGGGGAAGCGAGGAGTGTGGGGGTGGAAGTGTGCACAGTGCTGGTAGCCCTGACACACGGTTCACATTTATGCAGCAAGTGGCAGCCTAGAAAGAGCTTTTCATCAGCTCTCAAACGTCTGCGGCACATATAAGACTATTCTCCTCACCTAGAAGGGGACCAGAGAGGTTAAGTGGCTTGCCCAATGTCACACAGCAATCCAGTTATAGACCCCGGGGGCCAGACTCTGACCTCAGGTCTCTCAGGTCTCCCCTGGTTCTCTGTTCCCATCACACTCAGCTTCCAATGGGACTTCAGCCATTGGTGATGGCTCTGGACCTGCATTCTGCAACGCCCCCCACCCCCGCCCCCAGCAACCCCCGTCCCACATCAGTCTCTCCCCTCCACCTGCACAAACTGCTCCACGGCCTGCTGGTCCAGGCAGGTGTAGTTCTCCAGGAAGCGCAGCTTCTCAAACTGGAACCGGTCCCTGGACTGAGACTCTGCCTGCTTCTCCAGCAGCTGGAAGATGGTGGCGCCAAGCAGCAGGTAGCAGACGTAGGCCAGGAGCAGGGGCAGCACCCGGCCGCCCCAGCGGCTGCAGAGCCCGGCGCGGGGCATGGTGGGCCCAGGACTGTGCCAGGTCCGTGGGGGTGGCTGTGGAAACGGAGGCGGGAAGCGCCCGGGGACCTGGTCCGGCCTCCTGCCTGCCTCACCCTCCCTGGCGGCACAGGTGTTCGGAGGCTGGGGAGTCTGTTTGAACAGTGCAGCTCAGCTTGGCTGCACTAAGTGCCCTGAGTGCAAACAGGCCTGCCACCCCCCGCCCAGGCTTTTTTTTCCCCCGTGGACAGCAGCAGGTCAGTGGCAGGGACCCTTCAAAGAGACCTAATGGTCCTCCTGAGTGCATCATGTCCCACTTTCTGCCTCCAAGTTGGATGAGTGTTTGGGGACCAAATCGGATGCTCCCCTTCACTCTGTCCCGGCTTCCTTGGCAGCTCCCAGCTTCTCACCCATGACATCTTCTGAGCCCCAGGCTTAGGAGCTGGGAAGAAATCAGAACAGGTGTGAATAAAACTTGCACTCAGTTGCCTTGGCTACGAAATGGGGCTGAAAGGATGGACCTGCCTCTTGGGGGAACCCACGGATGAGAGACCTGGGTGACAAATCTGGAGAAAGCAAACAGACAAATAGCCTGGATCAGGAAAAGTGTGAGGGTTGATGTTCCTAAGAAACCGGATGCATTTGCTTTAGAGTTTTTGCTGAAAGTCCTCCTCGCTTGAAATTCTTAGCAGGTTCCCTTGGGAGGCTACGTCGTGGGTGAGACGTAAGTGAGAGTAAAAAGAAGCTTAAACAAAGCACCTCCTGGCCCGGAGGAGGCGTTAGCAGCGGTTCCCTCTGGGTGGGTGGGATTGAGGGTGTTTTCCTCTCTTTCTCTGCACGCGTGTGTGTATTTGCAGCACTTTTTTTTTTTAATTTATAACTCACATGCTACCATTCACACACTTAAAGTATATAATTGAATGATTTCTCTGTTCAAGAATATTCAGAGGCCTGCAAGTATCCCAAGATCAATTTTAGAATATTTTTAAAACCTCAGAGCAGAACCTTGTACCTTTTAGCTGTCACTCCTATCAGTCCAGCCTGCCCCTTGGCCTCTGGCAACAGTTAACTTGCTGTCTCAGGATTTCCCTAATCTGGACATGTTTAAAAATTTTTAGAAAGTGAAGTGTAGTTAACACCATCGTACCAATGTCTGCTGTACAGCAAAGTGACACAGTTACACACATATATACATTTGAAAAAATATATTCTTTTCCTTTATAGTTTAATCACAGGATATCAAATATATCAGTCGTTCACTGTGCTATACAACAGGGCCTTGTTAGACAGCATTTCATTTAAGTGCAGCCGTACAATACATGGACTTTTGTGTCTGGCTTCTTCAATTAGCATAATGTTTTCAAGGTTTATCTGAAATGTAGCAAGTGTCACTACTCCATTCTTTATGGCTGAATAATATTTCATTCCATGGATATGTACCAACATTTTATGTATATTTATATACCCATTTATCAGTTGATAGATATTTGGCTGTTATGAATAATACTGCTATGAATGTTCACGTACGAGTCTCTTTTAGTGGGATTGTAACTTTCATTTCTCCCGTGTCCTTAAGAGTAGAATTGCTGGGTCACATGATCACTCTATGTTTAATTATTTGAGGAACTACCAGACTGTTTTCCAAAGTAGCCGTGCCATTGTACATTCCCACCAGCAAGTGTGTGAGGGTTGTCAGTATAATCTGCTTGTATTCTCTGGTGTTTCCTGTAACGAGCTGTGCCCGCAGACACGAGTTCCCACGCTGATAGCTTTTCCCTCCTTGTCGGCGAACAGAGCCCCACAATGGCTCATGTCAGCCCCAGGCAGCTGAGCCGGCTGATCTCACCCATCATGATAATCCCACTCCTCACTGTCTCAGGAACAGCCCTGCGAGGGCGCTTTATGTATGGGCAGTGAAGTAAGTGAAGACCCATAGGGGGTTAAACAAAGCACTGCAGCCCTATCCTCCCCCGGTTTCTGGGGAGCCCTGATGGGTGAAGTGCACCAGGTAGTCCCCTGGAGGCAGGGAGGCCGGGCTGTCATCGTCCCCACCAGGCAGTCATCTGGCATTTCTAGCTCTGCATCTGCAGGCAAAATGGCTCCAGGAGCCTGTGGACAGTCCATCGAGGAGCCCCAGGTGCGGCCAGGCCATTAGAAGCAAACACGTCAAAGAGGAGGAGAGGGGCCCAGAGAAGGGGAGGGGATCAGGGGATCGCCTGCCCCTTGCACCCACTTTCGGAGCTCCCTTGCAGCAGGGCCGCCCCCACCGAGACCTCGTTCTGGACAATTAGATGTGAACAGAGACTGCTGCGGAAGAGCAGGCTGAGGATGCTGCATCCGAATCAAGGGTGGTCTGCCCTGAATGCACGCCCCTGCTCAGCCACCCCGTGTCCTTGCGGGAAAGGTCACGAGCATCGCAAAGATGCTCAGCTGGTTCCTGCACACGCCTACCTCTAGATTTAAATGGGTTTGAAACCTAAGCCCGATTTGTTTAAACCACAGTTAGGGATTGTTACTTCTCAATGGTTAGATAAGTTCAAGGGTCAATTGGGGCCCTGTCTGGGGGTGGCAGGTGCCTTCCTTGCAGTCCTGCTGGCTCTGGGTCCCTGAGGCCACCTGGGGGTCCACAGCCGTCTCCTGTAAGGCCCTCCTCACACTCAGAGCTTTGCAAGACAGCACCATGCTGGGAGGCTGGCTGGTCCTGGGGCAGAAGCAAGCATCTGGGTCACACATCTCACCCTCAGTCCTGGCTCTAAGCTAGGGTTATGCTTACACACCTGCCAGGCCTGTGATAATCAAATCCCATTTTATTGCCTAGGAGAAGCTCAGTATGTGAAGAGTTCTCCTTTACCATTTGGAATGCTCACCGGCTGCTGTCTGGGGACTCGGGCGAGTCTCAGCAACCTCTTCTGTGTGAATATCCTTGCTGAGTCTGGGCGTGGTCTGAAGGTGATGGTGGTGGTTTTCAGGTGGAAGGAGAGGGGGAGACGGGCAAGCATGGTGGGGAGGGCCGTGTGTTGCAGATGGACAGGGCTCCCTCAGGGCCTGGACAAGAAGGATGCCAGGCTCCCTGTGGGCCAAGACCCCCACTCTTTTGAGGACGCCCTATTTCTCCCTGCTGCTGCTGTTTCCTCTCACAGGGCATTGCGTGTTTGTTGCTCAGTCGTGTCCGACTCTTTGTGACCCCCTGGGCTATACCTCGCTGGCTCCTCTGTCCATGGGATTCTCCAGGCAAGAATACTGGAGCAGGTAGCCATTCCCTTCTCCAGGGAATCTTCCCGAACCAAGGACTGAACCCTGGACACCTGCATTGCAGGTGGCTTCTTTACTATCTGAGCCACCTGGCTGGAGTTTAAGACAGCCTTTCTCAGGAGCCCTTCCAGCTTAAGGGGACCACAGAGCTAAAGGGTAGAGCCTTCATGGCGGAATTGCTGGGAGCTCAGCTCGATCGGTCCTGAAGCGCTCCCCACTCCAGGGCCAGTGCCTGCCCCGCCTCCGCTTCACGTGTAGAATATGTGAGCTGAATGCCCTCTGTGTGCTGGCACCTGCCTTGGCTGCTCCCCTGCCTGGCTGTGACCTGGCCAGGTTTAGGAGGGAAACTTCAGGCCTGCAGGGCCCTCCCCTGCCCGTCAGACATGGTCCCTGCCTGCATTACACCTCCCCACGTGGGCGCCACTCCACTGGGAGCAATGGACAGACACAGGGCATGATTTATAATCCCTTTCAGGAATATTACTGCTGCTAATGGGCAGCGCCAATTTGTGCTTCCCCAAGGTGGGAGGGCAAAATCAATTAATGGAGAGTCTAACGTGGCCAGGCCTGCTGGCAGAGTGTGGCCTGACATCCGGCAGTGATAAGGGACCTTCTGAGGCTGAACTAATAAGGAGATTGGAGGAAAAAAGAAGAAAAACAACTCTGCCCCCCACCCCGATCAATTTCACGTACAGTGGCCAGAGGATGCAGGGCAAACAGAGCAGCTGGATGTGGGCCTCTTTCCGTCTGAATGAGCCTGGAGGGGAGGGCAGGCCAGCTGGCCCAGCCGCCGTCCAACATCGGTATTCACTCATGGAGTTGCTCGTAGGCGTGTATCTGCACAAATGAGAACGGCACATTCCGGACCAGAGCTCAGGGGAGGGGCTGAGGCCCACCTGGCCCAAGTGCGGCCCCTGCAGGGGAAAGGGCAGGTGGAGAGCTCCGGTCTCGGGTCCTGCCGCCCTAACGGCGCCCACCTACACAGTGCGCATGGGCCAGAGCCACAAGCCCGGTGTGTGGTTGTCTGGGCTCCTGGCGGTGTTCCCCCCGTGAAGGGTGTGGGAGGCAGGGCGTGTGGATGTGAGTGCCCTGCTGGCCGTAGAGTCAGGGGAGGTCCCGCTGGGCTGTGTGGCCCCCGGTGGGTGGGGAAAGCCAAGGGGAAGGAAGCTGAAGATGGACAATGAGACAAGCACACCTGTTATTGATCTCGTTCAGAAGATTCCATTGTTTATTGGGGCAGCAGGATTCCTTTCTCATGAGAGATCGTTCCCTGAGCCTCCGTGTGTAGTGAGGTTGAAAGGGGGGCTCTAGTTGAAGTTGGGGGGACGCCCATTCTCATCAGCCCAGAGAGCTTGATGCAAGAGCCCCCGGCCGTGACTCTGAAATAGATGTCCTTGCCTGAGTTGGATTGACCTTGGAGCAGACTCTGAGACCAGATGTGGGTGTGCGTGGTTTATCTGGGAAGTGAGCCCAGGAAGGGATTCCGAGAAAGGAGGGAAGGAGGGCAGGGGAGGAACGTGGGCAGCCCCACATGTGTGATGGAGCAGGTGGCCGCTGTGGGCACCCAGGGGCCCTGGGGGGCACCGCCTGTGTAGGGCTCACTCAGAGTTGTTCCACGGGGCGGAAGGAGGGTGGGGTGTTTATCTCCCAACCCCCATCCTTACCAGCTGAGGGATGATGGAGGAGGTTACCTCCTGCACTGCCAGCCTGCCCTGCACATAGGCGACTAGCGGGCTCACCTCTTTAGTTTCTCTTCTCTTGGGGTTCCAGGTCTTGCACTGCCTTTCATCACCATGTTGGAAAACTCTTGTTTTATGTGTCTTGTCTAGTTTTCAGTCGCTTAGTGCAAGAGGCTGAATCAGGTCTCTGTTGCTCTATCCTGGCCCAGAGTGCCCGCTCCATACAACCTACCCTTAAGCGCCTGCTTCCCTCCTAGCTCAGTCGGTAAAGATTCTGCCTGCAGTGCAGGAGACATGGGTTCGATCCTGCGTCGGGAAGATCCTCTGGAGAAGGAAATGGCAACCTGCTCCAGTATTCTTGCCAGGAGAATCTCATGGACAGAGGAGCCTGGTGGGCTACAGTCCATGGGGTCACAAGAGTCGGATGCGATTGAGTGACTCTCACTACTGCTAGTACTCCAGTACTCTTGCCTGGAAAATCCCGTGTGCGGAGGAGCCTGGTGTGCTGCAGTCCATGGGGTCGCGAAGAGTCTGCCACAGCTGAGCGACATCACTTTCACTTTTCACATTCATGCGCTGGAGAAGGAAATGGCAGCCCACTCCAGTGTTCTTGCCTGGAAAATCCCAGGGATGGTGGAGCCTGGTGGGCTGCCGTCAATGGGGTCACACAGAGTCGGACACGACTGAAGCAACTTAGCAGCAGCAGCAGCAGCACTATTTTATATCTTGGTTGTGCTGGGCCTTCGCCACTGTGAGTGGGCTTTCTCCAGCTGCAGCGAGTGGGGGGCTACTCTTCCTTGCGGTGCTCAGGCTTCTCGTTGCGGTGGCTTTTGTGGCAGAGCACAGGTTCTAGGCATGGGCTTCGGCAGTTGTGGTGCATGGACTTAGTTGCTCTGTGTCATGTGGGATCTTCCCAGAGCAGGGACCGAACCCGTGGCCGCTGTGTGGGCAGGGATTATCTTAACCACTGGATCGGCATGGAAACCCTCGAGTGCCTTTCGATAAGCGGCATAGAAGGAAGGAAACGAACTCTGAGAAACTCTGGGGCTGTTCACACATACGATCTCTGGGTTTCAATTTCTGTGGCTCTTACTACAGTTAATGCTTTGTAGCAAGTCACCCCCCGACCCTGCCAAGTCTCAGTGGCTAATGACAGCCAGCATTTATTCTCAGGAGTATGGGTCCTCAGGTCAGCCAAGGCTCAGCAGACCTGGGCCGCCTGACGGGGAATCCAGGTGCTGTGGGGCTCAACTCCAGGCTGTGGCCTGGGCCCGGGTCTGCTCTCTGCGTGTTCTGGGGTGTGGGCTCAAGGGGGCAGCGCCTGCCCAGGGCATGTTCTTGCCAAGCAGAGATCATCAGCCTGGCAAGAGGTGGGCCCAGCCAGGCCGGCACATTTCACGCCTCTGCTTGTACCATAACTGCCAATGTCCCCACCAACCAAAGCAAGTCGCAGGGCTGAGCCCAGATTGAAGGGGCAAGGAGGCATACTCTGCCCTGCTGAGGCCATGGCCAGGGCTTTGGATGCCTGTTTCTGTTACGCAGCGGGTGAAGAATTAAGGCGGGTTATTCAGGCTACCACAGCTTCTCTGTCTGCTTTCTCACCACCCCTCCACCCCCCACCCTTTCCAAGACCCGAGAAAGCCACATTCTAAGCCTCCCTCCTCCTAACGTTTCCTGCCACTGGACTGGCACAGCCAGTTCAGTCCTAGTAGGACCTGGGTGGGAAGTCACTGGCCAGGCCGCTTTCCGGAAGATGTTTTGGGAAAACTCCACATTTCGGCCTGGAGTCAACTCAGATACTCTGGACCTCTTCACGGCTCTCTGGAACCTGGTGCAGACTGTGGACGCCCGGTGCGGATAGACCCTGCTGGAGGGTCTTTCCAGAACGTTTCCTCCACTCCTCCCATTTGCAGGGCCCACAGGGCTGAGGGGAAGTTGCACCAGGGGAGCGGCCATCCACGTCACAGGCCAGCCTCTGTGGGGAGGGGGCGGCTTCGGGGGCTGTCTGTGTTCCTCTCTCTGTTCTAGGAGGTGGGTTTGTGCTCTGCGTGGGGCCACGTCACACATCCCTGTCAATGAGGCCTTCGGATCTGGGAGGTAACTTCTCCGCAGACGAACCAGCTCCAGAGGGCTGGGTACCAAGGTGTGCCGGGTACTCTGATTCTGTTTCTCAGGGAGCCTGGCCCACTCCATGCCATCCTCGGGGCTCTTAGGAGAGAGAGTGAGAGAGAGAAAGAGCGTGTATGTGTCCTGTGGACTCCCGGGGAGGCTTCTAGAATCAGGCTGTGAGGGCAATTTGCGCTCCCCTCCCTGGTTCTGTGGACTTCCCCAAGGATTTGCCACATGCCACCTGGAGGCCAGAATGCCCCGTGGGCCCAGGGGAGGTCGCGGGGGCCCAAGAAGCAGGAGCATGGCTCTGACTCTGCCACTTGTGAACTGAGGACACATTGCTGGGGACACAGTGACGAGCAGGACAAACACTCCCTTGTTGTCGTGGAGCTTTCAGTCTTGGCAGTGGTGGGCTCTGAAGACCATTAGAGAAGAAGTAAGTAGGGGATTCTCTGGCAGGCCAGCGATTAGGATGGCTTGCTCTCAGTGCCGAGGACCTGGGTTCAAACCCTGGTTGAGGAAACTAAGATCCGACAAGATGTGCACCGTGGCCAATAAAGGGGAAAAAAAAGGCAAATAAAGATCTGAGATCTGTCAGGTAGTGATGAAAAGATAACAGAGTGACGGGATAGAGGGTGACCAGGGTGTGGGGGGGGTCCCTCTAGTTGGGGTGATGAGGGAAAGCAACCCGAGGAGGGGACCTCTGCCGCTAACTGGCTGTAAATTAACAACCAGGACCTCCCTTTCACTTCGTTCTTCTTGTTTTAAAGTAACTTTCTTCATGTATTCTTGGCTGTGCTGAGCCTTCGTTGCTACCTGGGCTTTCCCTCGTTGCAGGGAGCCGGGGCTACTCTCTAGCTGCGGTGCTGGGGCTTCTCACTACAGCGGCCCCTCCTGTTCCGGGGCACAGGGCCTTCAGTAGCTGCGGCTCTGGGCTCTAGAGCACAGGCTCAGGAGCTGTGGCTTCCGGGCTTCGCGGCTCCTTGGCGTGTGGGATCTTCCTGGACCAGGGATGGAACCTGTCTCCTGCATTGGCAGGTGGATTCTTTACCACTGAGCCACCAGGGAAGACTCCCACCCCAGCCCTGCCCCGCTTCAGTTTTCTAACGTTATAAACAAGGGTGTGGGTTGGAGGAGCTCTGTCCAGCTTTGAAATGTAATCAGCTAGCTTCTTGTGCACGTTCCTGTTACCCAGACCTGAAAGGGTCAGGAAGGTGGGTGGGGAAACTGACTATGCCGTACTCTCTCTCTGCTCCCTCCCCAGGGCGACTCACGGGCCAGAGGTGACAGGGCAAGCGCTTTTATTCGG
>SJYG01000184.1:527399-544451 GCA_006410535.1 Litocranius walleri
TATACACATCTCGCTGCAGCTGGCTTGGACCTACTGCCAGCTGTCCTGAGGCGGGTGGCAGTCCCCGCAAGGGCCTCTAAGAGGCGGCCCACTCTCCATTGGCCCTGAGCCTGGAGTGCTGAGAGGGCTCCCTGAGATACGTTCCCCTGTGGGAGCGGGGAGGATTAGCCCAAACCCTGCTGAGCCCCGAGGCACTGGGTGAAGGTGAGGCCCAAGGCACCCACATCGCTCCTCATGGATCTCAGCAGAGCTCCTGGGAGCCGTCTACTGCCCTCTGGGTGCTGCTGCAGGGGCGGCTCCCTGGAGACGCAGCTGGTTCAGGTGTCACCCGTGGGTCATCTGGACCGTGAGAGTGATGGTGCGGGGCCTGGCCTGGGAGGGCAGGGCTGGCCATCCGGATGCCCTGCTGCTCTCCACTGCCTTGTCTTTGGTCTGACCTGCTGTGTGGCTGCCCCAGCCATTCCTGGGAGTCTCAATCAGGGGCTGGGGCAGGGGAGTGGCGGGAAAATATTGGGTTGGTCAAGAAGTTCATTTGGAATTTTCCTGTAAGATGTTACAGAAAAACCCATATGAACTTTTTGGCCAACCCCATAGCTAAAGATAACTCATTATCATTTCCACCTCCTTCTACCAGTGTGGGCTTCCCTGCCACTGCACTAGGATGGGGTACTGTTTCATGATCTCAAAGGCTTGTAGTTGTCTATGTGTAAGACCACAGCAAGGGTGAGCTAAAGCGCTCATTCCACCCCTCGAACCCGGCACTGCCTGGCTGCCCACGGCTCCAGCACCCACAGCAAGGACAGCACCATAAGCCTGGCCCCAGCCCCACTGGCAGCATCCAGGGCTTCATCCTTAAAGAAACACAGCCTCCCGACTGGGATCCAGGTCACCAATTGCTTCCAGCAGTCCACAGGTCGCTGCTGGAGTGGAGGCCTTCATCTGGAGTCCGTTCTTGCTGCCACAATGCACCGGGGTGCTTACTGGAAACCTGAAAGGAGATGGTGGTCTTGGTTAGGCTCTGCTTGGGTCATGGACCGCTTGGATCACCCCCTGTGGGTATCAGGTGGCACTCCGCTCAGGGCCTTACTCCAAGGGGGCTGTGTCTACTCCCCAAATGCTGTAGGAAATGCCTGCCTGCTTTGCTCTTTGCAAAAGTCTCATCAGCCCGAGCCAGGACCCACGCTAATTTTCCAGCTCCACGGTTTTCGCTGACACACCTGTTTCAGTCTTGCAGATTTGCTCCTTGCTTTTTGATCCAGGTACTCATTATATTCCATGATGTTTTATCCCGACCATGTGACCCCATCCTGTAGCTTCCCATGGCGGGGCATGGAGAAAGGGTTCTCTGGCCTAAGAAGCAAGACCCCTGGGTTCTAGCCAGGATGGTGTGACCTTGGGTAAAACATGCTTGTTCTCTGGGCCTCACTTTTCTCACTTCCAAATCGCAGGAGTAGACCAGGTACCTGGAAAAAGCCAAGTAGCTAGTGTGGCTCCTTGCTGTGCAAAGTGGGGTCCACTGACCTGTGGCACAGGCATCTTCAGGAGCTTGTTAAGAGATGTAGACTCTTGGGCCCCACTCAGACTCACTGGGCCCACAAAAGTATGAGAACTAATATGGGGGACGTGCAGTTAATGTGCTTAAAGTTTGGCTACCATAATAAGAATTTCTGAAGATCCTTGGGTAAAGAACATAGTATTTTTTTAAAAAAACTGCAGCCGACAGAGAGATGAGGCAGCCGCAGCATCCAGGTGTGGACGTGGGTACCTGGCAGTGGGGGGTGTGGGCGTGGCCGGCTTGCTCTTCCGGAGGGGGAGTCGGTGATTCTCTGCGATGCAGCGAATGTGGGAAGTAACAAGGAGGAAGACGTTGAAAACAATTCAAGGCTATGAACCCTTGATCCCCAAATTTAGTTCTGTGTGCAAGATCTAGTTCCGTGGACTTCACTGTCTAATTCAATGGAGATGGTCCTTAGTGTTATTATTTTTAATTAAAAAACTTTATTTTTGGCGGTGCTGGGTCTTCACTGCTCTGTGCGGACTTTCTCTAGTTGTGCTGAGCGGGGGCTACTCTGTATTTGTGGTGTGTGGGCTTCTCGTTATGGTGGCTTCTCTTGTTGCAGAGCACGGGCTCTGGAGCATGGGCTTCAGTAGTTGCGGCCCCGTGGGCTTTGTTGCTCCACGGCACGTGGGATCTTCCCGGACCAGGGACAGAACCTGTGTGACCTGCACTGGCAGGTGGATTCTTAGCCACTGGGCCACCAGGGAAGTCCTGAGATGTCCTTGTTTATTTAAAAATATTCATTTTTTGGCTGCACCGGGCCGTCACTGCTTCTGAGACTTCTCTGTGGGGGCTCCTCTCTAGTTGCAGGGTGTGGGCTTGTCAATGCGGGGGCATCTCTTGTTGCAGAGCGCAGGCTCTAGGGCTCGTGGGCCCGGTCTTTGCTGCTCCCGGGCTCCACAGCACAGGCTCCGTGCTTCTTACCAGGAATCCTGGCCCAGGATGTTTGGTGCTCGGGCTTAGCTGCTCTGTGGCGTGGGGGATAATCCTGGATCAGGGACTGAACCCACATCTCCTGCACTGGCAGGCAGATTCTTCACCACTGAGCCACCAGGGAAGCCCAGTCCTTATTTTTAAGAAAGTCAGATGCACCAGAGCGTGGGAAGGTGATGTGTTCTAAAGGTTCCCCCAGCTCTGGTGCCGGTTGGAAACGTCTAGGGCGCCCTTAGGAATCCTCATACCCAGGCCACTCTCAGGATGGAGTAAATCAGAATCTCTGGGCCCTGGCTGTTCTGAAGAATGGCCAGGCCCAAACCCGCTGCTTTCATCTCTCTGTTCCAAGGGTGGCGAGGGCAGGTACTGGGGACCATGAGGCACGTGGCTGAGGACCAAGCCACGGGTCTGAGGCTTCTTCAGCACCACTGAGAAGCGTCCTGGGCCAGGATTCCTGGTAAGGAGCACAGAGTCGGGGCCAGCGCCCCACTAGGGCTGTCCCTGCTTCCCCGCCACAGACACTTGCCTGCGGTGAGGACTGGGGGTGAGGGTGGGCTGAGAAGAAAGGGCCCAGGGCTGGGCTCAGAGTGCACAATATTCAAAGACATAGCCCCTCGCACAGATCGACCTCCACTCACAACAAATGTCCTGGTTCCCGTTCATTCGCTATGAACCTCATTTAAGTAACGGAGCTACCAGTTGATGCTGGGGTTTTTGTGACTGTGGATTCCCAGGGTAGAGGGCACTGTTACGCTATTGAAACCACCACTGCACCTCTCCGCGTTGGATCAGGTCTCAACACGCAGGCTCGTTTCCCCGTTGATGGCTCCCTGGTGCTCAGCAGGTTACAAGGGAACTTTGTGGACCTTGTCTCAGGAGAGCTGCCCACCGGGGCAAAGGTGGAATCTGAACCCGACAGGGGTGACAGGGAGGCTGGAGGAGGTGAGCGGCCCAGGGTCGCCCGGGGCTGAGACGGACAGCCCTTACGTCCAGGTCTCTTCCTTCCCAGATCTGTGCTGTTTCCGTTTCCCTGGGAGGGCTCCTGACGGAAGGAGAGAGCCAGGGGCTTCTCAGAACGGAGGTGCTGAGGCTAGGGGCGCTGGGGGGCTTTGGGGGTTCTCCTCCTGGCTGGAGAAGAGGGCATTGTGGTCACGGGGGGGTCACAGCAAACATCAAGTTTCCAGACAGACATTCTTCCAAACTCAGGGATTAAGGAAGATTCTAGAAAGGGGTTAATCTCATTTTCTCCGCTCTCAAAGCCACCGTTGGCAGCTAGAAACAGCCGCTTTGACACCGTGGATGACTAATGCCCCTTCCGGGGGAGATATACCTGTCCACGTGTGCCCCTGGCAGGGATTGAAACGCTCCACGTCTTCCCCAGGAATCCTAAATCAAACAGATTCATCCTGGTCCTTGGTGAAGCCTGGGAGCCGGCTAAATCACCCTTTCCGGGCTCTTGTTCCTTGGCTGACGGTCACAAATCCCCCATAATGAGCACTTGTGAAGGAGCCCCGCCAGACAGCGCCACTGAATTAGGAGCAGAGGGGCCCAGGGCAGGGACGGGCAGTGTTTGCTTTGGCTGTGGTGGGGAGGGCAAGGTGCCTGGGCCCAGCCTGTGTGTTTGCCCACAGGGAGGCCTGATAAGTGGGCTGTGTAGACAGTGCAGCGTGGTGGACCAGGGCCATCTGCCGTGCGTCGGGGGCAGGGGAGACCGCACCTGCGGCTCTGCAGCCCTGACCTGGCCAGAGGGGGGCCCTTTGTCACCCTGTCTTCAGCTTCTCTGGGGCCCTGCGGTCACTAAGAACCCGGGATTATTTTCCTCCCTTTGGGGAATAAAAACTGAACCCTCGAACTTGTGTTTGTTTTGATGAATGACTTCCAGGCTGCCGTTTGTTTGGAGAACCAAGCTCCCCAGCTGCAGGGAGGGTGGAGGCTGAGGGAAAACACCCGCCAGCAAGCTGGCTTTCCAGACGGCTCGGCCCAGCGGATGGCGCGGGAGGCCTGGGTTCTCCTGGCTCTGCCATTGCAGTGGGAGGTGGTGGGTGGTGGGGGGCGTACCTCAGCTTCCTCTCCTGCCTAAAGCGGGGATCGCACTCGTGGTTCTGTGCGTCTTACAGGCGTGTTGAGGATGCCGCATGGAATAATGTTCATGAAGAAAACATCTAACTGGTAACCTGCTCTGAACATCAGAATGAAAGCATCCCAGCTGGAGCTCCCTGGTGGTCCAGTGGCTCCCAATGTGCAGGGGGCCTGGGTTTGATCCCTGTTCAGGGAACTAAGATCGTGCATGTAAGCAACTAAGATTCCGCGTGCCACAATGAAAATGGACACCCACTAGGGCTGTCCCTGCTTCCCCGCCACAGACACTTGCCTGCGGTGAGGACTGGGGGTGAGGGTGGGCTGAGAAGAAAGGGCCCAGGGCTGGGCTCAGAGTGCACAATATTCAAAGACATAGCCCCTCGCACAGATCGACCTCCACTCACAACAAATGTCCTGGTTCCCGTTCATTCGCTATGAACCTCATTTAAGTAACGGAGCTACCAGTTGATGCTGGGGTTTTTGTGACTGTGGATTCCCAGGGTAGAGGGCACTGTTACGCTATTGAAACCACCACTGCACCTCTCCGCGTTGGATCAGGTCTCAACACGCAGGCTCGTTTCCCCGTTGATGGCTCCCTGGTGCTCAGCAGGTTACAAGGGAACTTTGTGGACCTTGTCTCAGGAGAGCTGCCCACCGGGGCAAAGGTGGAATCTGAACCCGACAGGGGTGACAGGGAGGCTGGAGGAGGTGAGCGGCCCAGGGTCGCCCGGGGCTGAGACGGACAGCCCTTACGTCCAGGTCTCTTCCTTCCCAGATCTGTGCTGTTTCCGTTTCCCTGGGAGGGCTCCTGACGGAAGGAGAGAGCCAGGGGCTTCTCAGAACGGAGGTGCTGAGGCTAGGGGCGCTGGGGGGCTTTGGGGGTTCTCCTCCTGGCTGGAGAAGAGGGCATTGTGGTCACGGGGGGGTCACAGCAAACATCAAGTTTCCAGACAGACATTCTTCCAAACTCAGGGATTAAGGAAGATTCTAGAAAGGGGTTAATCTCATTTTCTCCGCTCTCAAAGCCACCGTTGGCAGCTAGAAACAGCCGCTTTGACACCGTGGATGACTAATGCCCCTTCCGGGGGAGATATACCTGTCCACGTGTGCCCCTGGCAGGGATTGAAACGCTCCACGTCTTCCCCAGGAATCCTAAATCAAACAGATTCATCCTGGTCCTTGGTGAAGCCTGGGAGCCGGCTAAATCACCCTTTCCGGGCTCTTGTTCCTTGGCTGACGGTCACAAATCCCCCATAATGAGCACTTGTGAAGGAGCCCCGCCAGACAGCGCCACTGAATTAGGAGCAGAGGGGCCCAGGGCAGGGACGGGCAGTGTTTGCTTTGGCTGTGGTGGGGAGGGCAAGGTGCCTGGGCCCAGCCTGTGTGTTTGCCCACAGGGAGGCCTGATAAGTGGGCTGTGTAGACAGTGCAGCGTGGTGGACCAGGGCCATCTGCCGTGCGTCGGGGGCAGGGGAGACCGCACCTGCGGCTCTGCAGCCCTGACCTGGCCAGAGGGGGGCCCTTTGTCACCCTGTCTTCAGCTTCTCTGGGGCCCTGCGGTCACTAAGAACCCGGGATTATTTTCCTCCCTTTGGGGAATAAAAACTGAACCCTCGAACTTGTGTTTGTTTTGATGAATGACTTCCAGGCTGCCGTTTGTTTGGAGAACCAAGCTCCCCAGCTGCAGGGAGGGTGGAGGCTGAGGGAAAACACCCGCCAGCAAGCTGGCTTTCCAGACGGCTCGGCCCAGCGGATGGCGCGGGAGGCCTGGGTTCTCCTGGCTCTGCCATTGCAGTGGGAGGTGGTGGGTGGTGGGGGGCGTACCTCAGCTTCCTCTCCTGCCTAAAGCGGGGATCGCACTCGTGGTTCTGTGCGTCTTACAGGCGTGTTGAGGATGCCGCATGGAATAATGTTCATGAAGAAAACATCTAACTGGTAACCTGCTCTGAACATCAGAATGAAAGCATCCCAGCTGGAGCTCCCTGGTGGTCCAGTGGCTCCCAATGTGCAGGGGGCCTGGGTTTGATCCCTGTTCAGGGAACTAAGATCGTGCATGTAAGCAACTAAGATTCCGCGTGCCACAATGAAAATGGACCATCCTGCGTGCTGCAACAAAGACCTGGTGCAGCCAAATAAAATAAATAAATACGAATGAATAGGTTTTTTTTTTTTTTTAAACAAGAGTGCCCCAGTCTTTGACCCAGTTTTCTGCATCAACCAGGCCTGGTGTTAGCAGGAAGATGCCATCCTGCCATAGACCTTGGATGTCTGCCTTTTCTCTTTGGAGCGGGCTGGAGGGTCATGTCGCTAATGTGTGAAACAAAAGCTGAGTAAATGGAACTTTAAAATATTGCTTATTTGTAGACTTCTGGATGGGACAAATGGTGGTTGAATTTTGTGAATTTGTTCTGGGGGGTGGGGTTGTCTCCTAGCTCCAAGAACCAATGCTCCCTCCACTTATGTCCTGGACATTATTCTGTCAACTTTCTCAAAGAATTTTCTCTTGCATTTTGGTCCTCTTTCCCACATCATAAATCCCCCTCCATTTTTTCTCCCCTTCCTGGGCCATTCCTTTCAGTGTGTAAACAAATCTTTGTGACCCCTACACGTCCTGTGCAGGCGGTAGCAAGTCCGGGCCATCCGGACCTTCCCAGGAAGGTACTTCCCTGAGAACCGCTGGCTCCTGGTCCTCCGTGGCCTGCACGACACTCTGTGGCTGGAGTGAGCTTTCCAAACCACTGGTCAGATGACATCACCGTAGCGTTTCAGTTCTTCCCTGAGTTCCCACCGCGCGCTCCTGGAGCGGAAGCCAAGCCCAGGAGGCCTGTGGGACCCTGCCCTCTTCCCTGGCTTGGCCCCCCGCCCCAGCCGTGCCAGTCTCTGTCCCTGTGACCAAGCGGAGTCCTTCCCCTCTGGGCTGGACCCAGAGTGAGTGGAACCCTGGCCCCCAGAGCTGTACAGCTGCATCATCCTCACTCTTAGGCCTCAGTTTTGAGTCTCCCCCTTTCCCCCCTCCCAAATAAAAGCATCTCTCTGAGGATCTCTATGCATCACGATTTCCAGCTACTTCAGAGCTCTTGTTGGCACTGAGGATGATCTTATGTCTCTGGGATGTGTTCACAGTCTCTCTCCTTCCTTCCAGCCTGTCAAGGGCTTCAGTCTTGTTCACTGATATGGCCCCAGCACTGGTACAGTGCCTAGCATACATAAGGTGCCTAATAAACACAGTGCTCATTTACTGACTGGGTATTGGTCTGTGTCTGATAAGTATCATTAGAGTATTTGGGGGATGACTGGGGCGGAGGGGGGGTGTGGCTTGGAGACTACTCAATCTGAATCCAAATTTTTCTAACCCTATCCCTAACCCTAATCCATCTGGTGCCTTGTGGCCGTGTGAAAGCAACGCTAAGCCAGACAAGTAGCCTTTGGATTACTGGAATGAGGCTAAGACTAAAAGCAGGGCTGAGGTCAGGGGTCCCGGATGGATGCTGGTCCCACGGGTCTCCAGGGAGAGGGAAGAAGTCTTGTCCATGCAGGAAGGCAGGGGCCACGAGGAAGTCGGGGAGGCCAGTGACGGAGGCCAGGCTGGGCCTTCTCTTTCTCTTCCAGCTCCTGACACACAGCATATTTCTTCTCTGACTGTTCCCATGTCCTCAGGCCTGGGCCTTCAAGTGGTGTTCACACCTACAACTCGCTGGCAAGAACCAGGCTCCAACAGGAGAGTAAGATTTCGAGCTGGGGGTTGCACGAGTTCCAAACCGTGGGTCAGCCCTTCCTGTTTGGAGCGGGCAGACGGAGGGGAGCTAGCTCTGGGGACAGGCGGCCAGACATCATCCCAAAGAGCTGGGGACGGAGGGACATTTTGCCAAGAGGGGCAGGCAGGGACCCTGGGCTGGCCACCCCCTTGGCCTGTCTCGGTGTGTCCGAGGCTGCCTTCTGGGGCTGTCTCCAGGAGGAGGCAGCAGTGGGCAACGTGAGAAGTGACTGCAAGGCCCTGCCCGAGGCTTTGGGAACCTGTGGAAGCTTCCTATTTCCTCAGCTCCCTGTTGTTCCAGCTTTCCCCACGCAGCCCCTCCGCCCCAACCTAGGGCCGGACCATGACCTGGGCCCTGGAGGAGCTGCTGGGAAGGTGCTCTTACCTGTCCTCTGCAGGATGTTCTGTCTGGCCTTGATGAAGGCCAGGATGTCGGAGTCCGTCTGGCTGTCCCCTGTGAGAGGGACGGATGACACTGGCCTCTCTGGGATGCTGGGGACAATGACACACCACACTTTACCATGCTTGACCTTTGACCGTGGGATTCACCTTTCCAGGGCACTTTTCTGTGCTCATGGCTGGATCCGCTCTCGCCCCCGCTTCTCTGCAGCCCCCACAGCAAGCCGCCTGCACCCACATGAGGCACATGGTGCCTGGTCTTTTGGCTCAAACCCTTCGTGGCTTCTCATCAGCCTTGGGATGAAATTTGACTCGTCCCTGTGTGATCTAGGCTGCTCACTGCACTCCAGCCACCCCGCTTCTCTGATAGACCAGGCTCCTCCCGGCCTCTGGCCCTTTGCTTTGCCGTCTCCTCCTCCTGGGCTGCTCTGTCCCCAGACCTTCACATGGCTGCATGAGCTTTCAGCACCTCCTCCATCCCCTCACCCCCACCTCTCTCTGCCCCACCTCTAACTGACACAAACCAAGCCCATTCTAGGATGGGCCTGCCTTCCTTAGCCCCTGGCTTAGGTGTCTATGCTCTAGAACATGACCCCAGAGTACCCCCACCCCTGCCCCCACGGGAGGTGAGAGTAAGGCCCTGCCCGAGGCTTTGGGAACCTGCAGAAGCTTCCTGCTTCCTCAGCTCCCTGTCCCAGTTGGCCCCTGGCCTCCCCGCCTTGGGCCTGACCATGACCTCAGCCCTGGAGTTGCCGCTTAGCTAGCTAGTTGCTCCTGAGACAGGTAACTCTTACTCCTTCTCTCCTTAAAAACAGAACCGTACACTATTTAGCCCAGCAAGTTGCCACATTCAGAATACTACACTTCCCAGCCTTCTTTGCAGCTATGTGAGGTCAGGTGACTGGATTGTGGCCAGTGAGATTTGGAAGAAGTGAGATTTCTTTTCCCCTTTAAAAAGGGACAGATGCAAGGCCCCTCTCCCTTCTCATTTTCCATCCAACCCCTAGACGTAAAACCCTCCTTGAGAAATTCAAACGAGGTGCTCTCCTGGCTCGGACAAGCACCCGTCACTCCACACGACATGGACAGTATCCACTCCTTTAGGAGGTGGGGAGGATTGTATGTAACTGAGAGTTGCTTATCGCCTCATGCAATATTTGGCGTTCTGACTGCAGCTCAGTGAGAAGCGCTAGAGCAGAGCTGGGGCAGGGGGGCGGGGCTGCTCTGCAGCTGTGCCTTCCATCCAGAGTGAGAGTAGAAGGGTGGAGTGGGGGGTGGCAGTGGGTGGAATTCACCCCTGGGCAGCCTGTGGAGAAGAGCAGGGCCTGCCAGGTGAAGCAGGGCTCACGAGTAGTCGAGTCAGAGGGCACTGGAGACACTCACTGGGGGTAGGGGCCACATCAGCTTTGCTCAGCCTGAGGCCAGGCCTGTCAACTCCATCCCTTCCCACCTGGGGACTCTGCGTGGGGCTGGTGGGCTACATGGAGCTGTCCCTGGGCTGGCTCCTGTTCCTTTAGTGGCCCCAGGTACATCAATTTACAAGGACACACGGGCTTCCTGGGTGGCGCTAGAGGTAAAGAAGCCGCCGGCCAGGGCAGGGGACATGAGACGCAGGTTCCATCCCTGGGTCGGGAAGATCCCTTGGAGGAGGGCATGGCAGTCCTCTCCGTTATTCTTGCCTGGAGAATCCCACGGGCAGAGGAGCCGGGCAGGCTATAGTCCAGAGTCACTAAGCGCTGGACACAACTGAAGCGACTTAGCACACATGCGAATGAGGCAACTCGGGCTCCCCAGGTGCCGCTAGTGGTAAAGAACCCATCCGCCAGCGTAGAAGACATAGAGATGTGGGTTTGATCCCTGGGTCGGCAAGATGCCCTGGAGGAGGGCATGGCAACCCACACCAGTATTTTTGCATGGAGAATCCTATGGACAGAGGAGCCTGGCAGGCTACAGTCCATGGGGTTGCAGAGTCGGACATGACTGAAGCGTCTTAGCATGCACGCACGCACGTGAAGCAACTCTGCCTGCATGGGGCCCCAGTGACTCTGGGGACACTTCCTCAGCTCTGGGAGCTGGCATCTGTGAGAGGTTCCAGGGAATTCCTGGGGTGCCAGGGTGGAGGCCTGCCCTGGACTCTGTCTGTGAGGCCATTGCACTGAGGGGCTGCTGGGGTTGAGAGAAGCCAACTGGTGGTTTCAGCCCGCTGCACCCACGGCAGGGCTGTCGCGGGAGTCAGAGAGGGAAGACCACAGACCTGTCCTCCGTGGGGGCACCCGGGCTGCTCTGCCCCTGGCTGTGCAGGAGGGGGCCAGGCGAGGGCAGGATCTTCCTGGCATACACATCGCTGTAAAGACAGATCAACAGGAGAAAAATGTACGGAAGGAGGTTTGCAGAGGAGAAATCTAGAGTTTATAGTTAGGAGCTGTATGGATTGATTGAGAGTTTGTGCCTCCCGAAAACTCATATGTGGGAATCGATTGCCCAGCGTGATGCTATCTGGAGGTGGGGCCCTTCTACAGTAACTTGTTTGGATGAGATCATGAGGGTGGAGTCCCCAGCATAGGATTGAGCCCTTATAAGAAGAGGAAGAGAAAGGAACCAGAGCTGTCCCTCTGCTGTGTGAGGACTCAGAGGAGACAGCCATCTGCAAACCAGAAGGAGGTTCTCACCAGGAGCCGATCCCTCTGGACCTTCGCCTGGGACTTCCCAGCCTTCAGAACTGTGAGAAGTAAATAAATTCCTGTTGTCTAAGCTGCTTAGTCTATGGTTTCTCTTATGGCAGCCCAATCTGACAGAAGCCAAGACTGTTATGGATGATGATCAGTCCATTCAAGCTGCTATAACAGAATGCCATGAATGGGATGGCTTCAACTACAGGAATTTATTTCTCACTGTTTTGGAGGCTGGAGTTCTGAGGTCAAGGGGTCTACAAGGTCAGGTCAAGACTGCTGAATTCTTGTGTCCTCACATGGTAGAGAGAGAGAGCTCTCTGGCCTCTTTTTATCAGGGCACAAATCCTCTTCATGAGGGCCCCACCTTCATGACCTAAAGACTCATCTCCAAATACTATCACTTTGAAGGTCAGATGTCAGCTTACGAATTTCTGGAGGACACATTCAGTTTATAACATTCGGCCCCTGACCCCACTCCCCACCCCAGTTTATGTCCTTCTCATGTAAAATACATTCGTTTCACTCCACCAGCCCCCCGGTTCGTGCCAGCATCAACGCTAAATCTCATCCACTGAGGTGTCATCTAAATCAGATATGGGTGAGACTCAAAGAAGGATTCATCCTAAGGCAAAAATCCCTTGTTGGCTGTGAAACTGTGAGAGCTGACAAGGTATCTGCTTTCAAAATGCAATGATGGGACAAAGCATAAGATAGACATTCCCATCCATTTTACCTTTTCCATTCCAAAAGGGAGAAAGAGGAGAGAGGAAGGGGGTGACAGGTCCCACGCAGACCCAAAGCCTACAATGCAAATGTCATGGGATCTTAAGATTTGAAAGGTCTTGACCCTCTTTGGCTTGATGCTCTACCCTCCAGACCCACTAGGGGTGAAGGTCCTGTCTTCTGGACCCATGGGTTGGAGGTCTCTCATGGTTCTGCTGAGCGGCCCCACCTCCACATCTTTGGGCAGAGGCTGTCTGGCTTGTTGAAAGCAAGGCTATGCGCCCTGCCCCTCCTCTTTTGAAACAGACGAGGCAGTTGTGATGATCTGTGAATTGCCTCTGTGGTCATTCTTTCCTTGACCTAAAGGCTACTGCCCATTCACATCGGATTAGCTCTATAGTCCCATCCTGTGAGATCCGAGAGGTCCACCAGCCTTCCTTTCTTCCTCCCATCTCCTCCCCTTCAGTTCAGGCTCACAGTTTTCCCTCTAGGAAGGCTGATGAAGCCCGCGATCCACACCCACACTGGTCTCCCAGTGTTCTCTTCTGAAACATTTCCTCGGTTTTTGCAATATGAATAGGCTGAGAATTTTCCAAATCTTTACATTCTAGTTCCTTTTTGCTTAACGATTCCATCTTCAAATCATTTCTCTCGTCTTTGATCTCAGCGGTCAGAAAGGGCCAGGGCCTCTCCTGCAACTCTTTGCTTAGAAATCTCCCAGCTAAACATCTGGTTTTGTCACTTGCAAATTATTCCTTCTACAAATGGCCGGAACGTGAACGTAGTTCAGTCAAGTTCTTTGCCACTTTAGAACACGATCACTTTTTCTTTAGTGTCCAGTAGCATGCTCCTCGTTTCTAAGACCTTACCCGAATGGTCTTTACCATCCATATTTCTAACATTCTCTACATACTTATTTTTTTATTCTTTCAGAAGATAGACATGTTCTCCTCCGCTCTCCTCTTTCCTATCTTTCTTTCTTCCTTCCTATTTTTTTTTTTTTCTTGGCTGCACTCCGTCTTCATTTGGGTACTTGGGCTTAGTTGCCCCACAGCATGGGGGATCTTAGTTCCCAGACCAGGGATCGAACCCACATCCCCTGCATTGGAAGGCAGATTCTTAACCACTGGACCACCAGCAAAGTCCCTCCTCTTTCCTTTCTGAGCCCTCACCAGAACTGCCTTTAAAAGTCCATTCATGATGATCTTAGTGTCTTACAGCATGAGCTTCCAAACTCTTCTAGGCTTCTACCCATGACTTGCTTCCAAAGCTGCTGCTACATTTCTAGGTATTTGTTACGGTAACACCCTACGTCTTGTAATTTCTGACTGAGTCAGTTTGGGCTGCTATAGCAAAGTACCATAGACCAAATGGCTCGTAAACAATGGGAATTCATCATTTCTCTTGGCTTTGGGGCTGCGTGTCCAAGGTCAGGTGCTGGCATGGTTGTGTTCTGGTGAGGGCCTTCTTCTGGGTTTCAGACTGCTGACTTGCGCCTTCACGAGGTGGAAAGAGAGAGAACTAGTTCTCTGAACCTTTTTCTTTTTAAGATTTTTTTTTTTAATGTGGACCAATTTAAAAGTCTTTATTGGTTACAATACTGTTTCTGCTTTATGTTTTGGTTTCTGGGTCCCAAGGCATTTGGGATCCAAGCTCCCTGACGAGGGGTCGAACCCACGCAGCCTGCGTTGGAAGGCCAGGTCCTAAGCACCAGACCAGGAGGGAAGTCCCCTGACTCCCCTTACAAGGGATAATCCCATTTTTGAGGGCCTCACCTTCATGACCAAATTACCTCCCAAAGGCCCCATCTCTTAATACCATCTCACTGGGGATTAGCTTTTGATATGAATTTGGCGGGGGCACAAACATTCAGTCTATAATAGATGTTTACACGTTAATTCTCATTGTCAGAGCATTGCATGTATCGGCTGTGGAAGCTGAACAAAGCCAACAGTGATCACAGCTGTCATTTACAGACACTGGCTACACACAGGTCCTGGGAGGGCGCTCGGCAAACATCACCCCACTTAATCCTCTCAATAGCCTCCTCATCCCCATTATATAGTTGAGAAAAGCTGAGGCTTAGGAAGGTTAAAGAGATTCTAAACGTTACCCAGCTGGTAAGAGGCAGTATCTGGATTTAATCACAACTCTGTGAAGCTTCAGAATTTGAGCTTTATTTTTATGTTTGGCTGTGCTGGGCCTTCGTTGCTGTGTATGGGCTTTCTCTAGTTGGGGTGAGCAGGGGCTCCTCTCCAGGTGTGGTACGTAGGTTTCTCATCACAGTGGGTTCTTTGCTATGGAGCACTCGGCTTCAGGCAGGAGGGCTCGGTCAGTAGTCATGGTTCTGGGCTCTAGACTGCAGGCTCAGGAGTTGTGGCACACAGGTTTATTGCCCTGCAGCACATGGGATCTTCCCAGACCAGGGATCGAACCAGTGTCTTCTGAGTTGGCAGGTGGAGTCCCAGCCACTTGTGCTTTATTAACCAGATTCAACTCTGGCATTATGAGGACACATGCGAGACACACGGCTTGTTCCTAGCCACGTGGATGACCCTGGGTGGCCCTGGTTGACTGGCTCTGTGCTCCCTGAGTCAGGAGTCAGAGCCAGCAGCTCCTCAGATGCAGCTTTGCACATTTAATGGATGCGGGCTCCTTGCCTTGGACCCCACCTGGGAGACAGTGGAAACCAGCAGCACCCCAAGGAGATGAAGAGATAAGCTGTCCGGAATGGCAGTGACGTGAGAGATCCCCTTCCTTGCTTTATGATGTCCTGCCTAGACCACAGAGTCAGAGTAGAATGAGGCCTGCAGAGTCACCTGGCCATAGCCCTCCTTTTCCCAGTGGGGACTCGCGGGACGATGGCAGTAGGGTTAGAGACAGGGTCTCTGGCTTTGCCCAGCCCACGTCATCAGCCCCAGGCTCTCCATAGGCCCAACAAGCTGCTGTTCCAGGCTTGAGCACCTCTTCTTCCCCTGCTCTAGCCTTCTGCCTTCTCCCATCCCAGCCAACGGCAGGGTCTCTTACCCTGGGCCTGCCTCTACTGGCTCAGGACTGTTGGTCCTACAAACAGGAAAGGAAACAGAGCCTAGGATTTTTTTTCACCCCCAGCATCTCAGAGACTCTGCACTGAGTCTGAGAGAGCGGGGCATCTGTGCTGTTTGGCCAGGGCTGCTGCAGGACCAGAGGTGGCCGCAAGGTGGCAGGCTCTGCATGCCTTTCTTTGGAGAACAGAGGCCGGCTTCCAGAGCTCCTTCTGAACAGTGTCTGGGGTGCAGCCTCAACACGGGAGGGAGAAAGGGCTTTCCATCCTGCAGGTGCTACGATGACACCAGGCCGAGGTCAGTTTGGAGACTGTAGCAAGTCTTGCAAGATCCAGCTATTGGCATGCAAATGGCTCAGGAACTCAATGGGAGAATGCTCACAGGTGCCAGCTGCTGAGAGCTGGGGGTGGGAGGAAGAGAGTGGAGCTGGACCTGGCAGGGCAGAGGGCGTGACCACACCAGGGCAGAGGGGGCTTCCAGCATCCTCTGTGGGGGCCCAACCGCCCAGCCCGTCGCCTCCAGCAGCTCATGCGGGAGGATGGTGCAGTGTGGAGGCCGCAGCTCCAGGACGGGGGTGGGGGCAGTGGGGTACTGGGGGATGGGGGTGGGTGGAGGGGAAGGACTCCTCCAGTCCCGAGCTTCAGGAGTGTCCCAGGATGCCACAGCCTCAGAACCCTCAGCGTCATACCGCAGTGACCTTTGTCCTCTCTCCGACCCTCCAGCCTTTGACAGTGAATTCATTTCTCACGAAGATGTGCCTTCTTGTAGAGACAGCGCGCCAGCCATCAGAGCTGATTATCTCTTTCTTCATAAGGATTAATTAGTATTATTAATAATGATCAGGCCTCCTGGGTTGCCCATCAGAGTGCTGTGAATTTAGTGTGATTGGCCCATAGGCCCTAAATGTCCCTGGGGAAGGGATGAAGTCAGGCTTCTGTCAGAGCCTGAGAAGCAGAGGACCAGCCCCTGGGCTGTGGAGGGCCCATCTGGAGGAACGGCCTCTCTGGGGCTCACGGGAGACCAGCAGCTGGACTCCCTCTCTCCTGGTCTGGCAGCTTTCAACACTGAAACCTGGGACACTCGTCTGCTTGTGGAAGGATAGTGACAGAGGGACCTGGGTGCAGCTTATGGATGAGACAAGGCATCCCAAAGGGGGATGCTGGCTTGCCCGAGGGCCCATAGCTCAGGAGAGCACCCTGGGTGAAAGTTTAAACTGAGTGGACTCCTTGCAGGGAACCCATGGTGAGCTTCAAGATCCAAGGTTGTGAACCTCAAGGTTTAGGATCTATGGTAAGCACACCCACGATCACTTTAATTTGGGATGGGTGTGTGCATACTCAGTAGTGTCTGACTCCTTGAGACCCCATGGACTGTAGTCTGCCAGGCTCCTCTGTCCATGGGATTCTCCAGGCAAGAATACTGGAGTGGGTTGCCATGCCCTCCTCCAGGGGCTCTTCTCCACCCAGGGATAGAACCTCTGTCTCTTACCTCTCCTGCCCTGGCAGGTGGGTTCTTTACCACTTGTGCAACCTGGGAAGCCCTCCACTTGGGATACCCAAGGAATATCCTGGAAGGCCAAGGCCAGATGGGCCATTCTTCTCAGACAAGGCAGAGGCTGGGGGAGGGTTCTAACAGTGTTTCCCGAGGAGATCCTAGGGGGTCTGACCCAGTCCAGCGTGGACACTCTCTTAGAGGAGCTGGCAGTGGATGGGCACAGGGCAAGCAGTGGAGAGTTGCCTGGTGGAGGGGGAGGAGGGGCAGAAGCACTGGGAGGAAGAGGAGAAGAGGGAGGAAGAGAATGTAGGATGAGGGAGGTCAGGGAAAGAGAGAAAGGGAGGGGAGGAAGGGGAGGAAGGGAGGGGAGCAGTGAGCAGGAGGGAGGAGGCGGGG
>SJYG01000184.1:562601-655844 GCA_006410535.1 Litocranius walleri
CCCCCACATACACATATACACACACAGACTACACACACACACACCCTATACACATACACACAGACAGACTACACACACACACACCCCCACATACACATATACACACGCAGACTACACCCCCCACATCCCCACATGCACACACATGTATACCACACAGATACATTCTACATTCATACATTTCTCTCTCTCTCAGACACACACCACACACACGCATCCCTCCACATACATATACATACATACCAAGCACACTACACACTCCCCCCACATACATACATATACATGCACGTCACACTTACACTGTATACACACATATCCCCCACATACATATAAATGTATGCCACACACACACCTTACATTGATACATATCATATGTATCATACACACACCCACATACATAAACATACATATTATACATGCATCCTACACTCATGCATCTATATCACACACACTCCATACACACAGACCCCCCACATACATATCACACACATCCTACATTCATACATATATATCACACATGCACCACACACACACATATCCCCCACATACATATGCATACATACCACACACACCCCCCAGCCCCTCTCCCCACTCTCCTCTCTGAGATTCTGAGTCCTGCCCATTCTTCTAGGCTCGGCTCAGGCCCATGGCCCTGGTGATATCCCCAGTTCCCGGAGCTCCGAGGGCCTGGTGCTCGCTCTCACCTGTCACATTTCACATGCTGCTCGGCAGTGCCATGCGCCTTTTAAATTTTAATCACAGGCACTTGGTAGAGTTCTGATTGTGAGCTGAAGGAGAGCCAGTCCCTGATCAAATGCTGCTCAGAAGAGACACTTGAGAGAGAGGGCATAGCCCTGCGTCCTGGGGTGCCTTCTCTCCGTCCTGTTCCCGCTCCATGTGGCCATCAGAGGGCTGGGTGCCTGGCGTGTCACCTCGCTGCTCCCACAGACATCCTCAGTGAGTCACACATTCCTAATGGGCCTGTTGCTTCTACAGAGGGTCGATGCAAGAACCATCTTGTTGGACAACATTTGGTAACCTTTGCAAAACTGCAGCCGACGATGTCATTCACTGTCACTCAAAGTCCTTTATAGAAAGGTTCTCACAATAAATTCTGCTTTGTGTTTAGTTCCAGAAGAAATTCTCTTTCTGCAGATAAATTAGCATGCTTCCTGTTGTCAGAAAATGAAAACTATGGAACTCTGGATGCTCCTCTTTCTGCTCCATGGCTAGATAAGACAGAGTCGGATTTACTGCCTGCGTGTTGTAATCTGCTCAACTGTGGGGTCCAAAGGCATTTACTCCTTCTACTTCCTTTAAGTGGACTTATTTTATGTTCAAATGTCTCATTACACTTCTATAAGATGCGTGAGTCTCAGAGTCATCTGGGGAAGCGTTGACTCTGGCCTGTTTATTGCCTGTGCCAGCTGCTGCAGGGACAGAGATGAATTTGACTGCACCTAGCTTCCCAGGAGCTCATATTTTCATGTGGAGAATAGATACAGAGATAAATAATTACAGGACAAGGGTGGTGCTCCAGCAGAGGTGCCTGATGCTGGAGGACAAGCAGACTGGGGAGAAGGGGGCAGGTGAGGCTTTGTGGGGAAGGTCAAAGTTGACTTGGTTTGGGGCTACAGAGGAAAGAGGATAGTGGATAGAACAACGTGTGCGTGTGCTGTTGCTTCAGTCATGTCCGAATCTTTGCGACCCCAGGGACGGTAGCCCATCAGGCTGCTCTGTCCATGGGGATTCTCCAGGCAACAATACTGGAGTGGGTTGCCACGCCCTCCTCCAGGGGTTGGCCAACCCAGGGGTCGAACCCAGGTCTCTAATGTCTTCTGCTTTGGCAGGCTGGTTCTTTACCACTAGTGCCACCTGGGAAGCCCCAGGCACCTCTCACCTCACCATTTAACTCCTGCTTTTCGAGATTGCCTTTCTGCAAATTTTCTTGGGTGTATGTCTATTCCCACAAACAGAGACACATTCTTATGCAAAACACATGATAAAACCTCCCCTGCTCAGACTCGCTCATTACCCCTGAGCCCCCCCACCCCCCAAAATCCCAAACCCAACCAACCAACCCCCAGCTACACACTCACGGAAACTTAGGAACATGGATACAAAAGAAAGAAATACTACCAAAGGGGATATCAGAAATGGAGTGAAAGTAGAGGGGAGAAGAAGCAGACAAAGAAACCGAACAGACAGGGAAGGGACCGTAATACGAGCAAACCCACGGGAGTGCAAGGGGGAGACCGGGTGTAGTCACCTCCTCATCGCTCCACCGAAGCCCAAACTACAGAGCGCCAGGAAGCCAAATACACTGAGCGAGTTGTCTGTGGTCTTACAGAGGCTGTGGGTCCTGGCCTTCAGCCCCATCGCTAGTCTGAAGGGCGAGGGTTAAGGCAGGAAATGGCACTGCAAGCAACCTGCTGCATCGAAACTTCCTCTCAAGGGGCAGTTTCTGAACTGAGGCCCCTGGGACACAGCGCACCAGAGGGTCCACAGACCCGCCAGACAAGCTCCCGAGGCGCCTGGACAGCAGCGTGGCATTTGATCTCGAGATGGCAGCTGGAGATGGTACCACTTCCTCTTTAATTGGGATAGTCGGCTTTTAAGATAAATAGGCATTTCAAATGCTCTTAATGAGACTCAGCTGCAGTGTTTTTCGTTTGAGGTTTGCAGATTCCTTCGGGCGAAGCTGGGCCCTGCTGAACCTGACTCTGGCCATACTTTGGAAGAAGGCTCCAGAGAGGTGACTGGAGGAATAAGGAGGAGCCTGCTGTTGATACGTGGCAGGGTCGGGACTGGGGGGCAGAAAGACTGGAGCACGTCCTGCCCTGAAGGCCATGGAAATGGCTCCCCAGGCCGCAGAGCAAAACTGCCCTTGGAATGATTTGAGTGGTATTTTCCACATCATTGTTTCTGTTCAACAAGCATGATGGACACGGGAGAAGAGGTGCAGGGGGAAGTCCCAGGGATAACTCCCAACCCAGTGACCTGCACCTCGACACAGCTTCCAGTGGAGGTCCTTGTGCCCCACCCAAGCCTGGCCCGAGGAGAGAGGACCCCGGGAGCCCTGGCTGCATTTGGAGGAAGGTGCTCTGTTGATCTTGCACAGAATCTCAGTGCCAAGCCCCTGCACAGGCCTCTGGCAAGAGGAGGGCAGGCCCTGAATGTCCACCTGACCCTTCAGTCCCAGGCCCAACAGGGAAAAGCTTGGGTCCTGTCTGTGTGGCTTAGGCTTCCCTGTTGTATGTTTCTGATGTAATCGCTAGTTATTTGATATGATCATTGTTATGATCGAAACTGAACAACCAACCTCCCCCTTAATCCAAGTTACTGGAGCCAAATGGATTACCCTCATGATGCTGGGTAGCCCTCAGAGACCCTGGGTGCAAGGTTTCTTCAGCTATAGGTGATTTAGGGGATCAGACATTCTCAAGGGGAACCCCCCTGTTTGGAATACAAGAATAGCTTATTTAATCAAACCTCTAGAAAGCTTGATCCCCAGCTGGGTGATGAGGACACGGGGGTCCTGCCCAGGACCCCTGCTCCGCCAGCTTTCCAGGGAGCTGAACGCTCTCCCTGGGTGACTTCCTTGGGTTGCGTATCACAAAGCGGCATTTTCAGTGGATGCCCACTGCCTGAAAGGTGCCCAGGGCCTCTCAGAATATCACTCTGATTAAGTGCTTGCGTTATGGGCCCATCACTGCTGTGGGCAGTAAATAGCATGGGGACCAAGGGCGCCCGGGGTGGACTCAGAGACCTGGTTCAAGTCCTAGCACCGACAGTTGCCAGCCTGGGACTCTGGGCAAGCCACCGAGTCACCTTCATCCAGAAAAGGTGCTGCCCAGGACTCTTGGGCCCACAAAACAGTGCACGGAGAGTCCAGCCACCGGGAGCTGTTTTCACCACCAACGGCCCCTTCTGGGATTAGCTAGTCAAGCTCCGAGTAGGAGCCTGAGGAGCTGGGATTCAGCGGGTGAGTTCAGGTTGGAATGTGGGGTGGGGAAGGTCAGAGGATGAGGCAGCCGCTGGGAGCTTGGGTGCCAGGTGCTGACCGCCGGAAGCAAGCACACTGGAGGGGTACCCTGGCATCAAGAGGAGGCTGCCCTGACAGCGGTCCTCTCCGCCCCTGAGCTTCCTGAGGTCCAGCTAGGTGTGGGTTCCCCAGCCCAGCTCAGTCTGTGTTACCTTTACCGTCCGCCTGCAGGCTCCACTCTACCCACCTAGAGCCACCTGCTGCACGTGCCGCTGGGTGATTTCCTCCTTCAGGCGACCTGTCAAAGACAAAGGAAACCCCTGGTGAGTCCTCAGCGGGCTGGAGGAAGAGGTGGCCTTGGAAGCAGGTGGTGTGTTAAAAACCTTAGGTAGGGTGAGAAAGGCAAAAATGGGCACAGGGACTGCTCTTCCCTGGAGACTCTGTGCTCCCTGGGGTCCTGGCTTCACACCCTGATCAGGAAACTAGATCCCACACGCTGCAAATAAGACCTGGCACAGAAAAATAGGCAAATAAAAAATTTTAAAATGTGGGTACAACTTCCAAGAAGAGCCCTTCATGCCCTGGATGTTTGGAAGAAGAGGCTGCAGAGACTGGGCCCCTGGCATGATGTGTACAAGCACATATTCCACCCTTGGAGCCAGTATCCGTGGGTTCAGTTATCTTAGTCTGTCCCTCATAATCTTTGCTGGGGCTATAGTCTCTTAAATAGTTCTGTGTGTCCATTATTAATGCAGGGGGAGGCAGGATTTGGTCTTCTAATACTTTATAGGGCCCCCTTGAAATCCATTTCTTTCTTTTAAGCTATAAAGAAACTGTGTCAAATAAAAAATACTGTGGTTTTAGTTGACGATAACATTCATTTGAACACAACAGTTGCTGATTTGGTAGGAAATACATCTAATACCATATTGCATTAATACAAGTTTAGAGGCTTCCCTGCTGGCTCAGACAGTAAAGAATCCATCTATAATGCAGGAGACCCAGGTTCTTTTTATCCCTGAGTCGGGAAGATCCCCTGGAGGAAATGGCAACCCTCTCCAGTATTCTTGCCTGGAGAATTCCGTGGACTGAGGATTCTGGTGGGCTACCGTCCATGGGGCCCCAAAGAGTCAGATACGACTGAGTGACTAACATTTTCACTTTTCACAGTGAGTGGAACAAGGGAGGTGAGAGCACCGCTGTTCTCTGCAATGGTCAGAATATAGTTGGTTATTTGTTCTAGAAGCTACTTTTTGTAAAGAACGTTCGTCAAAGAGAACATATTTAGAAGATGGTAACTGGGCTGGTGAGGGGTCTGAAACCGCACCATGTGAGAAATGGCTAAGGTGACTGGAGATGTTTAGACAAGAAAAAAAAAATATTTGGAGTTCTGGAGACAATGGCTGTCTTTAAAAATCTAAACACTGTTATATGGCTGAGGGAACGGATTTATTTCTGTCCTACTGCCGAGGGTAAAAGTCAAGTTGAACGAAGGCAGATTTGGGGCTCAGTATGGGGAAGCACTGGCTCTCGAGGACCGTCTCCATGTGGATTAAGTTGTCTCAAAACGGACTAAACCTCCTGGCAAAGCAGCGGGTCCCCTCCTGAAGGCGCGCATGAAGCTGGGCGGCTATGTGTTGGGCTGTTGGACGGAGAACTCCTGCCTGGGGTAGGAGCTGGGACGGAATGACCGCCTGGCTTCCCCCATCTCGGAAGCTCCGTGATGCCGTGCTTGAGGCCTGGCTGCAGCGGCTGCCCTGGGGTTTGTTTACGTCCCAGGGCTCCACGCGCTTGTTAACATGTCAGTGCTGTCTGTACGGCATATCCCATTTGGGATACGAGATCAGGTCACTGGGGGATTCCAAGAGAGCCTGGGAACTTCACTGTACTTTCCTCATGTAAGGTACATTCTGTGTCTCAGATAGCTTCCCAAGTGCTAGTGGTAAAGAGCCTGCCTGCAAATACGGGAGACTTCAGAGATGTAGGTTGAATCCCGGGGTCAGAAAGATCCCCTGGAGGAGGGCACAGCAACCCACTCCAGTATTCTTCCCCGGAGACTCCCACGGAGGAGCTTGGTGGGCTACGGTCCCTCGTGTCGCCAAAAGTCAGACCCTACTGAAGCGATTGAACACAGCACGTGTGTCAAAGGCTATGCCTGAACTGAGTTTCTGGTGAAGTGGTCACAGGAAACCTGGTCATTCCCCGAAATAGGGGAATATGGGTCATTCCCCATAGTCTAGGGCATTCCTAGACTATGAAGGCTGCGAGGGATGGCAGAGGCCATTCAGTTTAATTTCCCCACCTAAGTGAGGAGTCCCTTCTACAGAATGAAATGGTCATTTCACCTCTCATTTTCATGTACCTGGGCTGTTCCACCAGTTAAACCATACATAAGGAATTACTGATGTGGTGTTGATGCATGACTCCTTGTAATTTTCCCATTTGGACTTGGTCTGTTCTCTGGAACAGCATAGAAAAAGGATCCTCTCTTATGGTCAGTGAGACCCCTTCATACATCTGAGGATGCTATGGTTTCTCCACTTAGACATGTCCTCTCCAGGTTAAACATCCCCAGGTCCCTCAGCTTCACCTTGGAGACCACCTTCTCCTGGCATGTCACAGTGCAAGTCTGCCATGACTTCCAGTGTCCCCCCCGGAGAGGACTAGGCACAGAGAGGGAGCCAAGGACTGGGCAGAGCAATCATCACACCCCAAGTCCAAGTGGGGGCCATGAGAACGTAGAGACTGTGTTAGAAGGGAGGGGGGAGGTGGGAACCTGGCCCAAGGATGAGTACTGGATGAACCTGACAACTTGTCTTTCTGACCAGGTGCCTCCTCATCTACGTGCCTCCACAGGGCCATTTTCCCAAGCCTGGTGGCAGGTTACTCACTCAGTCATGTTGGACTCTTTCCTCTCTCCATGGGATTTCCGTGGCAAGAATACTGGAGTGGGTTGTCATTTCCTTCTCCATTCCCAAGCCCTGGGGAAGCTATTTGGGGATGATAGGGTGAAAGATTCTCACCGTCCCAGGCTAGGAAATGGTGCTCATGAAAATAGAGAGGGAGGTTTTGCCACCAGGACTGAGAGTTCTATAAACTCTGCAAACATAGACACCCACTCCCTGAATGGTGAGCTGTACCTAGGGGACACGAGGTGGGTTGTTAGGATGCCGCATATTGATAGAGGTAGGTTGAAAATGTGTTTAGCGATTCTCAGTTTTGGCCAATTTCGGTAACATCTACAAATCTGCCACAGGGTGATTTTTGTTATTGAGATCTTCGCCAACAAGCTTCTAAAGATAGCCTCATGGCTGATACCTAATTGCATTTTCCAACAGAGCCATTCTTCATGTGATGATAAGTCTGTAATCAGCTGGATCTTGCAGCTCCACAGGTCTTGGCAAGAGGAGCTGAGGGGGATTGCAGAAATAACTCGGCATGCAGCTCGCTGTCATTAGCATGGTGACAAACCTGCTGCTTTTGGCCTGGGTTCCTGGACACGTCCCTGTCCCGAGGTATGGAAGAGAGATGAAACCGAAACAGAGGACTCCCAACCTGAGGCAGGAGACACCGCGGAGGGGAGGAGCGCTCTGCTTGTAGGAGAATGGTGGTAATTAGTAATTTGGTCTCTGATAATTTACAACAGTACATGCTAGAAACACCTCTCCCTTTCAGATTCATTAATTGACAGAGTGGGGGTGGCAGCAAGGGGTTCAGGAGTGCACAGAGCTCCGGAAGAGATGCAGGACCTTAGAAACAGCTGCGTGGAGGGTACGTGGAGGCAGTGCATTTCCTGCATACAGTTTGTACCGAGTGGCAGCTCATATGAGAGGTATAACCATCACGCAGAAGCAAAATTCATTTTTCAATCTGATACCCAGTTTTCTGGATGAAACAATTATCCTGAAGCTTCATACTCTATTTTGCATGCATATTAGTTTGAAATCATGTACCGAGTGAAAGCTGCTTAGCTGGTCCAGACCAGAGCCCTTCACTTACGTTCTTCCAGTATAGTTGTTGCAAACTGGTTGTGCAGCTTCCACCATGCAGTGCCTTACTGAGGATGTTGATGTTATAGTCAAGTAATACCTATTTATTGCTCCTTCAGTCTGTGTTAAGCACTATGTTCTAAGTGCTATGGAACATACAGACTAGACTAATAGAAGACTCCATTCCAACTCAGAAAAGTTAGTATGATGTGGTGGATGGCAAACAGGTGGCCCACGTGCTCTTCCTTGAAAAAGCTGAACCCACAGCAGACCTTGCTCCTCTGTCATGGATGGTTTGCCTTCCTGCTGAGCCTGACTTTGGCTCTTCAACCGAGCACTTTGGGCAGTGTTAACCAGTCGGTTGAAGTTGGACTTGAGATGAAGCAAACCTCTTTGCCATTTTGATTATACTACAAAGTGATTGCAAATGCGTAGAGTTGTTACTGTTCAGTTGCTAAGGACTTGCCTGTAGCTCAGACGGTAAAGAATCTGCCTGCAATGCAGGAGACCTGGGTTTGATCGCTGAGTTGGGAAGATCTTCTGGAGAAGAGAATGTCAATCCACTCCAGTATCTTTGCCTGGAGAATCGTATGGACAGGGGAGCCTGGCTGGCTACAGTCCACGGGGTTGCAAAGAGTCGGACACGACTGAGCAACTAACACTATGCTACTACTAAGTCGTGTCTGGTTCTTTGCAACCCTATGGAGTACAGCCTACCAGGCTCCCCTGTCCTTCACCATTGCCCAGAGTTAGAGGTGGGTTGTTAGGATGCCGCATATTGATAGAGGTAGGTTGAAAATGTGTTTAGCGATTCTCAGTTTTGGCCAATTTCGGTAACATCTACAAATCTGCCACAGGGTGATTTTTGTTATTGAGATCTTCGCCAACAAGCTTCTAAAGATAGCCTCATGGCTGATACCTAATTGCATTTTCCAACAGAGCCATTCTTCATGTGATGATAAGTCTGTAATCAGCTGGATCTTGCAGCTCCACAGGTCTTGGCAAGAGGAGCTGAGGGGGATTGCAGAAATAACTCGGCATGCAGCTCGCTGTCATTAGCATGGTGACAAACCTGCTGCTTTTGGCCTGGGTTCCTGGACACGTCCCTGTCCCGAGGTATGGAAGAGAGATGAAACCGAAACAGAGGACTCCCAACCTGAGGCAGGAGACACCGCGGAGGGGAGGAGCGCTCTGCTTGTAGGAGAATGGTGGTAATTAGTAATTTGGTCTCTGATAATTTACAACAGTACATGCTAGAAACACCTCTCCCTTTCAGATTCATTAATTGACAGAGTGGGGGTGGCAGCAAGGGGTTCAGGAGTGCACAGAGCTCCGGAAGAGATGCAGGACCTTAGAAACAGCTGCGTGGAGGGTACGTGGAGGCAGTGCATTTCCTGCATACAGTTTGTACCGAGTGGCAGCTCATATGAGAGGTATAACCATCACGCAGAAGCAAAATTCATTTTTCAATCTGATACCCAGTTTTCTGGATGAAACAATTATCCTGAAGCTTCATACTCTATTTTGCATGCATATTAGTTTGAAATCATGTACCGAGTGAAAGCTGCTTAGCTGGTCCAGACCAGAGCCCTTCACTTACGTTCTTCCAGTATAGTTGTTGCAAACTGGTTGTGCAGCTTCCACCATGCAGTGCCTTACTGAGGATGTTGATGTTATAGTCAAGTAATACCTATTTATTGCTCCTTCAGTCTGTGTTAAGCACTATGTTCTAAGTGCTATGGAACATACAGACTAGACTAATAGAAGACTCCATTCCAACTCAGAAAAGTTAGTATGATGTGGTGGATGGCAAACAGGTGGCCCACGTGCTCTTCCTTGAAAAAGCTGAACCCACAGCAGACCTTGCTCCTCTGTCATGGATGGTTTGCCTTCCTGCTGAGCCTGACTTTGGCTCTTCAACCGAGCACTTTGGGCAGTGTTAACCAGTCGGTTGAAGTTGGACTTGAGATGAAGCAAACCTCTTTGCCATTTTGATTATACTACAAAGTGATTGCAAATGCGTAGAGTTGTTACTGTTCAGTTGCTAAGGACTTGCCTGTAGCTCAGACGGTAAAGAATCTGCCTGCAATGCAGGAGACCTGGGTTTGATCGCTGAGTTGGGAAGATCTTCTGGAGAAGAGAATGTCAATCCACTCCAGTATCTTTGCCTGGAGAATCGTATGGACAGGGGAGCCTGGCTGGCTACAGTCCACGGGGTTGCAAAGAGTCGGACACGACTGAGCAACTAACACTATGCTACTACTAAGTCGTGTCTGGTTCTTTGCAACCCTATGGAGTACAGCCTACCAGGCTCCCCTGTCCTTCACCATTGCCCAGAGTTTGCTCAAACTCATGTCCATTGAGTTGGTGATGCCATCAAACCATCTCATCCTCTGTCATCCCCTTCTCCTCCTGCCTTCAATCTTTCCCAGCATCAGGGTCTTTTCCAATGAGTTAGCTCTTCACATCAGGTGACCAAACTATTGGCGCTTCAACATCAGTCCTTTCAATGAATATTCAGGGTTGATTTCCTTTAGGATTGACTGGTTGGATCTCCTTGACGTGCAAGGGACTCTTGAGTCTTCTCCAACACCACAGTTCAAAAGCATCAATTCTTTGGTGCTGTTTTGTTTTGTTTTTTTTTTTTAATGGTCCAACTCTCACATCCATACTGGATGACTACTGGAAAAATCATAGCTGTGACTATATGGACCTTTGTTGGCAAAGTGATGTCTTTACTTTTTAATATGCTGTCTAGGTTTCTCATAGCTTTTATTCCAAGAAGCAAGCATCTTTTAAATTTATGTCTGCAGTGATTTTGATTCAAGTTCAAATTCCTATTCTGTTACTTTCTAGTATGGCAGCTTAACATCTCTAAGCCTCAATTTTATCATTTGAAAAATAGGGGATAATAATATAACTGTGATAATATCTGCTTTTTTGTATCTCAAGACACTTGGATGGGATCAGAAGATAACAAACCAGCATTTGTGACACAAGACACTAGCTTTAGGCATCAGGGCACTTTCAGACATTGGAAGGAAACTATATTTATAAGGTGACAGACTCTGAAGGGCCCACCATTGGTCAATGGTAGAAGGAAGTTGAGAGGAGGAAAAAGTGGGCTAGTGGTGTTGGGAAAGGCATCATTGCTAAAGGTGATATTTGAGTGGGTTCTAGAAAGAGCAAAGGGGTTAAGGGGGGGTTGGGAAAGCCATTCCAGCCAAAGAGAGCTGTTGGGGTAAGAGAGTGGAGAAGGCCAGATGTACACTGGATGAGGGAGGGGTTGAATGGGGGAGGACAGCTAATACTAGAGTCCTAGGTAATTCTGAAGGGCTTTGGACCCAGCTAGAAATCTCTTCTTCTATTTGACTACACTACTATTGTATTGTAGCCCAGGGGAATCAAATGAAAATACACTTCAGTAGCAGGACTGGGGTGCATGGAGAACATAGAATGTTTACTGCAAGGGGCCTCTTTGAAAGGGAAGGTCTAGTTAGTGGTTCTGAATTTGGAGCATTGCTTTTGACTGTGGCATGGAAGCTGGTTTCTCTGTGCTCTAAACAGAGGACCGTGATTACCATAGGTTGTATTCCCTGAGTGGTTTGTAAGGCTGTTAGTAAAAAGAATGGGCCTAGCATAAAGCAAGTGTACAGTCTTAGATGAATTTCCAATAAATGAGTATATAAATCATTTGAAGCCTTAAAATCAGGCACCTTCATCTCTTGCTTGCTAATAAATATTTCATCAGGCTTTATCTAAACATGTTTGTGAAATTTGACAACCTATTGAGTCAAGAATCACCTCTCCCCACCTCAGCAATGGTGGGTAACATTAAAAAAGACTATCGAGAAGGCTTTGCTGGGTTAAGTGACAAGACATATTTCTGAAGACCAGAAGTGGGACAGAAATGCACAGTAGAAAGCAGAGCTTAAGCCTTCAGCCTCAGGACTCTGGCCCAGAAGCAGGAAGAATACCAAGAGTGTGCTGTGCAAGACACAGTTTGAAGCTGCAGGTCGAGGGGAGACTCCCTGCCACCCAGCCTACGAGTAAAAGGGGACCAAGGGAAACGAGTTCTTCCTGAGCCGCCCAGTGCTGGGTTCATGCCCCACAGAGGCCCAAAATGGAAGAAAGGGCAAACTCAGTCTCTGCTCGCTGAGCTGAGATGCCCACTGACTTTCTGACTCGGTTGGCCACAGCCCCATCTCAGTACTACTGGGAGCAGTGGCTTCAGATTGTCCTTCTTAGAGCTGGTTCTGGACTGGGGGCCTGGAGGGGCTGTCAGACAGAGAGGGGTGAGCACAGGAGACAGGGAGAAAGAGAAAGAAAGAAAGTGGTTTTCATTAAAAATGAACCTGTCCACCCGAATGCCAAAGCATATGAATAAATCTAATGCTAAGAAAAGATAGCAAAATCAGTAGTTGGGACATGAATTTGTGAGAGATGAAAAAGTAGTTTTCTGGACAGGCAGGAGAAGACATTTATTGATACAGAGGGTTGAATTAGTCTTACTCTTCCACTTACTGCATGCCATCCTCATCAGTCTGGAGAAAGCCTCCTGTGTGTGTGTTTATGTGTGTGTGCGTGCATGTGTGCGTGCGTGTGTGTGCGTTTTCACCCCCATGCCTTGCACCCACCCCCATTCCTACCCTCTTCCTCCAGCAGGCACACATGCTAATCTGTTTGATGTGCATCTTTGTACTGTGTGTGATATTACAATCCGCATTATAAGCTTTCTGTGCAATTTTTAACTTATAGAAATAACACTGTGCTACAGATCTCATTCTGTTTCCTGCTTATTTACCAGTACTGTGTTTTTGACATCTACCTCTTTTGCTATATGTGCATCTAATTCTCAGTTTGTAACTGCTACATACGTTTCATAGTAAGTACCCCTGACTCCCAAATTTTACTTCCCTTTCCGGAGGCTGGAACAACTAGACTGCCCCCATTTCCGTGAACAGAAATAGCACTGTGATGGCCCTTCATCATGGAGTTTTGTAAGTCTGTGAGAAATCTCCTTTGCTGGGTCTCAGCAGATTGGTGTTTTGAATTAACATTATTCTTCATCACAACTGTTCCAGCCTACACTCCCAAGACAGACTTCAAAATAAGCGTGTTGAGAATACTCAAAGAGGTGAATGCAGGTGTGAGTTTTCTTTAAAAGGAACAAGAAATCATGCAGCAAACAGGAACTAATATAAATGAAATAAGAGCAAGTGGATAGGAAAGAAATTTTGAAAAGAAAACTAGAATCATTGAAACAAACACACAAAAGTAATAGAAGGGATAAGGGACTAAACCCCAGACTGGACATATTTTAAGGGTGAATTAGTGAACTGGAAGATAGCATAGAAAAATCCATCCCAAACACAGCACAGAAAGCAAGAGATAAAGCTGGCAAGAGCAGTTAAGAGTCACAGAGAAGCAACTGAGAGGCTTCATCATGTCTGATAAGAGTCCTAGGAGAAGGGAATGAGGCAATAGTGAAGAAGCAATATTTGAAAAGATAGCAGTTGAGATTTTTCCAGAATTGAAGGAAAACATAAGCCCTTGGGTTGACAGTGCACTCTGAGCATTGAGCAGGATAAATAAAAATAAATCTACCCCTGCACATATCATAGTGCAACTGCAGGACTTCAAGGGAAAAGACTCACTATTACCAGGCTCCAGGGAACCTGCAAAGAACTACTCAGACAACAGCCCCCTCCTCAGTGACAGCCACAGGCCCAGGAGGCAACGGAGGGAAATAATTGTCAACCTGAATTTTATACACAGTCCAACTATCATTCATAGGTGAGGACACAAGAAAGTAATTTTCCATCATAAGAGGACTAAATTTTCATTATGCACAGAGCCCCTCTCCAGCAGGACTCACTGAGAGGCAGCCAAACAAGAGAGCATGGACTCTGGAGCCAAGCTCCCTCATCTGCAGACCAGCCAGGTCATATGCGGGGCAACTTCGGGTAAGTAGGTATGTCAGTGTGCCTCAGTTTTCTCATCTGCAAAATAGAGATAATGGCAGTATCTGTTGAGAGGACTCAACTAGGTCATGTATATTAAGTGCTTGGAAGATTGTCTGGCGTATAAAAAGAACTATGCAAGTGTAGTTCATGGCACATAGATGGGGAAACAATGGAAACAGTGGCAGACTTTATTTCCTTGGGTTCCAAAATCACTGCAGATGGTGATTTCAGTTATGAAATTAAGACATTTGCTCCTTGGAAGAAAAGCTATAACCAAACTAGACAGCATATTGAAAAGCAGAGACATTACTTTGCCAACAAAGGTCTATCTACTCAAAGCTTTGGTTTTTCCTGTAGTCATGTATGGATGTGAGAGTTGGACCATAAAGAAGGATGAGTGCTGAAGAACTGACGCTTTTTAACTTTGGTGTTGGAGAAGACTCTTGAGAGTCCCTTGGACTGCAAGGAGATCAAACCAGTAAATCCTGAAGGAAATCAGTCCTGAATCTTCATTGGAAGGACTAATGCTGAAGTTGAAGCTCCAATATTTTGGCCACCTGATGTGAAGAACTGACTCATTGGAAAAGACTCTGATGCTGGGAAAGATTGAAGGCAGGAGGAGAAGGGGATGGCAGAGGATGAGATATTTGGATGGCATCACCAACTCAATGGACATGAGTTTGAGTAAACTCCGGGAGTTGGTGATGGACAGGGAAGCCTGGCGTGCTGCAGTCCATGGGGTGGCAAAATGTCAGACACAACTGAATGACTCAGCTGAACTGAACTGAACTGAAACACAGCAATGAGATCTGAGAGCCCAGCAAGCTGAATCAGGGGCCAGAGCCAGGTCCTGGGGTGGGAGTGGGGCGGGGGTGGATGGGAATGACATCAGGAACCCGTGCAGCTGTAGAGCCCAGCACACTCCCTGTGCCTCCATCAGGGCCTCTTGTCGTGTATGATGACAGAGGATGAGACAGTTGGATGGCATCACCGACTCGATGGACTTGAGTTTGAGCAAGCCCTGGGAGATGGTGAAGGACAGAAAAGACTGGTGTGCTGCAGTCCATGGGGTCTCAAAGAGTCAGACACGACTGAGCAACTGATCAACAACAAGACAAATGTAAAGCCTTATGATGATGATCAGCAAGAAGAAAAACAGACAAATATGGAAAATAAAAGAAACAAAGATGTACCTAAAAAGTAGAGTATTCAAGTAAAAATATTTAGTAGCTACTAAATATTGTGTTGTGTGTGTGTGTAAAAACTAAAATTTTAAGCAGCAAGAAAGGTGGAGCTAAGGTGAGAGGATGTCCAAAGGGGAGTTGAAACAAGCTATAGCCCTGGTTATGGGTGGAGAAGCCTGGATTTGTAACTGAAGACTTTGTTTCAGTAACTTTTTAACTCGAGAAGAATAAAAATATGTGCTATAGCAGCCAAATAATAGAGAATCAGAAAAAAGGCAGGGGAGAACATTGCAGAGAGGGAAGGCTGCAGAGAGGGAAGGCTGCAATTTTAACAATTCAACACAGCAGGAAAGGAGAAAAAAAAGAAGCAAAGAAGACAGTGGGGGAAAAAAGGCATAAATAACACTGTTTGGTCAAACAATGATAAGACCCTCCCATACATGTATGTATATGTGTATAATCGTGCATGTGTATGTGTGTGTGTGTGCAACTGGGCATGCACCTATATATATGCATTTATCAGTGTGGAGGTGATCTGCATGGGAAGCTACAAAATTGCTCCAGTGGGTTACCTGGGGGTGGAAATGGGTGGAGGATGAACTGGGTGAGAAAGTGAGAGCCAAGCAAGATGAAAACAAAATCACACATCAATAAGTGAGTATGCCTTATGGTTTATGTAAAAGTGTATCTGGGTGTGTTTGTAAAAAGAAATTAAAATTTAAAGACCCACTGCAGTATGTCTCAGATGCGCTGCTCTTATAGATTGCTGAAAACTGTTCTGGGGACCTGCCACATGTGAGGACTGAAAATATTCACAACCTGAGCCGCAGTGATAGGTTGGGGGCCGTGGGGACTGTTTTGGCTTCTTAGTCAGGGCTCTGTTATTGCTCAGGAACCTGAGTGAGAAGGGGGGAAGATGGAGGATGGAGAGTCGGGGGGAACCCAGAGCAGGAGCATAGCCTGAGAGCTTTTCCACTGGCCTGGGCTGGAGGAAGGCGTCCGAGAAGTCTGCAGCCCTCCCCCGGAGCAGAAGTTGGGTCCTTCCCTGGGTTCCCTAGACACAAAAGTCCAGGGATGGAGCACAGGGTGGGAGACCAGAAATGGTTTAATGCTTGGCATGTGATTTTAAGCCTTTTTATTCCAAAATGATATTTCAGTCCTCCGGAATTTCAAGATGCTTCTTCCATTTAAGATCATATTTGGTAACATTATTAAGTCACACAGAGAGAAAAAATGCAATTCATTCTAAAAACTATCAGTGATTTTAAGAAAAAAATATTGTAATTTGCTTTGATTCCCCTTATGGGTCTTCTTCTCTCCAGGGCACACCATCACCCTGGCCCTCCCTTGTAGACGTGACCCATAATTGATGAGCATTTCAGCTTGGGATGAAAACACCAGACCTGGGCTCCTTTCTTATCACTAGGATAGTACTTGGTGATCATATTTGGTGAGACACTCTCATTTATTTAAAAAATGATCAAATTATACTATGTCTGAGAGACCAGATTCCTTTCCTATGGGATATTCATCCTGGCTACCCGAGGAATCATAATATTTATATGAGATTAGCACATTCTGTCTGAAGCTTAGGCATTTGGCTATTGTACATGCTTAATTAAGCTGAGAAGCTTATTGATATCACTTTTCCAGCATGTGATAATATTCCATGAACATATTCAGAGAATTAAGTAAATGAGTGCATTTGTTGAAAAGCTCAAACAAATGTGCAGGTTAGGTAAGCACAAGGAAAATTTTCCACTGAGTAACCAGCATGAATTGTTAAATACTAAACTTTTCAGGGAGCTGGGGCTTCATGATTATGTTGGCATCCATTCAAAAGATGCTACTTTAGATGCCTGGAAGTCCTTATTTCAGCAAAGGAGGAATATAACCAGCTTCTAAGAACTGCCCTGGAGGAGAAGACGTAGATCATAATCTTTCTTTCCATTTGAAGATGTGGCTCTGTTTTCCAGGGATGCTATTTGAGGTGAGGGGAGGGCCCCTGTATCACGGCTTCTCACCTCCATCCCTGCAGCCCAAACATAGCACAGGATGCTCTCAGAGGTGCCTGAGCGCATTCAAGACTCCCCTGCTCCAGGCTGGGGGTGGGCAGGGCTATTACACCTGTTCCCCACATCCTCTACTCACATGGGAGGCTAGTTTGTATGGACCGCTCATTGACTGGGGAGGTAGAGGGCAGGGTTACCTAAGGGATATAAAATAAGATGTTTGATTTGGCAATGTATATAGCTTTTAGGTAGATTAACATGAAGATAGTTTCACATTGCTCTTTGGTACAGATAATAAACTCTTGCACTCCAAGATAAAGCTTGGTTCTATTCACTTGACTTTAAATCAGCTAGTGTTTTAAAAAAGTCAATGGAAAGAAATATGCCCCAGTGAAGGCTCACTGCCGGTCAAACTGCCAGCTAGTGTGAAATAACTGCCTTACAAAGAATGCTTCTTGATGCGGGAATTGTTCTCCTTCAGAAGAGGCTGGAGGATTAGGGGAAATGTGTCAATGGGTTTGTAAATAACAGATAAAATCAAACGGAAGTGGTTTCAGCTTCCAGGTTCAAAAGTCAGTTTTTAATGTGCTATTATACCCATTGCTTCTTTCTTGTGTAATGAGGGCCCCTGGGCTCTGCCTCTGCAGTCACCTACTGGGGGCTGGGATCTGTGAGAACAGTTCAGGAGAATCACCCAGGGTAGCCACGAGGGGCTGAGCCTAAGAGAAGGAGCCAGTGGGAAGACTGGGAAGTCGTGGTGGAAGTGAGAAGCCCGAAAAGTGTGGCTGGCCTTCTGAGACCACCCAGTAGTGGTGAGGGCTCACTCGGGAGGAGGACAATGGAAACTGGCCTAATCGCAGTGGGATCCTGGGCCCGGAAGAATGGAAAGAACAGGGGTTTTGGGAGCAGGTGGGCTGGGACTGCCAGTAACTTCCAGTGAATCATCTTGGGCCACTTCATCCCTTTCAGCTTCAATTTCTTCACTAAAATCAGGTGATAACACTATTGTGGAGAGGTTGCTGAAAGAATTGGACAAGATATACAAGGAGATCAAATCAGTCAGTCCTAAAGGACATCAACCCTGGATATTCACTGGAAGGACTGATGCTGAAAATGAAGCTTCAATACTTTGGTCACCTGATGGGAAGAGCTGACTCATTGGAAAAGACCCTGATGCTGGGAAAGACTGAATGTAGGAGGAGAAGGGGATGACAGAGGATGAGACAGCTGGATGGTATCACTGACTCAATGGATATGAGTTTGAGCAAGCTCTGGGAGACGGTGAAGGACAGGGAACCCTGGTGAGCTGTAGTCCAGGGGGTCGCACAGCGTCAGACACGACCGAGTGACTGAATAACAAATACATCAGCTACCCAGCACAGTGCCTGGCACATTGAAGGGGCACAAAATGAGGTAGCGATGGTGGTGGTAATAGTGAGAGTAATTATTATGGGGGGTGAATTACAAGTAATATTGGATCTTCTCTGGTGTCCAGTGGCTAGGACTTCACCTTCCAATGCAGGGGTTGTGGGTTCAATCCTGGGTTGGGCAACTAAGATCCCACATGCCTCGTGACCAAGAAAATCAAAGCATAAAACAGCAGCAATATTGCAACAAATTCAGTAAAGAAACAAAAAACCAACTAATAACCACAAAGACGACAGGGGAAAGCAAATCCACTGTAGTTGTTTTTAAGCCTTGATTATGTTCACATATGACATCTGCTTTTTCTCCTATATCCTTTCTTGAAAGTCATCTAAAGTCTAAATTAACCGCATTTCCTGGGCTCAGTGAATGCAATGTCCTTGCAACAGTCCCAGGTCAGGGCTTCCGCCGTCACTGAGTTCGTCTCCAAATTTTTACAAATGTAGGAACCCATGGACTAAACCTCTGTCTTTGGATCAGTTATTCAGCCTCAAACTCACCATCACTTTCTATCGTAGCGGGGGCTTTCCTGTTCCTTGGCGTTGGCAAACATGATTGATCTCTGTAAGCGAAGGTAAGCGACTTTTTAATAAGCTTGCTTGAAATGGTGTTGGTAATGGCCTTGCTTTCAGAGCCTGAAATAATTCCTACCCTCATTCTTTTATTTTGCTGTATTAGCACTAGAATTCGTTCTCCTGAGGTTTCTGTGGTGGCTAAGTATCCCCTGTGAGGGGAGGGAAGGCGGGGAGAGCTGCAGAGCTTGCCCGCCATGTTGTAGAGGATGCTCTTCAGGGAGAACACCGTTCCCCTCCCCAACAGAGGATGAGACAGCTGGATGGTATCACTGACTCAATGGATATGAGTTTGAGCAAGCTCTGGGAGACGGTGAAGGACAGGGAACCCTGGTGAGCTGTAGTCCAGGGGGTCGCACAGCGTCAGACACGACCGAGTGACTGAATAACAAATACATCAGCTACCCAGCACAGTGCCTGGCACATTGAAGGGGCACAAAATGAGGTAGCGATGGTGGTGGTAATAGTGAGAGTAATTATTATGGGGGGTGAATTACAAGTAATATTGGATCTTCTCTGGTGTCCAGTGGCTAGGACTTCACCTTCCAATGCAGGGGTTGTGGGTTCAATCCTGGGTTGGGCAACTAAGATCCCACATGCCTCGTGACCAAGAAAATCAAAGCATAAAACAGCAGCAATATTGCAACAAATTCAGTAAAGAAACAAAAAACCAACTAATAACCACAAAGACGACAGGGGAAAGCAAATCCACTGTAGTTGTTTTTAAGCCTTGATTATGTTCACATATGACATCTGCTTTTTCTCCTATATCCTTTCTTGAAAGTCATCTAAAGTCTAAATTAACCGCATTTCCTGGGCTCAGTGAATGCAATGTCCTTGCAACAGTCCCAGGTCAGGGCTTCCGCCGTCACTGAGTTCGTCTCCAAATTTTTACAAATGTAGGAACCCATGGACTAAACCTCTGTCTTTGGATCAGTTATTCAGCCTCAAACTCACCATCACTTTCTATCGTAGCGGGGGCTTTCCTGTTCCTTGGCGTTGGCAAACATGATTGATCTCTGTAAGCGAAGGTAAGCGACTTTTTAATAAGCTTGCTTGAAATGGTGTTGGTAATGGCCTTGCTTTCAGAGCCTGAAATAATTCCTACCCTCATTCTTTTATTTTGCTGTATTAGCACTAGAATTCGTTCTCCTGAGGTTTCTGTGGTGGCTAAGTATCCCCTGTGAGGGGAGGGAAGGCGGGGAGAGCTGCAGAGCTTGCCCGCCATGTTGTAGAGGATGCTCTTCAGGGAGAACACCGTTCCCCTCCCCGAACTTGAACTTCATGACATTCTCGCGTACATGGCTCCATTTCTGTACAGATTTCAGTCCCACTGGTCATTTGGGGGATAAGTGGAATCCAGGAAGTTAGGACTAGACAAAGGAGGCAGAGCAGATCACAGAACCGGGAGGGAGGTGTTCGCGGTGAGGTTCTGGGAGAGAGAAAGGGAGCCGGGAGCCGACAGGGGCAGTCCCCCAGCCTGAGAATTTCACTTCTTCATTCTTCAGGAGGGCGAGTGGCAAGGTGGTAGTTGGAACAGGTGTAGGTAGGGCTGACGGCCCCGGGGTTTGGTGCTGCGTCTCAGGGCAGTCAACAGCTCCAAGTGCCAACATCAGAAAGGCAGTGAGCACTGAGAGAGAAGGAAAACAGACACAGAGAAGGGACTGCCATCATACACAAACACAGAAATAATTTACAAGCTGCATGCTGAAACTTCAAGGGAGAGAGATCCTGACTCTTTGCAGTGTATGAGGAATGGTAAGTGGAGGTTGAACAGGCAGAACCCATCGTGACAGGCAAAAGATGAATCAGATGTGATGGAAATGGATTCTTTAGTGTCCTGGCTTTAGTGTTTTGTTTTGATGAATAGAAAAATATTTGCAGGACCTTTCATGGGTTTACTCACAAACTGAGTCCTGTTTTTCACAAAACGTCTCAGTCCTTAATTCTGACTTTTCCTACCGCAGGATATACAGGTCCCTGGTAGCTGGGATGGATGAACAGCTGTACTCAGTAAATGAGGACACACAACAGCATGCATCTCAGAGCTCAGCAACTGTTGAGAATCCTCAATTCAGTAACAACTACTTTCCTCTTGGGCTTCCCTGGTGGCTCAGTGGTAAAGAGTCCATCTGCAGTGCAAAATACACAGATTTGATTCCTGGGTCAGGAAGATCCCCTGGAGGAGGCCATGGCAACCCACTCCAGTACTCTTGCCAGGAGAATCCCACGGACAGAGGAGCCTAGTGGGCTACAGTCCCTGGGGTCAAAAAGAATCAGACTCGACTGAGCGACTGAGCAGTCCTCTATCTACCTATCTACACACACATATCCTACTGGTTCTGTTTCCTGGAGAACCTTGAGTAATACAGGTGATGTGGGTGTGTGTACTTGTCTAAGCACTTGCTCTAGCACTTTGGGAGAAGAGGACAGAGCATCACAGGATGGACGTGCATGCGTGCTCAGTAGCCTCAGTCAAGTTTGACTCTTTGAGATCCTATGGACTATAGCCCACCAGGCTCTTCAGTCCATGGGATTCTCCAGGCAAGAATACTGGAGTGAGTTGCCCTGCCTTCCTGCAGGGGATCTTCCCCATCCAGGAATCGAACCTGAATCTCCTGTGGTTCCTGCATTGCAGGCAGATTCTTTACTGCTGAGCCACCAGGGAAGCCCTCATAGGATGGACATGCAGGCTATAATCTTGTCCTCATCTTGTAGGTGAATGCAGGCTCTCCTCCATATTTTCAAAAAATGTGACTCATAAGGACTTAATTTCCAAAATACACAAACAGCTCATACAGCTCAATAACAACAATAAAAACCAAACCAATTGAAAAATGGGCAGAAGACCAAAATAGATATTTCTCCAAAGAAGGCCTCAGATATGCAGATAGTACCACTCTAATGGCAGAAAGTGAAGAAGAACTAAAGCGCCTCTTGATGAGAGTGAAAGAGGAGAGTGAAAAAGCTGGCTTAAAACTTAACACTCAGAAACTAAGATCATGGCATCCAGTCCCATCACTTCATGGCAAATAGAAGGGGAAAAAGCAGAAGCAGTGACAGATTTTCTTTTCTTGGGCTCCAAAATCACTGCAGACAGTGACTGCAGACATGAAATTAAAAGGCACTTGCCCCTTGGAAGAAAAGCTATGATAAACCTAGACAGCATGTTAAAAAGCAGACATAGCTTTGCTGACAAAGGTCTGTATAGTCAAAACTGTGGTTTTCCACTAGTCATGAATGGATATGAGAGCTGGACCATACAGGAGACTGAACGTTGAAGAACTGATGCTTTCAAATTGTGATGCTGGAGAGGACTCTTGAGAGTCCCTTGGACAGCAAGGAGATCAAAGCAGTAAATCCTAAGGGAAATCAACCCTGAATATTCATTGGAAGGTCTAATGCTGAAGCTGAAGCTCCAATACTTTGGCCCCCTGATGTGAAAAGACCCTGATGCTGGGAAAGATTGAAGGCAAAAGAAAAGGGCAGCAGAGGATGAGATGGTTAGATAGAATCACCGACTCAATGGGCATGAATTTGAGCAAATCTCTGGGAGATAGTGAAGGACAGGGAAGCCTGTCATGCTACAGTCCACGCGTCACAAAGAATTGGACATGACTTAGTGACTGAACAACAACAAGCAAATAAGACATACAGATGGCCAACAGGCACGTGAAAAGATACTCATTGTTGCTAATTATTAGAGAAATGTAAATCAAAACTACAGTGAGGTATCACATCACACCAGTCAGAATGGCTATCGTCAAAAATCCACAAAGAGTAAATGCTGGAGACAGTGCAGAGAAAAAGTAACCCTCCTACACTATTGGTGGGAATATAAATTGGTGCACCCACTATGGAAAATAGTATGTAAGTTCCTCAAAAAAGTAGAAATAGAGTTGCCATATGATTCAGCAATTCCAGTCCTAGATATATACCCAGACAAAACTATAATTTGAAAAGATACATGCATCCTTATGTTCACAGAAGCATGTGAACTTATAAAGCAATCTAAATGTCCATTGACAGATGCATGGATAAAGATGCTGTGATGTACAGACACACACAATGGAGTATTACCCAACCATTAAAAAGAATGAAATAATACCATTTGCAGCAACATGGATGGATCTAGAAATTATCATAGTAAGTGAAGCAAGTCAGAAAGAGAAAGACAAATACCATATGTTATCACTCACGTGGAATCTAAAATATTTAGGTTAGTACAAGAGTAATGGTGGTTTCAGACTGTGAATTTTATATCATTGTAACTAGGCTCAAACACATCTTTATTAATCAAAATAGGAACCATTAAAATCAACACATTTTTGCCAACGAGAAATAAGCTTGTTTGTTTAGTATAAAAATCCATGCTTCAGGATTCAGTGAACTCTTGGAAAGCATTTTCTGCCTCCCGCTGGTTGTGGAAGTCTGTTCCCTGTGAAAAATGGTCTAGATGCTTGAAGAAGTGATAGTTGGTGAGAGGTCAAGTGAATATGGCAGATGAGGCCAAACTTCGTAACCCGATTCTTTCAACTTTTGAAGCACTGCTTGTGTGACTTACAGTCGGGCACGGTTGTGGAGAATTGGGCCCATTCTGTTGACCAATACTGGCTGCAGGCGTTGCAGTTCGGTGCATCTCATCAATTTGCTGAGCACACTTCTCTGATGTAATGGCTTCACCGGAATTCAGAAAACTGTCATGGATCAGACCAGCAGTAGACCACCAAACAGGAACCATGACATTTTGGGGTGCAAGTTTGGTTTTGGAAAGTGCTTCAGAGCTTCTTCTCGGTCCAGTCACTGAGATGGTCGTTGTCAGTTGTATAAAATCCACTTTTCGTCATGCATCACAATCTGATTGAGAAATGGTTCATGGTTGTTGCTTAGAATAAGAGAAGATGACACTCAAAATGAGGATCTTTTTGATTTGTGGTCAGCTCATAAGGCACCCACTTATCAAGTTTCTTCATCTTTACAGTTTGCTCCGAATGCTGAATGACCATAGAATGATCAGTGTTAAGTGCTTAGGCAACTTCTCATGTGCTTGTAAGAGGATCAGCTTCAGTGATTCTCTCAGTTGGTTTTTGTCAACTTCCAGTGGCCAGCCACTATGCTTCTCATCTTTAAGGCTCTCATCTCCTTTGCAAAACTTCTTGAAACACCATTGCACTGTACATTCGTCAGCAGTTCTTGGGCCAAATCGGCTGTTGATGTTATAAGTTGTCTCTTCTGCTTTATGACCCATTTTGAACACACACACACAAATCACTGAAATTTGCTTTTTGCCTAACATCATTTCTATAGCCTAAAATAAATATAAAATAAACAGCAAGTAATAAGTCATTAGCAAAAAATAGAGAAATGAACATTAAAATGATATATAACATAATCACATTTATTTAACAATGTATTCTAATATCAAATGGCAAAGTTCAACAACGCAAAACTGCCATTACCTTAGCAGCAACCTAACAGGACACAAGTGACCAGATCTGCGAAACAGAAAAATATTCAAAGACAGAGAGTACAGACTTGTGATTGCCATGGGGAAGGGGGAAGGGGAAGCGAAGTATTGGAAGTTCAGGATTAGCAGATGCAAACTACTAAATATAGAATAGATAGATGACAAGGTCCTACTCTGTTGCACAGGGAACTATGTTCAATAGCCTGTGATAAACCATAAGGGAAAAGAATACAGAAAAGAATGCATATATGTATAATGGGATCTCTTTGCTGTACAGCAGAGATTAATACAACATTGTAAATCAACTAGACTTCAATAACCGTAAAAAAAAAAAGACAACAGTTCAGTTTGGGAAAACAAACTGCTGTGACCTATTTGTCATGGGTATGATCCAGTGGCCTGGAGAAAGTAAATGTGGGAAGACTTGGTTGGGCCTGGTGTTTAAAGCAGCTTGCTCCCCAGAACACCTGACTCAGGGGATATGGCGGCCTTGGTAAACAAGGCTCCAGAGCCACTGGGTCAGGACTCTTCAGGGTCTCACTGCCAGACTAGGATTTAGAAAAGCTGCTCTCTGGGGAGCATTTGCATTAGCCTCAAGCGTATGGTGAATTCCTGTAGAAGTCTGCTTGGCCTGGTGTTGTAGGGTAGCCAGCAGAGCAGGGTCCCTGAGGCAGCAGCGGTGGCCCCAGTGATGCCCACATGGAGGGTGGTGGGCCCAGCAGATGGCAGCCCCTGCAGGAAGACGAAGCCAGGGGAGGAGCCCCGGACCCACGCTCCAGAGCCTTTAGGAGGCAGCGCCTGGAGACCCGCACAGGAACAGTGTGGGGACTTGTTTTGAGATGACTAGCTGAATTTCCAGCAGTGAAGCCAGCAGGCACTCCGGACACGATGATTTGGAAATAAAAAAGAGGCGTAGGCTGTTTGGCTATCACAGGCTAGTTAGCGAGGGATATGTGAGACTCTGGGGAGGTTTCCTCTAATGCTGCTCCCCCCCTCCCCCAACCTCCCCCGCCAGCCCCAAGCCAGGGGTGGGAATGGTGGCTTACAGGGGCAGACAGAGGTGAGGAACCGGACCCACTGGGAAAGGATGGCCTTCTCTCAAACATGGCCCAGCCGATTATGTTCCTAACTGATGCCAATCTGAACTCACAAACTGCTGAAGAAACGAAATCTGGTTAAATGTGTTCTTTTTCACTCTTCTTAAAAAATATCAAAAAGCTAATATTTTGCAGGCAGCTTTTATTCCGGCCACGCGGGCCTGGCCTTGTGGGGTCCAAAGCAAACACACCTGAGGCAGCCCCTGCAGGAAGACGAAGCCAGGGGAGGAGCCCCGGACCCACGCTCCAGAGCCTTTAGGAGGCAGCGCCTGGAGACCCGCACAGGAACAGTGTGGGGACTTGTTTTGAGATGACTAGCTGAATTTCCAGCAGTGAAGCCAGCAGGCACTCCGGACACGATGATTTGGAAATAAAAAAGAGGCGTAGGCTGTTTGGCTATCACAGGCTAGTTAGCGAGGGATATGTGAGACTCTGGGGAGGTTTCCTCTAATGCTGCTCCCCCCCTCCCCCAACCTCCCCCGCCAGCCCCAAGCCAGGGGTGGGAATGGTGGCTTACAGGGGCAGACAGAGGTGAGGAACCGGACCCACTGGGAAAGGATGGCCTTCTCTCAAACATGGCCCAGCCGATTATGTTCCTAACTGATGCCAATCTGAACTCACAAACTGCTGAAGAAACGAAATCTGGTTAAATGTGTTCTTTTTCACTCTTCTTAAAAAATATCAAAAAGCTAATATTTTGCAGGCAGCTTTTATTCCGGCCACGCGGGCCTGGCCTTGTGGGGTCCAAAGCAAACACACCTGATCTAGATTTGGTCAGCATCAGGAGGCCCAAGAAACAGCCAAGGAATTAGGAGAGGAATCTGAGGATTGTTCCTCCTCCCGAAAGGCCTCCACTTGAAACAATTCTCGCTTTGCAGGAGCTGAGTGGGCGTGTGACAAGGAGAGGGAGCAGGGTTGTGGGGAGAAGTGTTTGAATTCACTCGGGCTCCCGTGAAAGGATTTTGATGCTGACCTGTCATTGGCAACAGAGCTGACTCCTTCACGGGGATGAATATTTGTCATCTTTTCTCTTCACAGTCCAGGGTACCGGTGAAGAGTGACGATGTGGGACATGCGGTTTCTGGTGGGGACCTTTCTCTGAGCCGTAGGCTGTTGTCTGCTGGAGACGACATGCTCGAGGTAATGACTTTCTGAACCACAGAACTGCAGAAATCTGTTTTCCATGGATTACGTGTCAGCTGACTGAAGTCAATGACCGTTCGTGGTTGTTATTTTAGCCACGAGGGGGCGTTCGGTGGGATCGGTGGTTTTCACCTGGAACTTAGGAAATCACCGACTTGTGTCATGAATGGACAGCAGGAAAAGAACAACTAAGCTTCCGAAGGGCAAACAGAGCCGCCCTGACTCCTAATAGCGTGACGTTACCAGAATTGACGTTTGGGCTTCTGGGAGGCTGTCGAGGGCTCTGAGGCTGTCTGTGGTTTCCCCACTTGAATTCTCTCGGATCCAGTCTGTGTCATCCCACTTCCAGTTTTCTCTATCTTCCCTTAACTGCTTGAGTTAAGAAGACCCCCGTCTTAGGGAGGTGTCTTCCAGAAGCAGACCCCTGTCTTAGGGAGGTGTCTTCCAGAAGCACACCCTCGTATAAGCAACTTATTTAGGAAGCTGTCCCTCGACAAACTGATAAAGTAGCCAGTGAACTGGGCACTAGCAAGCCAGTTCCGCTGGAGGCAAGCACAGCTCAGTCCCACTGGGGACCACTGGGGGGTCAGCAGGACACATTTCTCTGAGCTGCCCCTCCTGGGGGTGAGGGGGGTGGGGAGATAAGTGTGTATACACCAACTTCTAACAGTCATTGGGGAGGCCGCCTGGGAGAGGGGCATCAGTTCCCTGGCACTCGCCTGTCCCACTTGCATCGCTTGGATGGTCAGAGAAGGCTCTCAGGGGAATGGGGAGGTGTTGGGAGGCGAGGTCCTGTAGGTGAACGCACAGTATGCATGGAGGGTACAGGTGGAGGCCTGACAGCCTCTGCTCCCGCCTTTATTTCTGGTTCCTCATCCTCCTGGTCTGGAAGAGATTACCATGGCCCTCAGTCACACAGTTTCTTACAAACAAAGCTAGTTCTCTGGCAACCAAGCCAGCAAAGAGAGAGGCAGAGGAAATGAAATGTTCTGGCCAGTCTGCTGCCTGATTTCTTAGAGGTCTGGCTGGCACTGGGTGGGGGAGGGGGTCAGGTTTACTTTCTGGTGTAACAGCCCCTAGTTTTCTACTGACCATGTGTTAATAGAAAGCAGATTTCCTGGACCTTGGCTCACATTCTGCATGCTGGAGTGAGCTACTCTCTTTCTTTCACTGCCTCAGTTTCCCTCTCTGGGGTGACACCTTGGAAATGAAGCTTTGATATCAGAAGCTCCTTAAGGAGCTTCTTCACGGAGATCAGCTTTCGTCTGGCGCTGTGGAAAGGTGCTGACAGGTGGCTATGATGGTGAATGCTACTTTGACCAGCCCTGGCAGTGGGGGACACCATGTGGAAGCCCAAGGGACTTCAGCTGTTTCAAGGACTGAAGCTACGACAAGAGAAACAACACATTCTCCTTTTACCCATGCTATGCCATGCCTGGCAGAGACCTGCAGCAGACTAGAAAGTCAGGAAAAGATGCTCCTGGTTGGGGGGAGCTTGATGAAATATTGTTACCTGGAGAGAGACAGAAACATAAGCAAAATGTCTTTAAGCAGGACAGGAATCAGAAAGTCTCCAGAGGTGCATTTAAGAAACCCATAGATTTTCTGGGTTGACCATGGAAGGGCAAACTGAATCGTAGATGATTATCTCTGATCAGATCCCTTACGGACACTTATTTGTGGTGACCTGCTACTCCACCAACAAAGCCTAGCTGAGAAGCCCTGACTATTTGTTTTATCCAGGGATCTACAGAGTAACCACAGGGTCTGACCCCAGGAGTCGTCTTTGTCTTCTCAACCAGCTTTTAAGTATCCGGAAGCTGGGACTCTCACCTAGAGATCTGTGTGTCCCCCACACAATCCTGGATTTTATTGATGCACAAAAATCACCAAATGAACAAATCACAAAACCTAGAGTTTCCACCAATATTCCTGATCATCAGTTCAGTCGCGTCCGACTCTTTGTGACCCCATGAATCGCAGCACGCCAGGCCTCCCTGTCCATCACCAACTCCCAGAGTTCACTCAAACTCATGTCCATCGAGTTGGTGATGCCATCTAGCCATCTCATCCTCTGTCGTCCCCTCTCCTGATCATAGAAGCCCTCAATTTTCCTATTCTCTCACTCTTGCTAGCCCTGCCCAAATTGTAGAAAAGCTGTGGTAAAGACTCCTACTGTGTTCAGCCTGAGATAACTGACCAAATTTGTACTCTTAACCCATACACAATTGCCTAAAGCACCCTTCCTAGAGAAATTAAAAAAAAAATTTCTGTCCTCTACATAAGATTCATTTCAAAGTCATAACTGAGAAATGTTGTTGAATATTCCCTTCTGTCTTCTTTATTCCATCCTGTTTCATTTGAAATTTTATTAAATCAGCATATGATAAAATTGACTTGGCTGTGTGCATGTGAACATGCATGAGCAATTCTATGAGATTTAACATATACACAGATTTGTGTAACCACCATCACAGTCAGGATTCCCAAAAGTTCTATGACTTCACAAAAGTCCCTCATCTTGCCCTGCTGGAGTTATACTCTCCTCCACCCCTGCTCATTATCACCACACTTCCACCCTTTTCAGAATATCATATGAGTGGAATTAGGTTGGATGCAATTAGGTTGTGTCCTGCTGACTATGCTAGACTTCCCTGGAGGCTCATTGGTAAAGAATCTGACTGCAATGCAGAAGAAGCAGGAGATGTGGGTTCATTCCCTGAGTCAGGAAGATCCCCTGGAAGAGGAAATTGTTGGGACCTAACAAATGCCATGATAGGCTTCAGGGACTAAGATAGGCCTTATGGGAAAAGCTGAGTCATTGCCCAGTGAGGTCATCCCTGCAGATGCCAGGACTTGTCCAATCAGCATACTCCCCATAACCTGGTTTGAGTTTATCAGGACGTAAAAGACATCCCCCTGCAGCCAATAAAGATTAACCAATTAGTAAATACAAGGAAACCCCTGCAGCCAATAAAGAATAGCCAATCAGCCCTTGCCAAGTCCCTGTAAACCTATAAATACAGCTGTAAAAGTGGGCTCGGGGCTCTTGCTCCACTCCACTTCGTTGGATGTGGCGGGAGAGCCCTAGCTCGAGCTAGAAATAAAACCCCTTCATGCTTTTGCATTACTGTGGTTGACTTGTTCATTCGGTCGGATCGGAGACTTGGACTTGGAGCATAACAGAAATGGCAACCTACTCCTATATTCTTGCCAGGAAAATTCCATGGACAGAGGAGCCTGGCAGGCTACAGTCCACGGGAAGTGACTTAGCACAAACACGCAGGTTGTATACAAGTTTATGAGCACAAGGTCTCTGAGTTTTTGTATGTTGTCATGTGTATCTTCAGTTTGCTCTTTAATTGTCGAGCAGTATTTTATGTAGCTGAGCCATTCATTCATCAAAAGACATTTGGGTTATTTCTGGCTTTCACCAATTATGAGGAGGACTGCTATATACATTCGTATGCAAGTTTTTGACTGAAGATAAGTTTTAATTTCTCTAGGTTAAATAGCTGAGCTGTATAATATATCCTTGTGTAACTCCATAAGAAACTGCCAAAGTCTTTTCCTAAGTGTCTTTACCATTTTGCATTCTCATTAGCAGAGTATGAATTCCAATTGCTCCATATCCTTATTGGCACTTGATACTATCAGTTTACAAAATGAAAAAGCCTATTTCAATGAACGTACTCATTAAGAGACTAAAACAATCTCATCATTGTTTTAATTTACCTTTCTCTAACTGCTAATGATGTTGGACATCTTTGCATATGTTCATTTGCCATCATATATCTTCTTTGGTTTGTTTCAAGAGGTTTCTCCTTCATTCTTGAAGCACGGATTTAGGAGTTGCTTTAAATCTTTGCCCCGTAACTTGAACACTGTCAAGATAGGCCTCGTTTTATCTGTTGTCTTTTCCCTTGCAAGTTGAGATTTTCTTGGTTCTTCTTAAACTAAGTAACTTTGGATCACATCGTGAACATTTTCAGGGTCTTATTTAAATCCTAAGGCTACTGATTTTTGTTTGTTTGTCTCTTTCAGCAGTCAACCTGCTTAGGTTCAGGTGGCAAATTCCAGTAAGTCTTCTTTGGACTGTGGCTCCAATGTTGGCTGTTTTCAAAGGCTCTGTAGTGCTTTTCAGATTCGTCCCATGTGTGTGCCCCTCAGTGGCCAGTATGGGACTTGGGTGTTGGTCTCCCTTATAGTGGGCTTCCCTTGTGGCTCAGCTGGTAAAGAATTCGCCTTCAGTGCCAGAGACCTGGGTTCGATCCCTGGGTGGGGAAGATCCCCCGGAGATGGGAAAGGACACCCACTCCAGTATTCTGGCCTGGAGAATTCCATGAACTGTATAGTCCATGGGGTCACAAACAGTCCGACACAACTGAGTGACTTTCACTTTCACTACCTTATAGCAGGATTGTCAAACTGTTTGTCATGCTCTTTAGAACCCTGCATGCTCAGCCTGAAGGGGAGCCCAGCAGTTAATCTAAACAACTTGATGAAATTACTGTCTTGATCTCCTTTCCTTTCCTCTGTGATCTTCCTGACACATATGACTTCCTGAGGCCGCTTGATGCTGCCGTGCAGTCCCCATCACTGTGTCTGCATCCGGCAGCACGTAGTGGGAGGACAGAGAGGGAAGAGCAGTGGGAAGTCTTCCCATGTCTTTGGTGCCCCGTTTCCCCTGTTGCAAATGAGGGCATCTCCTCTGTCAGAGCTTTAGGCTTCTGCTTGGCGTCTGCTGCTGTCACTGCTATCAGATTTTCTGGGGGTGCCAATTTGATGGCACTTTAAATTCTTATCTCCTTCCCTGAGCTACCGCTTACCTTTTGGAATTCTCAGATAGCTGCTCCATGTGTTCTGTCCTCAGTTTATAGCTGCCTTCAGTAGGACGGATGGGATGGAGTATGGTTACCTTGTTCAGAACTGGAAACTCACACTATGTTTTTGACTTTTTTATTATAAGGATATGTCCTTCTCACTGTTAGGGATGGAAACTCTCTTCCATAATATTTTCTTCATTTTTTTGGAAAGTTTAATTGATAAATTATTTTTGGCTGTGCTGGGCGTTCATTGCTGCACGCAGGTTTTCTCTAGTTGCGGCGAGTGGGGGCTACTCTGGAGTTGTGCTGCGTGGGCTTTTCATTGCGGTGGCTTCTCCTGCTGTGGGGCACGGGGCTCTGGGTGCATGAGCTCAGTAGTTGTGGTGCTCAGGCTTAGTTGCCCCATGGCATGTGGGATCTTCCTGGACCAGGGGTTGAGCCCATGTCCCCTGCGTTGGCAGGTGGATTCTTAGCCTTTGGACCTCTAGGGAAGTCCTCATTTTCTTTTGTTGTCATGAGAGCAGGCTCATTTCTTTCCTTTACCCAGCTCATTAGCTGATTCTATAATAGATATGCTATATTTAACTTCTTATCAAACCTCAGACATTTGTTACAGCCTGATCCTCTGACCTACCAAACACTGAGTGTATTACCTGCCTTGTGGTCCTGCGTTTAGAGCACTGTGGGTCTGCCTCACAGCAGATTCATACTGTAGAAACTCTAACAGCCTGGACTTGGAAGATGTATGACAATACTTATCCTATTCATACAGTGTCTTTTGTCACTTTAAATTATGTAATCTTAAGCCATTTTCATTAAACTTGGGAACAAGAAAGAAGAAGCTGTTCCTGTTATTAGCTAATAGTGATTCAGAGGTTCTAATGAATGCAATAAGACAAGAAAATAAAATACTAAGTGCAAGCACTGGAAAGAGATTTTTCTTTTGCGACAAATATGATTTCATTTCTAGAAAATGCAAGAGACTATAGCAAGAAAAAGCCCACTAAAATTGAAAAGAGAATTTGGTAAGATGACTGGTACAAGATAAAAAAAATCTATTTTTTAAGTAGATTTTTTTTTCTATCCCAGGAAATGGAACAATATTCCATTCAAGAAAGCAGCAAAAATGATAATACTCTTAGCAAGAAATCCTACTCCTAGAACTCTATTCCAAGGATTGGCAAACCAGAGCTGGCAAGCCAATCTGTTCTGTGGTCTGTTTTTGTTTGGCTTTGGACTTTGTCAACCTAAGAATGGTTTTTACATTTTTATAGAGTTGTAAAAAAAGAAGAAGAAGAAGAAGAAGAATATACAACAGAGACCACAGGAAGCCCACAAAGCCTAAACTATTTACTATCTGGTCCTTTAAAACAAAAGTTTCCATAGAAGTAAAAGCACCAGTATATAAGGATATATATCAGTGGGTGTTTACTGCAGCACATTTTGTATGGCAGAAAAATGGAATAAAGAAAATGCCTGTCAACCGGAAAAAGATAGAAAAATATGGTGATGCAACCTTTCTATAGAGTATTATGCAGGCATTAAAAGGAATAAGGTTGCATCCTAAAGATTAATGTCTCCACCCTTGGGGCAATCTCTCTCTTCATCACTCCCACTCAGAAATCTCTGAAGCCTACCCATTGCCAAACAAAAATACTCATGCCACCTTAGCCTTAAAAGGAGTGAGAAGCTTCCTTGGTGGCCCAGTGGTTAAGACTCAGGGCTCGCAATGCAGGGGGCTTGGGTTTGATCCCTGGTCAGGGAAATAGATCGTGCATGTCACAACTAAGACCTGGCACAGCCAAATTTAAAAGATAAATAAATAAAAATCAAAAGATATATAGCCACAGCAGTCGATTTGGAGGGATTTTATATGTATATTCATACATATGTGAAATTCAGAATGCAGGATGTAGAGAAATGAACATGATATGCTTTTTGTTTCTTTTGGTGAGACAAGCAACCCAGTCTTTCATACAAGAATATGAATTTAATTATTAATGTTGACATAGTATAATTATTATGTTGACAAGGATAAAGGATTTAGAAACGTTAAAGGGGCATTTGGCAGTGGGTAGGCTTCAGAGGTTTCTGAGTGGGAGTGAGGAGGAGAGAGATTGCTGTGAGCTATGGCTTGGAGATATTAATCTTTAGGATATAATCTTACTACTTATTACCCAGAGTTCTAATTTAAAGGTGGCCAACTCCACTGATTCAATGCACATGAGTTTGAGCAAGCTCTGGGAGATGGTGAAGGACAGGGAAGCCAGGCGTGCTGCAGTTCATGTGACTGCAAAGAGTCAGACACAACTGAGCAACAACTTCCTACAGGCAGACTACTGCTATATCTGCTGTTTCCCTCTCCACTAGACCCTTCTATCCAATGGATTTCTGTCTTTTGGCATCAGTGTCCTTGGATTCTGCTTTAGCAGTGGAACAGCTTTTTGCTTTTGGCAGCAGTCTGAGTCAACCCTGACTCTGACCTCCTTCCTCTGCTGTTCATCTGCCCCCAGTAACAAAAGCAGAAAGGTACTGCCATTAGGGTCCCACTGAGGGCTGACTATGGAGTCACCACCTTGCCTTCCAAGTGTTGGACCTCTTTTTCCACGTGGCATCACCTCTGGAATGGGAGTTAATAAAAGTAGTGTTCTAGTTATCGCACCGGGGGGGTGAGGCGAAGCTAAGCCCTTCCTGACTCCTCTCCATGTTGCAGCCTTTCCTTTTCACAAGACACCTCTGCAGGAATATGCTGGATATGTTGCTTCACCACCTTCAAACATAGACCTGGCCTTGCTTTGGATTACGGGTGCAGGCAATTAATAAACTTTATGTCTTTGATGTCCCTTGTCTATTACGTTTCCTTGGCACATTACCCATTTCTGTACTCATTCCTTAATTATTTGCCTTTGTCTTCCAACAAAGGGAGTACCTAAGACCTCTAGTATTTGCTAATGAGTTATAGGTACTTGCAACATTCCAATTATTTATTAGCAGGTTGTCTAGACTAAAAGCACCATCAAAACATGTGCTAATAAGTTGTTTTGCAAAACACAATTAAGTTTTTAAAATATTCAGGCATCCTTAAAGATGTCTTCAATAAAGATTAAGTCAGTAAAATCAGTCTTTACCTCATTACAAAGCTTATGCTTTCAGCAGTAAGATTGCCAGACTTGTGGTCTGCTAAAAGGTTTAAACATCTGCAGGCAAGAATCCTGTGATCATGCAGTGGCTAGTGGCCAAGAGACCATGATATGCAATTATCATGTTCAGTTTTGACCCATGTCTGTTTCAGTGAGGCCTGTGCACTATGACCAAGGTTATGTTAGATGTTTCTGGGGGTAGTGCTATGGTGAGGTAGGGCTGGGAAGGGGACTTAAGTTGCTTCAGTCATGTCCAATTCTTTTGAGACCCCGTGGACTGTAGCCTGCCATGCTCCTCTGTCTGTGAAATCCTCCAGGCAAGAATACTGGAGTAAGTTGCCATGCCCTCATCAAGGAGATCTTCCCTACCCAGGGATCAAACCCACATCTCCTGTGGCTCCTGCATTGCAGACGTATTCTTTGCCTCTGACCAACCAGGGAAGCCTTGATAACTCTTAGTTGTTGACAACTTAAAAACAACAACAACAACAACAGACAAGGGGGAGAATGGATACATGTATATGTATGGCTAAGTCCCTTTGCTGAAACTATCACAGCATTGTGAACTGGCTATACCCCAATACAAAATAAAAAGTTTAAAGTCTGGGGAAAAAAGAAACAGACAGATCAGTCTTATTATCCAAGGCAATTTTTAAGAATTAGAGAGAGGCAACTGTCCTAGGGTTCTTCCAAAAAACCTTAAGAGAAAATTAAAACAAGTGACAGACTGGAAAAAAACATCTGCCACACGTTCCATAGAGAAAGGCCCAATATCCAAAAGGTACTAAGTGCTCCTGCAAATCAAATAGAGAAATTCAACAACCAATAGGCAAAGGATATGAGGCACAGGGAAAAGCACTCACTTCCACCAGCTGTCAGCAAAATGCAAATTAAGACAATAAAGAGATACCTTTTTTTTTTTGCTTTCCAACTGGCAAAGCCTAAAATGACTGATATTATGTAAAAGCAAGGATGCAGAGGAATGGGTACTGTCACACACTGATGGGAATATAAACAAACGAAACCCTTTTGCAAAGCCAACTGGGGAGTACTCAAGAAAATTAAAAACACATATCCTTTACTGTTCTCCCCAGCTCTACTTGGCATCTACCTTAAAGAAACATGTTTGTACACAAAATCGCATGCATTGTGCATTGTGACAGAGAAAAATTGGAGGAAAAAAAAGAAATTTCTCTCACAAGGGAGTAGTTAAATAGATCATGGTTCACTTATACTTAAAAGTAGCCCCATTAAAAATGGTAAGCAGTAGACCCGTGCTCACTGTAAAGAGTGAAGAGCAAGGTGCAGAATAACATGGACTTTATGGTCGTACTTTATCCAACAAGATAAGGCATTTTTGAATAGGTCTACTTCCGTCTATCTCTCTCTCTACCTATCTATCTGTTATCTATCTACCTACCTATTCCCTATCTTTCGATCATCTATGTCCAAAAGTGAGGACTTCCCTGGTGGCTCAGACAGTAAAGCGTCTGTCTACAATGCAGGAGACCTGGGTTCCATCCCTGGGTCGGGAAGATCCCCTGGAGAAGGAAATGGCAATCCACTCCAGGACTATTGCCTGGAAAATCCCATGGACAGAGGAGCCTGGCAGGCTACAGTCCATGGGGTCGCAAAGAGTCGGACACGACTGAGCGACTTCACGATGATGTCCAAATGCACAGAAGGGAATGGAAGGACATGCATCAAATTGTTGAAAGCGGTTCCTCTGCTCTGGGGAGGGGTCTTGGTTGGTTCCAGGGAGAGGAAATGAAGAGGATTCTTCCCTTTTGATATGTATATTAATGTAGTGTTTGAGCATTCCAGAGCAAAATGAACCTATGAATCACTTGTGCAATTAAAAAGGTACCAAGATAACCCTGAAAAGAACCCATAACTTTTTAAGCTCTAGAGAGATGCTAGTAAGGGTCCTGTCACTGACTTAGCTCTTCAGCTCCCGCCAGCCTCTCTGCCTCCTTCATTATCTTCCTGGGAGTAACGGTGGGGAAAGTCTTCCTTTACTGACTCCTTTTGTTTCTTTTCATCAACTTAACTCAGAGAGGACGTGAGACTTAATATCTCCTTTTCAGTTGGCTTGTGAGCGTTCTGCCGTGTGAGGGTACTGGCCTTAGAGCCCAGCAGAAAGTGGGATCGAGTTCTGCCTCTGCCCCTTACTAGCTGTGTATTATTGGGCATGTGTATGAGCCCCTGTAGACTTCAGGTTCTTTGTCTATATTAAAAGGATAATATTATAATAGCACCTCTATCAAAGTTAGTTATTATTATTATGATGGAGACTTGATCTCTTTGACTCTTAGTGGCCCCAAATATGTGCTTAGACAACTGCTGCTGCTGCTGCTAAGTCACTTCAGTCGTGTCCAGTTCCTGATAGTTGGTTGCAAATATCTGTTGCAAATATCCCAGTCCTTTTGGGCACCCCTAGCCCTGACCAGACATTGATCCCAGACTCTGGGGAGTCCCTGTGGCACTGCCTCTGGTTCTCTGCCTCCAGGCCTCCTTTCAGATTTGCTCAGGCAGCTGCCCGGGGTCCCGTTGTTAGGACTTTCCCCACACAAGCTGCCTGGGTTGGGCTTTTGTTCATGAGATGCCTGATGAGGGATGTAGTTCAAATGTGCTTGGGAGGGAGCGTCCCTGCTTTTTAAATGCTACCTAACCGCAGACACCGACCTGCCGGTAGGGGAGTGCAGAGTCCGTGGTGTTTCATCGCCTTCTCTGAAAGTCTGAGCCAGCAGCCTTGCTGTGGAGCTGTGTGTGCCTTTTTCAGGCGTAAGTAAGCTGTGGTGCAAACTGAGCGTTAGAGAGTGGGGCTGGTCCACAGGGTCTTGTTATTACCTGAGGCCAACACCAATCCATGGCCATCTCCACCCCAGGCAGAACAGGGTGAGGTGGGGACAGGCCCACTCTTGCATATGCTGTGCTTTGGAAAACTATTGGTGGTTTTCAGCAGAGGGCTCATCAGTGATTTTAGGGTGGCTGATAGTGGACATAGCACACCGGCTGTTTTCAGCTCTTCCCTGTTCAGCATCACTGACAAAGCCCCTACCCCCACTTCCACTCCAGTTACCCTGTTCCCATGGTGCCAACTGCCTTCCACCAGCAAATGTGTAAGGGGAGCCCAGCTCATGCTGCTGTGCTTAAAGACCATCTCTTTCCCCTTCAGAGGGTGCTGACAAGAGCCCTCAGCCTGCGGGGTCCACCACTCACAGATACGTGCCTGTCGTTCCCCGTCCATGAGCTTCCTGGTTTACTGACAGAGTCACAGAGGTAGAAAACAAACTTATGGTTATCGAGAGAGAGGGAGGGGGTGGGACAAACTGGGAGATTGGGAATGACGTATACACACTATTATATATAAAATAGGTAAGTAATAAGGACCTATGTGTAGCACAGGGAACTTTACTCAATAATGACCTATATGGGGAAAGAATCTAAAAGAGTGGATATAAGGATATGCATAACTGATTCACTTTGCTGTACAGTTGAAACTAACATAATACTGCAAATCAACTACACTCCAATAAAAATTAATTTAAAAAGAAGTTGGCACTTTTCTGCAGGGTTATTCTGATGTCTAGATAACAGTATCTGCTGGCAAAGTTATTTCTGAGATACTTGTATGAAAATGATCATGTGAAGAATGCACATTACTGCTATGATGAGATTAGAATGCATCAGCTGCCTTCTGAAAATCTGAAATGACTCTGCTATGAGGAGAAGAAATTTTATTTTAAAGCATTTCATTAAATGAAATAGGTGTTGGGAAAATTGGCTCTTTGGAAAAGATTCAGCTTATACCACATTTCACAATAAATTCCAAATGAGTTGCATGTGAAAAATAGAACAATAAGAAAAACTAGAAGAAAATTTAGGAAAGCATTAAACAAATATCAGGCAATGAACAATCCATCATTATTACTATTACAATGACCCTTTCTAAGTATACTAGATGAAAATAAATAAAATCCCTACATATTATAATGTACTTTACAAAGATTAGTCACTATTACTGTTGGTAAAATGAAGAGACAAGGGCAAAGTGCTTCCTGGGGAAACTAGAAATAAAAGAATTGACGTCACCTTATAAGTGTTGAAGCCTGGCGTGCTGCAGTCTGTGCGGTCACAAATAGTCGGACATGACTGGGCAACTGAAATGAACTGAACTGAACTATAAATGTTCAACTGGCAAAACCTTCACACCTGTGAGATAGAGCCGAGAGGACACGAGATGTCCATCATTGTGCCTGCTCTACACGTTCCGTTTATAAAACAGAAACCTCCCCATCACACCTTCTTTTGCCTAGGTGGACACTTTCTGAAATTCAAGACCTCTCTTCCTCCCTGTAACATCTGCCTGGACCAGACATGCGTTTCTGATCCAAAGACAGCACATTCTTAAGCTTGCCAGAAGCAGCTGTCCTGAAGGCCTGGAAAAGATAAACTGGGCCAGTCAAGTTCTCTTTCTCATAACTTTGAGCTATAGTTAGTTGCTCAGGCGTGTCTGACTCTGCATCGGTTTGCGACCCTATGGGCTATATCCGGTCAGGTTCCTCTGTCCATGGAGTTCTCCTTGTAGTCTGCCAGGCTCCTCTGTTCATGGAATTCTCCAGGTAAGAATACTGGAGTGGGGTGCCATTTCCTTCTCCAGGGATCTACCCGACCCAGGGATTGAACCTGGGTCTCCCGCATTGCAGGCAGATTGGTAACTGTCTGAACCACCAGAGAAGCCCTTTGAGCTAAGGAACTTTGAGCTAAGAAACAAGCAAATCTTTAGCTTGTTATCTTAGGAGCAGAGTTAAAGGATACTTTCAGATACAGCTGGGGCCAGAATGGACCAAAACCACGAGCAAGCACGACCCATGGTCAGCAGGGTCAACAGGTTGCAAGAGCAGATGTGCACAGAGGTAGCAAGAGGCTTTGAGGGAGGCACGGGCAGTGTGCTGGGCTCTGGAGCTGCATGGGTTCCTGATGTCATTCTCACCTACCCCTGCCCCTCTCCCACCCCAGGACCTGGCTCTGGCCCCAATTCAGCTTGCTGGGCTCTCAGAGCTCATTGCTGTGTCTCAGTTCAGTTCAGTTCAGCTGAGTCACTCAGTCGTGTCTGACCTTTTGCTACCCCATGGACTGCAGCATGCCAGGCTTCTCTCTCCATCACCAGCTCCTGGAGCTTGCTCAAACTCATGTACATCAAGTAGGTGATGCCCTCCAACTATCTCATCCTCTGTTGTCCCCTTCTCCTCCTGCCTTCAATCTTTCCCAGTATCAGGGTCTTTTCCAATGAGTCAGTTCTTCGCATCAAGTGGCCAAAGTATTGGAGCTTCAACTTCAGCATCTTCGCATCAAGTGGCCAAAGTATTGGAGCTTCAACTTCAGCATCAGTCCTTCCAATGAATATTCAGGACTGATTTCCTTTAGGAGTGACTGGTTTGATCTCCTTGCAGTCCAAGGGACTTTAAAGAGTCTTCTCCAACACCACAGTTCAAAAGCATCCATTCTTCAGTGCTCAGCTTTCTTTATGGTCCAACTCTCACATCCATACATGTCTATTGGAAAAACCATAGCTTTGACTAGATGGACCTTAGTTGGCAAAGTAATGTCTCTGCTTTTTAATGTGCTGTCCTGGTTGGTCATAGCTTTCTTCCAAGGAGCAAGTGTCTTTTAATTTCATGACTGCAATCACCATCTGCAGTGATTTTGGAGCCCAAGAAAATAAAATCTATCACTGTTTCCCCATATATTTGCCATGAAGTGATGGGACCGGATGCCATAATCTTCATTTTTGGAATGTTGAGTTTTAAGCCAGCTTTTTCACTCTCCTCTTTCACTTTCATCAGGAGGCTTTTTAGATGCTCTTCACTTTCTGCCATAATGGTGGTGTCATCTGCGTATCCAAGGTTATTGATATTTCTCCTGGCAATCTTACTATTTTTTGAGTTTGAATTGGTTTATGTATCTGAAAGAGAAGTTCACTGTCATGCAAAGAGTTGGTCAGCAAGTAAATCCAAGAGGAAGCCATTGCATTGAGCAGGTCTGTGGCTGAGGGTGAGAAGCATACGCTGGGGTGTATTATAATATGAGCTATCAGAGGGAGCTTGCCATTGACAGGAGGCTTTGAAAGCACCTACTTAGAGAATGAATACCAGAGTGACAGTCTTCAAAGATGAACAATTCAAGTCATTTTCTTTATCTGTGGCTGTTTGGAGTATTTACATTTGAATACATAGGGGGCTTCCTTTGTAGTTCAGCTGGTAAAGAATCTGCATGCAATGCAGGAGACCTGGGTCCTATCCCTGGGTTGGGAAGATTCCCTGGAGGAGGGCATGGCACCCCACTCCAGCATTCTTGCCTAGAGAATCCCCATGGACAGAGGAGCCTGGTGGGCCTCAGTCCTTGGGGTCACAAAGAGTTGGATATGACTGAGGGACTAAGCATGGATGGATACACGGCATGGATTGACAGGATGTTTCGAGATTTCACTTTAAAGAAACTAATGTAGCTCGACTGAAATTATAAGTTAATTTAAGAGTATAGAGACACTTGTTTTCTAATTCTTTTTTAAAAAAACTTTTTATTTTGTACTGGTGTTTATCTTTCAAACTTGGTGCCGGAGAAGACTCTTGAGAGTCCCTTGGCCAGCAAGGAGATCAAAATAGTCAGTTCTACAGGAAATCAAGCCTGAATATTCATTGGAAGGACTGATGCTGAGGCTGAAGCTCCAATACTTTGGCCCCCTGATTCGAAGAGCTGACTCATTGGAAAAGACCCTGATGCTGGGAAAGATTGAAGGCAGGAGGAGAAGGGGACAACAGAGAATGAGATGGTTGGACAGCATACCAACTCAATGGACATGAGTTTGAGTAAGCTCCAGGAGATGGTGAAGAACAGGGAAGCCTGCTGTGCTGCAATTCATAGGGTCGCAAAGAGTTGGACTTGACTGAGCGACTATACTGAATCGAACTGAAGTAGAAACCTAGCATATGGTATTGTCTTTTCTGGAGAAAAGTGTATTGTGCCCAGAAGAGAGGTGGCTGGGGTGGAGGCTGCCTGGAATCTCTGTGGGGATATTCACTCCCCTGGGCACTGGACGCCTGGCAGGGCTTCACCGTGCCTGTGAGAACCTTGCTCTCAAAACGCTTCTCTTTGCTTTGACTCCCTTTGGGGGGAGCCTGATGGGCTGCCGTCTATGGGGTCGCACAGAGTCGGACACGACTGAAGTGACTTAGCAGCAGCAGCAGCAGTGCTTGGGGATGCTTATTTACTAACTTTCCAGTAAAGAATCTATTTTGTTCCTGGGAGAAGAGGCCTTGGATAGGGGCAGTTTAAGAGTTCCTGTCTATAAAAGAACATCCTCCATGGTAAATTAAGAGACTGCCTCTCTAGGTTATAGTGAGTATGATTGACAGGGGACAGCCTTCCTGAGTTCACCCTGCATGGGCCAGATCCTGGCCCTTGTTTCGTTCCCTAAGGTAGGACCACTCTGTCAGGACTCTTGGGAGGCCTCCATCCATCTTTTTTTTTGGCTGACATTCCCACCAAATCACTGCTTCCTTCTTTATATGTGACAATTATTAGTGTTACCTCTTGTCAGTTAATACACTCCACAGTCCTCCAGCGTGCTCAAATCATTTTGCTGTTGTTGTCTGATTTCCCAACCAAGACAGCAAACATTCAATCAAGTCTATGAAGATATCAGTCATACTGGTTATGGGCTGTCACTCCGGTAACTGCACGTCTTGGAATTTCAACATTCTAAATTGTTAAAGGAAGGACTTTAAGAAATCTTCCCACTGCTCTTTTCATCTTTAGATACACCGCTGCTGCTGCTGCTGCTGCTAAGTCGCTTCAGTCGTGTTCGACTCTGTGCGACCCTATAGACGGCAGCCCACCAGGCTCTCCCATTCCTGGGATTCTCCAGGCGAGAATACTAGAGTGGGTTGCCATTTTCTTCTCCAATGCACGAAAGTGAAAAGTGAAAGTGAAGTGGCTCGGTTGTGTCTGACTCTTCATGACCCCATGGACTGCAGCCTACCAGGCTTCTCCATCCATGGGATTTTCCAGGCAACAGTACTGGAGTGGGGTGCCATTGCCTTCTCCATGAGTCATCTTAAAAGGTGCCAATCTATCCTGCTTTTAGCGATTCCAAGAATCTATATTCTGTTAATCACCTTTTTTGACAAAATGTCTGTTTCACATGATAGGCTCAATACAACTGAAAATCATTTCTTCCTTTTTGAGTCTCTTTAAAGATGGGAGGGGGATTCAGGATGGGGAGCACGTGTACACCCTTGGCGGATTCATGTTGATGTATGGCAAAACCAATACAATATTTATTGTAAAGTAATTAGCCTCCAATTAAAATAAATAAATTTATATTAAAAAATAAAATAAAAACAGAAAAAAAAACAAAAGATGAGCTACAATTTACTGATCCCTCTGTACAACATCAAGTAATACACAGTGTGCCCTCATGCAGTTATGTTTAACAGGAACCACTCACACGGGATTGGTTAGATGAAGCTGGAGTCAGTGTCATACAACAGGTTCATTTGTTGATATAGGACATTTTTTCTAGAAAGTTCAAGAAAAGGTTGTTAAATACAAAGGAAGCTAGCAGAGCTGAGCCCAGGGGACGGTAGGGACACTCGGGACTGAACCCAGCCCCTCTCCCCACATGCCTCCTCTGAGTCCAGTGTGGCCAGTGCTCTTTCTTAGAAGGACGTGCTTCTTTCTTGTCGTGGGGCCCTTCTGTCTGTGCATGGGTTGTTCATGTTCCCACAACTCAGCCCTCAGCCTTCCTATGGGCTCTTCTATCACGATAGCCTCATTTTGGGAGAAAAATGGATGTTTTGCATAGTGTTTCCTTATGCATTAGGAATTTAACGTGTCTTTTTATTTATATCATTATTTTTTATTAGGATTGTAATTGGTTGAATTAGAGTACTAGTTATAAAATTGCATGGGCTTTGAGAAGTCTTTCCAGTCTTAATCTTCCTACAATCCCTGCTATTTTTTTAGGATATGACTACATTTATTCCATTACAGCAGAGGCACTGGTACGTAAAGCCAGTTTTTAAATCCCTCATTCACAGCTTCCTTTGTTTTTCCAGGATAAATAACTCTAAGCGTTCTGGCCCCTCATAGGAACTACTATCCATTCCTTTACAGACGTATCCTGTTTCAAGCCGCAGATCAGTATCTTAGAGGTTTGTAGTGAATATGGTGGCTGTCGGCCCAGCATTTCTTCCTTTGGAGACAGAGACTTTTCCAGTTCCCTAAAACCTGTATTCAGCTTCTATGGAGCAGGTGGGCTGTGTCCTGAGGAGGGGACATAGGATGTAGCACTAGTGAATCAGAACAGTTCACTCCCTGGATGCAGGGTCTCCTTCAGAGATGGACTCATGACCTAAGCCAGGCTGGTCATTCCCCCTCTAGGGGTTTTTGCCAACAGTGTTGGAAAAGACCCTGTCTACTGGGATTATGAATCTTTCGTCCAGAGGTCCCTAGCCTATTTGGCACCAGGGACTGGTCTTGTTGAAGACAATTTCCCCACAGATGGCGTAGGAGTGGGGGCAGTTTCAGGATGATTCTTATAAGAAGCCCTCAACCTAGATCCCTCGCGTGTGCAGTTCACAGGTTTGTGCTCCTAGAGAATCTAATGCCACTGCTGATCTGACAGGAGGCAGAGCTCAGGCAGTAAGTAATGTGAGGGATGGGGAGTGGCTATAAATATAGAGGGAACTTCGACTGCATGCCCACCATTCACCTCATGCTGTATGGCCCCGGGGATCATGCTGTATGACCCCTGCTATACTCCACATTAGCTTAGACCTTTGAGAAGCACCTTCCCACTAAATTGGGAGAGACTCCCAGAGAACCCAGCTGAGCTGGGAGGAGGGGAGAGAAGTGGAGAGGGAGGGGGAGGGAGAGGAGGGAGTGGAGGATGGGGAGGAGGGTGCACATGAAGCCAAATGCATTCCTTGGATTTCCTGCTTTCACGAGACAATAAAATTCCTCTCATGCTTACAGCCAAACATCCTGGCCGATACAAATTGAACACAAATTAATTAAATTTGATAAGAGTAATTAAAAAATCAAACTAATGTGCAAACAGAGCTTATTATTTAAAATTCATGTGATGAATTACTTAATAAAGCAAAAAATCCCCCTTGTAACGTTTTCATCATGACTTTACTGTCTTTCTCTGAACCCTCTCTTTTCCCATAGAGAGGCAGAATTCCCAGGAAATGCAGTGCACACACATGGAAATGCTGGGCAGAGGGAAAGGGTGTCACCTTGACTTTTTGCATTTAATTTTGAGAACATGCATTTTTTTTGCATTATGGTGACATTTTTATTTTGTGGTCCTTGATGATTTCTTTGCCTGCCCTTAACCAGTCTTTCTCTGTTCCAGTTGATTGGTGCTCAGTTTGGTACTTAAGCATAAGTACTTCATTACACCCATTTTTACTAAACCTCATGTAAGTTTGTAATTTGAAATCTCTCATGTTTTCTGAATCATCAGTAAGTGCACTCAGTTGGAATTGTATGGGGCCTGAACATACGACCCCTCTATTTTATTTTGCAAACCACTGGAAATGAGAGTTGAGACCCATGTGGGACACTGAACCCTCCAGGGCTGCTGCAGGTCTGCAGCCCACCTTTCTACAAATTAGAAAAAGGCACCCCTCTCTAAAGGTCAGTGCAACCGTGGGCCAGTGCATGTGAGATGGAGAGCGAGGACAGGCTGGGTGTCAAACCCACTCATTCTTGCAACTGGGCTCCACTGGGTGAAAGACCGATCATTAACCATCTTACAGAGACTCTTTTCATCTTCTTGGGCTCCATATGCATGAGCTAGGGTCTAGTATGAGCCTTTTGTTGGGTACATCAAATGAAGGGCAACAAGATTCAGGAAAACTGAGTAATAGCTTAGTGAAACATTAAACTCAGAAAATTTCAGAGACAGGTAAATCTGAATTTATGGAGATAATATACTGTATTTAAAAGTTTTGGAGTTGGACAGAAATGGACTTTGATCCCAGACTGGCCACTTAGCAGGCCACCTCCCTGAAATTCCATTTTTTAAAAATCTGCAAAATAACGATCATACAATATTTCAGAGAATGTAGGCTACATCAACTGTAAGATCTAGTCTCATTAAAGAGGTTTTTAAAATGAAAAGACAGCCAATGGATTGTTAAATGTTTCGTGATTTCAGAGGTGTGGCTTTCTTGACTATGCCAAAGCCTTTGACTGTGTGGATCACAATAAACTGTGGAAAATTCTGAAAGAGATGGGAATACCAAACCACCTGACCTGCCTCTTGAGAAACCTATATGCAGGTCAGGAAGCAACAGTTAGAACTGGACATGGAACAACAGACTGGTTCCAAATAGGAAAAGGAGTACGTCAAGGCTGTGTATTGTCAGCAGCTTAAATAAGGCTGCTTATTTAACTTCTATACAGAGTACATCATGAGAAAAGCTGGGCTGGAAGAAGCACAAGCTGGAATCAAGATCACCAGGAGAAATATCAATAACCTCAGATATGCAGGTGACACCACCCTTATGGCAGAAAGTGAAGAGGAACTAAAAAGCCTCTTGATGAAAGTGAAAGAGGAGAGTGAAAAAGTTGGCTTAAAGCTCAACATTCAGAAAACGAAGATCATGGCATCTGGTCCCATCACTTCATGGGAAATAGATGGGGAAACAGTGTCAGACTTTATTTTGGGGGGCTCCAAAATCACTGCAGATGGTGACTGCAGCCATGAAATTAAAAGATGCTTACTCCTTGGAAGGAAAGTTATGACCAACCTAGATAGCATATTCAAAAGCAGAGACATTACTTTGCCAACAAAGGTCCATCTAGTCAAGGCTATGGATTTCCAGTGGTCATGTATGGATGCGAGAGTTAGACTATGAAGAAGGCTGAGCGCCGAAGAATTGATGCTTTTGAACTGTGGTGTTGGAGAAGACTCTTGAGAGTCCCTTGGATTGCAAGGAGATCCAACCAGTGCATTCTGAAGGAGATCACCCCTGGGTGTTCTTTGGAAGGAATGATGCTAAAGCTGAAACTCCAGCACTTTGGCCACCTCATGCGAAGAGTTGCCTCATTGGAAAAGACTCTGATGCTGAGAGGGATTAGGGGCAGGAGGAGAAGGGGATGACTGAGGATGAGATGGCTGGATGGCATCACCAACTCGATGGACATGAGTTTGAGTGAACTCCGGGAGTTGGTGACGGACAGGGAGGCCTGGCGTGCTGCGATTCATGGAATCACAAAGAGTCGGACACGACTGAGCGACTGAACTGAACTGAACTGAAGACTGTAAAAATTGTGTATTTTAGAATCTATGATACATGTAGAGGCTGCGGTTCTTCTCTGTGGAGATTAAATGAGATAATGCACTTGCCAAGTTCTTGACACAGCCCAGAGTCAGTGCTCAGTGAAGCCGCAGTGGGTGCAGTTGCTATTTGGAGCTGGTGACAAATAGTAACAAGAGAACAGACTTGACTGAGGCCTTCCCAGCCTCACAAGACAATCTGGATGGAGGGTGAGATACTAGAAGTGAACATGCATGGGCAGGTCCAGAAGTAAACCTCAGAAGAAGCTGAAAGTACAGAAGATGCACAGTGGAAAAACAGTCCCATGTGTCCTGCTGATGGAGACTCAGATCTGAGCAATGACCGGCCCAAACCCCAGATGCGCAGGAGAAACACTCTTTAAAAGAGTACTGTTCAAATGGTGGGCTAGTGGTCCTTGTTCAAAGGTGAAGCAGGAGAGGGAAAACTTCCAGAATGTTCTGTCAGCTTTTCCAGCACCTGGGTTTTCTTCTTCCCTGCTCACTGACCCTACTTCTGTTACATTTCCTGTGATTTCTGAAGTGATCACTGATCGGCTCCCCGGGGAAAACCTTTCTGTGCTACATCCTCTGATGGATGTTTTCAGTTAGGCCTAGAGGGGTCTGTGGAGGGTGAAGAGGTGCCAAGACGAGTCAGTCAGGCTATTTCACCTGCCTCTGAAGCTGCTGGTTCCCAGACTGGGTGAGCGTGGGCCTCATGCCACGGAACAGCCATTCATTGTTCTCTGATGCCAAAGACAATGCTGCCAGAGGTAGCACGCTGATGTAGAGAAGCCAACACCAGGATTCTAATAAGTGAAAAATGGCCTGGATTGTGCCTCTGCTTTGGAAGCCATCTATTTCTTTTCCTGCGGTTTAATGGCATTTTTAGAGATACGATCAATGGAGGCAGGGTGTATATGAATGTGTGATGGAAGCTATGATGGAAACTGGCCTAAATGCTGTTGTGTATGGGGCAGGCAAATGCAGTGAAAACGGCTCTCCTTTCGAGAACAAAGACCTCACTATTTGGGGAGGAGATCCTGAAGAAATTAGTCATTTCTTCCATTTCTGACTTCAACTTGTTTCAGCATCAGGACCGATGTAAATGGTGTACAGAGAAGGACAAAGAAAGGAGTTTGTGGCAAGAGTTTAATCTGCTCAGCTTGGGTTGGTTTGTTATAAGAAAAGAAAATAACATGGAAATTTTGGTTGAATGATTATGCCATGTAAAAATTAGGTATTATACGGTTGCTCCTGAACTAATAACCTCTAGGGATTTTTAATAATGAAATTCATGGACTTTCCCAGTAGCCTAGTGGTTGAGAATCTGCCTGCCAATGCAGTGGCCACACGTTTGATCCTTGGTCCAAGAACTAGGATCCCACATGCCGCAGAGCAACTAATCCCCGGGGCTGCAACTACTGAAGCCCGGGCGCTCTAGAGCCCATGCTCTGCAACAAGAGAAGCCACGGAGAGGAGAAGCCTGAGCACCCTAGCTAGAGAGCAGCCGCCACTTGCCACAACTCGAGAAAGCCCATGTGCAGCAATGAAGACCCGGCGCAGCCAAAAATTAGAAAAAATAATATATTTCTTCAAAAAAAAGAAGGAAATTCAAGTGGCAGCTCTAGATCACAACATCAGAGAAAAACCAAATTGCCCAAGAAGACAGTGGCAACCTGCAGTGAAGCGTGTGGGCTAGCTGGTGTGTAGACCACAGACAGAGCTTCCCTCTGCCCTCGGCAGGCCAGCTGCACAGGCGCCCCCCAGCTTCTCACCCCAGCCCGAGGGTCCGGAGAGAGGATGTGGCTCAGCCTGGGACTGGAGCTGAGTCATCACCCCACGCTCATCACAGCACATCCGTGCCACGTTCCCACCTCCAGGCTCTTAGATTCACTAAAGGACTTGTAGGGGGATGAAAATTCCACTTGATTTAACTTCTCCCTAGGAAAAAACACACTCAGTAATGTTGTAAATCTCTTTAAACCAGTTTCCTTCAAGGTTGCCTTGGAAATTTTAAATGTGTGTACAAGTTCCACCTTGTACTTCCTTAGTCTTAACCCTGTGTCTGAGATGCAGTGGTGATGGTGATCGGGGCTACTTGCTGCAGTCAAGCACTGTCAGGGGCTTGTTGTGTAAGGGGGCTGAGTCTCAACGACCCACTCGCCTTGGCCCAGCCCTTGGATCAAGAGCACTTCTGAAAGACAGGTGGCCAGGAGGTGGGTTTTAAGCCTATTATTTGCATAAAATGACTTAAGAATGACATTGGTTTTATTAGCACCTCTGAACTACCAGCCACTTTCTCATCAGCAATAAATGTTTGAGTTTTAACACTGCTGTGAACTCTACTTATTATTATCCAGAAAACACAAAGGTTTATTTGCCCAGGGCTTTCTCTAGTACATCTGGACCTTTTGTGTGTAAATTACAGACATATTGTCTGGAATACCAACTACAGCCTTCAGATCCCTGGCCTGGACAGCTGTGGGGCAGCCTCTGATTTGCCTAATCTCAAGAAATATGGCAAATTGGATTCATCAGTGCGTGTTGCTGCATCAAAATTATGGAGAATTTAAAATTACCTGCAATAACAACTCACTGTACTCAGAGTGAAACGCTAAGTATATTAGAATGGGCCATTGTTGTCTTCCACTGTTTGTATATTTCATTAGTGTTGGAACAATTTTATTTTGGTTTAGAGAGTTAGATGTTTTCCAAGGGCAAAACTTTATGTCACTTTCTGGGGAGAAATGATTCATAAAATGTCCTTCCCTCTTGTCTCCCCAGGAGTGAAATCAGACCATTATGTCCTTCAAGTCAGATGACTCTGGCAAGCTGGCTCTGAATCCACTTAGGCCTGTTTCCCCTTCCCTCATCATTGGTTTGGGTCACTGATCTCTATGAGAGTCCAATAAACTATAAATGTTATTTCTAGAAAAGTGTTCCTTACCCTCAGTTTTTTTTTTTTCATATGGTTTTAGGGGAGTTTTACATAGGATTTTAAGAGAGACCAATTACATTGAAATAGTTACCAAGATTTTAAAAAGTTTTGTGATATAGAAATAGCTATATGTGCTTTTATATAAGTGCATTAAATAACAAGGTCTACTGGTGAGTCTAATAACTACTGTAATTTTGAAGCACTGATGAGTATAAAAGATATTTTACAATGTCTGCCAACTGTGTTGTGAAGTGAAAATGTCGGTAATTTCCACTGTGACAGGTGCTGGTACTTCTACTGTGGTCTGCTGCTGACATTCATCATTGGACGAAGCACTAAAGTGCAGTTAGAGGTTAGTGAAAATAAAGGTGCTTTTTCCCTCCATACAAGTTTCTGGACCTTAAGTCAAGAACCTCCAAGACTCTGGAGATCCTTGTCCTGGTGCTGGGCGTGGGTCGGGCCTTGTTGGCCTCAGTTCTTTGTTCAGGCCGCAGTAGAGAATGCAGGGCCACCTGGTTCCCTAACTGAAATGACCCGAGGCTACTGTTAGTTGCCATATTTTGTAGGAAAAGCCAAAAGGGACGTTCATAGTGGCCTTCTGTCCTGTCCTCACTTATGAGAGCAGAGAGGTCGGGATGAGGGGAACAAAGGAGTCAGCTGTAACAGATAACTCCTGTCTTAGCTAGCACAGAGATGGGTCTCTGTGTGTCTTCTAGCTTCGGGTGAAAGAAGCGTCTTCCTCTCACTTTGACAAAGATCTGAGGCACAGTATTACCGAGGTTGCCTCTTGCTTTAACCTCACTTTTCCAGGGATGCTCACCTAAGTGGGGGAGCTCCACTGTGCAGCCCAAGTCCTGGGAGGGCAGAGTGACTCATTTTTTGCTTCTCATTCTCCTAGTTACTGAAGGAGATGAAATGGTGCTGAAAAATGCATACCTGGGCCAAAAACGATAAGTATACGCTCTGGAAAGTGTGAAAGTGTTCCACAGTCCCTTAAAAACGTGAAACGTCGCTGCAATACTACAGTTATGACCAGTTGAGCTATTGCTGGAAAACACCAGGGACAGACAAAGCTTGCTCATTGGGATGCTCAGACTCAGGCCTGCATGAGGATGAACAATTCAAGTTCTAGACAAAAGAAAGTGATTTCCCTGATGAATGGTGGGAGAGATGACAAACTTCCAAGGAGAGGTGCTCTCAAAGCAGCCTCCTTGGCAAGGATCTTCTGAAACTGGTCCTCACGGCTGTTTGGAAGCACATCATGACCTGATTTTCACTAGGAAAATGGCCTGTGAAAGAGGCTCACAGAGTGTCATCTGCTTACCAATTTTACTTCTTGCTTCATTTATGCTTTCTCCCAGGGCCTTAGCTTCAGAAAATCTGGAGGGGGAAAAAATAGAAATGAGAGTTTAACATTTTCTGTTCATCCTAAATTATGTTTTTAAAATAAGAGATTCCTGAGAGGTCTCTGTTATAAAACTTCATGGAAAGGGACATAAAAAGACAATTTAAATGAATGAAATATATTTGACTTAAGAGCAGAAATAAAATTTGTATTAATTACTGGTGTCATGAATTTTTACTCCTCTCTTCAGTGTAGAACTTTCTTCTCATAGTCTCTGATTTACGACTTTTGATTTCTAATGTTTTATGATACAAAGAAACCAGAGTAAAGCAGGGCTCTACGCCTTATGTGCGGTGTTCTATTAATCATAGTACCAAGATCTTAGAGTCAAAGAATATTTAAATAACTTTTTTTTTTCTGATCTTTTCTCTTTTATTTTCTGACTGGTAAACTATGGCTGGTCATGAGGCGGATTCACACCATCATCAGTTTCTATAAATCAAGTTGTTTGGGACGCAGCCACGTGGATTCCTTTGTTTACTGTCTAAGGCTGCTCTCATACTGCAAAGGCAGTTGAGCGGCTGTGACAGAGACTATGGAGCCTGAAGAGCTGAAAATATTTACTATCTGGCTTTTTCCAGAAAAAAGTTTGTTTACTTTTGTTATAGATGATGTTAAACCACATTTTGGAACTATCAAAGCAAGAGGAAAAAAAAAAAATCCTCATTATTCCGTACCCAGAAATAGACCTATTCTGAGATCTAGTCTCTTCTAGCCAGTTGTTACAGAGTTAAGATCATATATATATATGATTTTGTGCTTTGATTTTTTTTCATTTAGCATTGTAAGTCCTTCCCTATATTCTTAGAAACTTTTCCACTATCTTTAGATGGCTGCCTACTCATCCCCCAGATGCTGTGATGACATTTACTTAATGATTCCTCTCTATTTTCCAACAGGTATTCTTGAGAAGCCCCCTGAGAGCCCAGTCTTATGCTGGACAAGTGTAGAAATGACCTCTACGTAAACCATGCCGTCTAGGCCTCCACACAGTGGGCCCTTAGGAAATATTATTGCTCCACCAGCAAATCTTTCTGGATCCCAGTAAATCCCAGATGTGCTACTGCTTCATCCATAAGCACTTTAGTCCTGCGGGATTTTGTTAGAAGACATGGGGAGAAGGGGACTCCCAGGTATGGGAATACCAGAAGTGAAGTCCAGAGTGCCCAGAATGATCTGGGCTGGCTGAGAAAGAGGCGTGAATTACGTCACTGCTATTTTCCGACTGTGTCTGCTTGGCTGGAGACTGCCGACAGAAGTTTCCAGGGATGGGGACTACATTTTCTCTCAGCGTTATGTTTCTTGGGACTCCCCACCCTGGCTCACCCCAGACGACATATGTCTCTTCTGCAGCTAGGGCATGTTGCCTTCTGGAGATGAGTACAAGCCCACTGGATGCCAGGCAGACTGAATTCAGTTCAGCAAACATTCGTAACATGGGTGGGTCACTGTGCTGGGCTCTGGGGGCTCAGTCTGGCCTCTGTCCCCTGGGCAGGTAGACTGAGGCTTTGTCTGGGCCACTCAAATGAGGACTGTCTTCATCCTTTAAGCTCTGCCATGTGGAGGGGGCGGGGAGGGGGGGCTCTAACTGTTGGTTGCTGCCATGTCCATCCTCAGCACCGGTGGTTTCATGGTGTTTGATAGTCCTCCACAGCCCAGTGAATGATGCCTCTGATGGCCAGTTCCACAGAGTTCTGGAAGCTTGAGATTCTTGGGAATGAGGAAACTATAAGAGCAAGGCTGCAAAGCTGCTGAGATTTATAGCAGTGCTGGAGGAAACCAGGGCAGAGCCGAGAAGGCAAGATCCTGAGGGCATAGAGGGCCATCTCCGCAGAGGAGCCGCCACAGGCATGGAAGGGAGCCCCTCCTCCCTGGCGGTCACCCACATGTGTCGGGGTGTGGGGCCCGTGGCGAGGAGCTGCTGAGTGCTGTGGTGAACCGTCTTCAAAGAGCTGCCCCACGCCGGGCTGGCAGACACGGCCGGGAAGCCGTGGGCTGTTGTTCCAGGCTCTCTGCAGCCCAGCGCCGAGCTAAAAAGGGCTTTCCCACTGGAGAGGTGTGGGTGAGGGCTGAACCGTCTCTGAGAGACCGTTTTCCCTTCACTCTGCAGCTGTCGCCACCCCAGGACACTCCACCCACATGCTTTCCTGCTCCTGGGCTGTCGAGACAGACTCTTGCCTGAGGAAGCCCAGCCCTGAAGGAGAAGGAGCGATGAGACGCGGCTCTGCATTCCTGCCCTGTTCCTTCTGCATCTCTGCACCCGCCAGCCCGGCTCCCTCGGAGCCACCCCCTTGCCTTCTTCCTGCCCCAGCCTGAGTTCTAGACGAAATAATTCATCTACCTTGAGAGAATCTCAGAATGAAAATAGTTCTGTTCCATTGGCTTCCATGTTGCATCATGTATCTTCCTGTTTTTTTTCCCCTCTCTCCCTGAGTGTTGCTTCTCAGACTTTTTCTGGCTTTTCTTCTGCAATCTGTTCCTTAGATGCTGGTGATGGTCGGAGTTTGGGCTTCCCTGGCGGCTCAGATGGTAAAGAATCTGCCAGCAATGCAGGAGACCTCGGTTTGATCCCTGGGTTCAGTCCCTGGGACGGGAAGATGCCCTGGAGAAGAGAATGGCTACCTAGTATGCTTGCTTGGAGAATTCCATGGACAGAGGAGCCTGGTGGGCACAGTCCATGGGGTTGCAAAGTTGGAAATGAATGAGTGGCCAACACTTTCATTTTCTTCAGTGGTCAGGGTTTATTCTTAGACCCTGTCCTCACGACACCCACTCTCTAGGCGCTCCACTCAGGCCAGTGCCTTCATCGGCCACCTCTTTGGACAGCTCGCAGGTCTCAGTCCTGCTTTATTTTCTGTCTGTTTGATGCCCTGCAGATAACTAAAACCCATGAGATCCAGAGCAGGGCTGAGGACCTTCCCTGAAGACCTCCCTGGCTTTCTCCCCTCGCTGCCTGGCACCCACACTTACCCAGGGGCTCATGCCACTAACCTACACGCCACACCAGCCTTTGCCCTCCTCTCCATCGGCCCCTTCGCTCAGCCCTGGAGTCTTGCCCCCTCTCTGTCCTCAGTACCTACACTGACATCCCACTGAGCTTCACGCTGCGCCACTCGCCCTGAGAGGGCGCTGTCCTCTCTCCCCCAGACCACTTCAACCCTACCTGCTCAGCTCCCTGAGTTTACGCTGCCTGCCTTTGGGCTATTTCCCACATTGCAGTCTTTGTCTTCTCGTCTAGAGTGATTAACATTAAAAAAAAAAAAATATGTTGACCATTCAAGGAGTGAACGTCCAATTTGCTTCTCCATCAGAAAGACTGGGTCTATGCCCTTTCCTTTCTCTGTTGACTCATTCCTGATATGATACCTGCCTCTGTTATATTGTGATGAAGATCCAATTTTCTTTTCTATTACACTTTTAAAAATACCGAAATTCCTTTCTATCAGGTCCCCTTTCCCCATCAAGATGGCTGCCCTCTTGAAACCCACCAAGGGGTTTCTCCCCGAAACAGGAAGCCACTACTTCTAGCAAGCAGTTCTCAGGCAGCTTTCTGGGCTGCTAAGGTTTCTCAAAGTCAATTTCAAATTGTCATTTTCAAGCCAAAAAAAAAAAAAGAGTCTTATTTGAGTACCTTTTTTATGGCTAGCATTGTTTTAAAAAAAACTGTGGGGAGACTGAGAAGATTCTAATCTAATCTTTGCTCTCAGAGTTCATAATTCTAGTTCAGGAGACAAGGTGTAAATACAAAACACAAATGGAGAAATAATAAAGGTTAAAACTGAAGTCTAATAGGAACCAGGGAACTCCTATTTGGGGTGGACTTTATTTCCAGATGATGGTGTTAGATTTGCTCTTGGATGCTCTTGGTCCAGTTTTCCTGTTGGTGTGATATTGTTGTTCTAGTCTCTATCTAAAGGATTCAACTGAGTGAGGGGGTTGCTTTTCTTGGTTTTGTTCACATTATCAATACCTTCATTTCCAATTGTGGCTGACCTTCCCATTGATTGAGTCTTTTGTTACTGAATGGGACCTTGTGACAGGGGATTCAGTTTGTATGAGGGACCTGTCACAAAAGTAAGTCAGCTATGTGGTGTCTGGGCACTGGAGTTAGCCAAGCATGGGGCTTCCAGCCTCTCTTCATGCTATTATATACTGTGAGGATGAGTCATGCCTGGAAAATGTAGTGATTTTCAACTGCACTTCTATCTGAATTGTCTCCTATTGAAAAATCTGGCTTAAGAATTGGCTCACATGCTCCAGTTTACCGGAGGGCAGATATCCTATTAATGTGCCAACATCTTATTTCTGTTGTCACAGGCAGGCAGCACAACTTTCCCCAAGCTGGGGGCAGAGCTGAGACATGCTGGCAAGTAGGGGTAGAAATCCCTCCTACTAACTGACACTAACGTCTGAGCCACTGATGGTCCCCTCTTGCAACTCGGCATCAACTCCCGCACTCTGGGGGAGCTGAGGGAATTCAAATCATCAAGAGTCCCTGTATTTGAGCTTAGAAGCTACTTGCCATTGGCTAACAAGGCTGAGCTGGACCAAGGCTTGTGTTGTTGGGGGGTGGTAGTGGTCCTAAGCCCTTCTTTTCTGGACTTTTCCAGCACCATATGCAGCACCAGGACCATGGGTTGGCAGAGTAACTTGATAAGAGAAGTAGTAAACAAAACGGGAGAGCCCAGGCCCATGGGTTCTGCTGGCTGAGGATAATCAGAAAGGTAAGACTTTCTAAGAGGAAGTCTCCTAGAAGTAGAGTTAGGGAAGAGCAATTATATTTTGGCTGTGCTGAGCAGCATGTGGGATCTTAGTTCCCTGACCATGGATCGAACCCTTGGCCCTTGCATTGGAAGCGCAGAGTCTTAACCACTGGACTGCCAAGGAAGTCCCCGGGAATAGCAATTTAACCTCCCTGGGGACCACCACTCTGGCACATGTCTGTATTCCTATTGGTTTTGTTCACATTATCAATACCTTCATTTCCAATTGTGGCTGACCTTCCCATTGATTGAGTCTTTTGTTACTGAATGGGACCTTGTGACAGGGGATTCAGTTTGTATGAGGGACCTGTCACAAAAGTAAGTCAGCTATGTGGTGTCTGGGCACTGGAGTTAGCCAAGCATGGGGCTTCCAGCCTCTCTTCATGCTATTATATACTGTGAGGATGAGTCATGCCTGGAAAATGTAGTGATTTTCAACTGCACTTCTATCTGAATTGTCTCCTATTGAAAAATCTGGCTTAAGAATTGGCTCACATGCTCCAGTTTACCGGAGGGCAGATATCCTATTAATGTGCCAACATCTTATTTCTGTTGTCACAGGCAGGCAGCACAACTTTCCCCAAGCTGGGGGCAGAGCTGAGACATGCTGGCAAGTAGGGGTAGAAATCCCTCCTACTAACTGACACTAACGTCTGAGCCACTGATGGTCCCCTCTTGCAACTCGGCATCAACTCCCGCACTCTGGGGGAGCTGAGGGAATTCAAATCATCAAGAGTCCCTGTATTTGAGCTTAGAAGCTACTTGCCATTGGCTAACAAGGCTGAGCTGGACCAAGGCTTGTGTTGTTGGGGGGTGGTAGTGGTCCTAAGCCCTTCTTTTCTGGACTTTTCCAGCACCATATGCAGCACCAGGACCATGGGTTGGCAGAGTAACTTGATAAGAGAAGTAGTAAACAAAACGGGAGAGCCCAGGCCCATGGGTTCTGCTGGCTGAGGATAATCAGAAAGGTAAGACTTTCTAAGAGGAAGTCTCCTAGAAGTAGAGTTAGGGAAGAGCAATTATATTTTGGCTGTGCTGAGCAGCATGTGGGATCTTAGTTCCCTGACCATGGATCGAACCCTTGGCCCTTGCATTGGAAGCGCAGAGTCTTAACCACTGGACTGCCAAGGAAGTCCCCGGGAATAGCAATTTAACCTCCCTGGGGACCACCACTCTGGCACATGTCTGTATTCCTGCTGCTGCTGCTGCTGCTAAGTCGCTCCAGTCGTGTCCGACTCTGTGCGACCCCATAGACGGCAGCCCACCAGGCTCCCCCGTCCCTGGAATTCTCCAGGCAAGAACACTGGAGTGGGTTGTCGCTTCCTTCTCCAATGCATGAAAGTGAAAAGCGAAAGTGAAGTTGCTCAGTCGTACCCGACTTCACGACCCTATGGACTGCAGCCTACTAGGCTCCTCCATCCATGGGATTTTCCAGGCAAGAGTACTGGAGTGGGTTGCCATTGCCTTCTCCGTCTGTATTCCTAGGACCCGTCATTCCTCCAACATATGGTCCATGCGATGCTCTCGGTCACTAGAGGGACTGGGAGTAGATGGGTTGGTGAGATCAAGGTCACTGCAGACGAATTCCTAAAGAGATGGAGGCCTGGTAGTTTTCCACACTTGATTTCAATGACGGCTATGGGAGCACTGGTTGTAGTTATTTGTATTCTGTAAAAACATCTCTCTTTGTCCTCTGCCATAAGCGTTATGAGCATGTAATATCTGCTAATTGAATACTCTCTGTGAATGCAAAGGTTCCAATTCTGAGAAAAGAGTAGGATCTGGCTTACACTCCCCGGTCCCAAATATTCCTTTAATAATTGGTAACGCTGAACAGATGTAGACATTTTAAAAATGTGGGCTGGTCTGCTGACTTTTCATTTGATTTTAAAAGACTGATTTACTGCTGGGAAAACCTCTTTTCAGAAGGGAGCTTTGTGTGAGTTTCATTAACTCCTTCGCTTTAGGGCGAAGATGGGACCACCATTCGCACCAGCCCGTCCTGTGCGATTTCCATGTGTGTGAGCCCGAAAGCACATCTGTCACGTGGCTGCCAGAACTCTGCTGTTCTAGAGTTAGTGAACTCTGTGCTAGAAGCCCATACATCCTCATCTTCTTTGCCAACTGTCCCACCTCCCCCCCTCCACCTGCCTCTGCCCTGCCAACCCATCTCCTGTTGGAAAGAGACCTAAGCTCAAGAGTACAAGCCTGGTCCAGGAGCCACACCAATTCTAGAACAAGAGAGTGACATATTATGTTCTTCCTCAAGGTCTCTAGACAAGCTCTCTGTCTGGCCAGTGGTTTTCAAACATGGTGGCATGTTGGAATTCTGAAACAAGTAGATGCTCGGGCTCTACCTAATTCAGTGAGAATATCCGGGGAGTCAGGCCCAGGCTCTGGCAGCTTGTACAAGCTCCACGGGTCAGTTTACTATGAAGCCAGGGTCACGAGGTCACTGGTATGGGCCCTGAAGCCCCAGGCGTGGGCATAGCTGAGGGCTGTAGTGAAGTCACTGGACGAGGCAGCTGTCCTCCAGCCTGATGGGTGTGTCTCCAGACAAACAAGGTGTCCTGCTCCAGCATGTCCAGCTGGAAATACACAGCCTGCCCCAGGGAAGGTGCGCGAAACCCCCTGGATTCACAGGCTCAAGTCTTCGTGGGTGTGCATATTCCTGTTTCCTGGAAACAGAGACCTCACCTTTCACTAGAGTCACTTTATTTTCTCCCTGTGTGACAACTGCTAGTTGCTCACAGGTCAGACTCTTTGCGAACCCCATGGACTGTAGCCCACCAGGTTCCTCTGTCCATGGGATTCTCCAGGCAAGAAGACTAGAGTGGGTAGCCATTCCCTTCTCCAGGGGATCTTTCTGACCCAGAGATGGAATCCAGGTCTCTCCCACATTGCAGGCAGACTCTTTACCATCTGAGCCACCAGGGAAGGCCACCTTCTCCCTACTCCTTGTGTTATCCATCTGTCACTCACACGCCACGTCGGGCTCCCGTTCTGCTCCCCGCAGAGGTAGCCATCCTTACTGGTAAAGTAGGCTGAAGTACACTTTTTTGTTCTGTTGCTTTTGTTTGTTTCATGTGCATCCATTTATAATTTATATAAACTGTGCTCTTACTTAGTGCTGCCCTTATTTGCATGTGCTCAGTAATCCACCGCTGCCTGCCGCACCCAGCTCCCCAACTGTGGCCTGCACGGAGCGCCCCCAGTCTTCTACTCTCCACTTCCCCAGGGACGGATGCCCACGGGGTTTCCAGCCCTCCTCAGCCACAAGCAGAGCTGCTGTGAACATCCTCATCTATGGCCCCTTCTGAGGCTCTGAGAACATGGGAGCTACAGTTGGCCCTCTGGATCTGTGGGTGGAACTTGTGGGTTTGGAGGCCGATTGTACTACCGATTTTACCTAAGGGACTTGAGCACGTGTGAATTTTGGTATCTGTGCATGCATGCTTAGTTGCTCAGTCGTGTCTGACTCTTTGTGACCCCACAGGCTGTAGCCCGCCAGGCTCCTCTGTCCATGGGATTCTCCAGGCAAGAATATTGGAGTGGCTTGCCATTCCCTTCTCCAGGAAATCTTCCCCACCCAGGGATCGAACTTGGGTCTTCTGCAAAGGCAGATTCGTTACCATCTGAGCCACTGGGGAAGCTCTGGGTATCTGTGGGGGGTTCTGAAACTCATCCCTGCAGATGTGGAGACACACTGGCTGTAAACCCAGACAGGGAATTGCTGCGTCACAGGGCGTGCAGACACCTCTTTGGTTAGGAGGGCTGCTCTGGTCTTCACTGGATTCCTCCAGTGACCTGGGGTCTGCGCCTCTGAGTGTAAACACCATCGGCTAACGGCTGGGCTGGGCCCTCAGGGCCCCTGGCCTTCCCTTTTCCTTTTCCCGGCTCTGCCTTCTTTCCTGTTGCCTGTGGCAGCTGTACCTACTGAACCTTCATCACCATCCTCAATCTCTTGTCCTGCTTCAATTTCTTTTTTCACAGACAAAACAGAGGCCGTCTTTAATGCACCCCCTCTGCTTCCAAATGCATCAGTGTCAGCCCATCTTGCTGTGTTTCTCCATTCCGGCTTCCTTCCAGGCTCCCCGCCCTCTGACAGTCCCCACTGCCTGGCTCTCTGGAGCCTTGCTGGGTTAGCGGTTCCCTTGTTTTGTTCCCTACTTTCCTGCCCACTCTGTTTCTCCCTGCTTGCTCCCCCCAGTAGCTTGCTTCTGCCTGCCGCCTACAACCCTGACCAATTCTCCATCCTGAAACAAACTTCTGATCTCAGGCTTCTTCCTGTTTTCCTGCCACAGAAGTCTTCCTCCTCTCACAGCTCTCTGAACACAACACTGCTTGGCCCTCCCTCATCTGCTCAGTTCCTTCTCACCTGCTCCTTCACTTCTTGTATCCGGTTTGAGCCTTTCAGCTGTCGACTCCCCGGGCACTTTTTTCTGCTGCCTCCAGCTTATTACTTTTTAAGTTTTTGAAAACAAGCTTTATTTATTTGACCTCTTTTTAGAATTTTTGGTACCAGAGAATTCATTTGCAGGGCAGCAATGGAGAAATAGGCATAGAGAACAGACTTATGGACATGGGAAGAGGGGAAGAGAGGGTGGGAGGTATGGAGAGAGTAACATGGAAACTCACATTACCATATGTAAAATTGATAGCCAACGGGAATTTGCTGTATGGCTCAGGAAACTCAAAGAGGGCCTCTGTGTCAACCTAGAGGGGCAGGATGGGGAGGGAGATGGGAGGAGGTTCAAGAAGGAGAGGACATATGTATACCTATGGCTGATTCATGTTGAGGTTTGACAGAAAACAAGACTCTGTAAAGCAACCATTCTTCAATTACAAAATAAATAAATTAAAAACAATTTTGGCTGTACCTTGTGGCTTCTCTGGTGGCTCAGATGGTAAAGAAGCTGCTCACAATGCAGGACACCTGGGTTCAATCCCTGGATAGGGAAGATACCCCGGAGAAAGGAGCAGCAACCCACTCTAGTATTCTTGCCTGGGAAATCATATGGACAGAGGAGCCTGGCAGGCTACAGTTCATGGGGCCGCAAAGAGTTGGATGCGACCTGTGGCATATAGGATCTTAGTTCCCTGACTAGGGATCAAACCCGCACCCCCTGCATTGGAAAGCAGAGTCTTAACCACTGGACCACCAGGGAAGTCCCCCTGCCTATTTCTTTGTAGCATCTGACACCACTGACAACCTGCTTCTGGGAGCCCTCTCCCCTCTTGGCTTTCAGGCTGGTCTTTCCTGCTGTTCTTTTCTCTTCTCAGCTTCTTCTCCTCCTTTCTTGAAAGCTTCCCCTAAGTTTCTTACCCTCCAGGCTCTTGTACTTTGGCCTGTTTCCTTGAGAGAGCTCATCCCTTCTCAAGCTTACTTGAAGCATTTAGAAACATATGATTCTCAAACCTGGAGCTCATTTTAATTCAACAAATACTTTTTGAAAATGTTCTGTGTGCTGCAATGTAGAGTCATACATGACGTCTAGAGTTCGTGGTTGCGCTCTCTTTTAAACTCTAGGCCCACACGTTTTCTGTTTGCACTAGCTTGAGGACATATGCTGAATGTTGCAGCGTTAGTTGCAATAAACGAGGCACCTCTAAGCTTTTTCTAAAGGATCCAGAACATAGGCTGGACAAACTGTCAACAAATGGTGCTGCCTGCTCTATTTCTGGCCGGGAGAACACATCAGAAGTGTCTGGGTCACAGGACACACGTGTGTATACGCGTCCCATGACCAAGGAGTGCAGAGTGGCTCTGCAGAGCTGCCGGAAGGCCTGGAGTTCTAAGACGCGGCGTTTGGTCTGTGTTGTTTAATCACTAAGTCATGTCTGACTCTTTTGTGACCCTAAGGACTATACAGCCCACCAGGCTCCACTGTCCATGGGATTTTCCAGGCAAGAATACTGGAGTGGGTTGCCATTTCCTTCTCCATTTGGACTGTAAGCACTTTTTTTTTTTTTCCCTTGCCTTTGCAGCAGCGAAATAGCGATCGAGTCCCAGGATGCTGGGAATTAATGTAAGATGTGAGGACTGTGTGCAAAGTGCTGGCGTGTACAGCCCTTGTTCTAACGTTGCTGACCCAGCTGTACTGGGATAATGAGGCTTAACACATGGGAGACAAGGGTACCAGGCTGGACGCAACTCAACCAACGTGAAGCTGCACACACCCCGTGCCCTTCTCTCAGAAACCGGACTGGGCGGATGCGAGAGGGCAGAGCAGCAAGTTTTCTGGAGGCTGGCTGGCGAAGCCTTGGCAGGCCAGCTGCTCTCCGCGGTGGCCTTACCTCTGCTTCAGAATCTGCTTGTTGTCTTCAATGGTAACGCTGTCAGCATGGTCCCTCTTGAAAGTCTCAAAAGCCTCCTGGCGTCCTAACGACATTTCCTCTCTCATCCCTGTTTGGAGACACAGGGAAATGGTCTCAGTGACGGCATGGGGGTCCCATTAATTCCGTTGTCACTTTAGTCAGACCTCAGAGCCAAGCCTGGCTCCAGAGGCGCACAGCAGAGAAGCTCCTGAGCAGACAGGTGGCCCCAGGCCAGGTGGCCCCAGGCCCTTCCAGCTGGACACTGCCACGCAAGGAGGAGGCCCTTCCAGGGACACCCACTGCGACCTGTGGGGCCTGAGCCTGGGCCTCCTCGTGACTCTTGTGGGGCGGAGTCTGGAATGTCCGGTCAGAGGAAATGAAAACCAGAGCCCCAAGCTTTGGATGGCCGGGGACATCTGCCAAAGCACTTTTGGCCATCATCTGGGGCCACGTTTCTCCCCGTTCTCCTGTTATGCCCCATTTGGGTTTTCTGTTAAATTTCATCCTGAATTTTCAGGCATCCAGTTAAAAGAAGTATGGTCCCGACTGAAAGACTTAGAATCTAGAAAATTCTGCCCTGAGCCTCCATGGAAGGACCCATCCTTGTTTCCTGGGTCTAGCGAGGGGCCCTAGTTCTAACTCCAGGGTCAGGTTCTCAATCACAAGACCCACAAATGGATGGCAGTGGAGGTTCTTTGTTCACAACTAACTTCAATCTCCTGGATCCCTGGAGCCACTACCACCTGAGTGGGGTTGCTGGGCCCTGCTCGGTGGGGCCAGACTCTGAAAACAGAGTCAGAACAGCCAGGGCCCTGGGGGTGAGCAGATGGCACTCCTGCCCTGAGGCCTCTTCCTCGCAGCCTCTCAGGGTGAGGCTCCAGGCAGGTGGGGGACCCCATGGTGAGAGCGGCTTGCACAGCTGGATTTTGGATGACTCTATGGAGTCGTTTTCATGCCTCTGCCAGTGGTTCCCTTTGGTGTATTTTCATCCACTTAACTCTATCTTTGAAGCCCTGGCTGAGTGCCGCCACCTCCGTGGAGCTTGCCGTGAGCCTCAGACTAAACAAATCCTCCCTCCACTCTGTGTCTAGCAATGCGTCTGTGACCTGCACAGCCCAGCAGACGCTGCCACTTCACGTGACAGGCCTTTCTCGTGCAACACATGTCTCTCGGGAGGTAGAGATAATCTGTTTCGTGAGTCCCCAGTGTCTTGTTCAATGTCTGGCATTTAGAAGGTATACAACATATGTCTGTTAAACGAATCAGGTCAGGCATGAACCAGGAGTGATGCAGAACCTTGCTCTCATTGCCATGGGAACCAGATCCAGGGCTAGAGGGGCTCGCTTGGGGTATGAGAGAGGTACATTCATATGGACCACGTGCCATATCTCCTTTTGCCTGGAAAAAACCTGTGGCATTCCATCACCCAGCCCTGGGGGGAGGCACTGGACCTGCCCATCTGACACCAATTTAATGATTACTGTTGATAAAAATAGCACCACGGAGAATGTCTGAATGGTGAGGCACAAGACACCCCACCCTCTTCCAATCAGAAGCAAATGGGCTCGTCTCAGTCCTGTTGCACACTCCCGAGTCGGATGAGCCTGGGAATGGTCTGAGCCATGCTCAGAAAGATGAGCCCTGATGCGTGAGGGACATTAGCTGGAGGGTGCTTTGGCCCAGCAGAGCCCGCCAAGAGCCAAAGGACTCCTTCCACACTTTCCCCCTGACCCTAGTCCATGCCCGACTCTGACAGTAACCCTTTTACTGCGTTACTTTTATGATTTATCATCTGTAGGATTTGTTTTAACCACAGAGGATAGAGGACTGAATCTCTCTGGACTACTCGTTGGAAAAGACTGATGCTAGGAAAGACTGAGGGAAGGAGTAGAAGGGGGACAACAGAGGATGAGATGGTTGGATGTCATTGCTGATTCAATGACTTGAGTTTGAGCAAACTCGAGAAAATGGTGGAGGGCAGGGAAGCCTGGTGTGCTGCAGTCCATGGGGTCGTGAAGAGGCTGACATGACTGAGCGACTGAACAACAACCGGATTTGGGGAGAGGGAAACTCCACCAAGACCACACTTAGAACCCGTCTACCTGTGGGACCCCTAGATTGCCTCCCACCCAGGAGGTGGTGAGAGGGCCTCCACCAGCCACAGGCAGAGGAGGTGGGGTCAGGGTCAGGGGTTGTCCAAAAAGCTGTAGAGGAGAAGGGCTCATGGCCTTTTCTCTCCCAGGCTCTGCGCTCTTTTAGAGCCAAGCGCCCAAGGTGACAGGTGGGTGGAAAGACCACTGTGAGGCTTCTCAGAGGCTTCTATGACTTATACGGTCGTAGGTCCTGGAAGAACTTACAATCAGCAGAAAACCCCACTGGGCCTTCCCTGAGGGGTGGGGGTCCTGGCAGGAGGGAGCAGAAGGGACAGGGGACACACGGAGGCAATAAGCCCAGAGGGTAGTTTGGGAGCATTTTGCAGAGAATTTGGAAGGTTGTGTTAAGATTTGGGGCTGGCACCATGACATATTATACATAGAACATCAATTTTCAGAGACTTAAATTTTAGTAAAGTACACATTATGGGACAGTTCCACTGGAAGTTTTTGACACTTTGGTGGTTTAAAAGACACTTGGGGTCCTGCAGTACCGTGGCTTATTGTCAGGAATGCAAGGGACTGGTTTTTCTCCAGCTACAATGGAGGAAGATTCTGGGACTAGAGTTCTTTGATGGTGATGACCTCAGGTGAATGGGCATGAGAGTGAGGGCTGACGGCTCCGGGAGGTCAAGGCGAGGTGGCGAGGATGCCCATGGACCGAAGGCCAAGAGGCAAGGCCAGGCCTGAAGCCTCTGGGGGCTTCATGGCTTCGTCTGGAGGGTGAGGCTGGGTCCACGGAGAGGGGCGTGTGGAAGAGACCGCACAGGCAGCTGCGGTGCCTGATCCTGCATCCATCTCACTCTTCCTTTTGTCCACTTCTGTGGGCTCAGAGCCTTTTGGACTGTGTTAACAGACCAGCTCTCATTCCAGTTTGGGGTCAGCCACACAGTTAAAATAAAATAAAAAGGCACCTTTTTTCCCTTCCCTCTCAGGGTTTAGAAAACAGCTCTTTCTGGTCTGGCGACCTCCCCCCTCTCAGCACTGAAAGGAGCTTCTCACCTCGCTAACGATTTATTTATTCTCTCAATAAGTATTTATTCATTTTAGGTGCTGTGCTAGGCAAGTGACAGAGAGACAAGCTGAAACAAGATCAGAGCAATCGATCCTTGCCTTAAAGAGTTCAAAGTTCAGTAAGGGAGAAAGGTGAACAAGTAAGTACAAAAGAAATCGCTGCTTGCTCTAAGGCAGGCTTAGGTCTGGGAAACAAGGAGGGAGGAAGGGCAGGCCAGGTCTGTCAGGGGAAGCCGGGAGAGTCCTGAAGATGGAGCAGAGCAGCACTTGTCAGGCAGAGAAGTGGAAGGGATCCCGGGGAAGCAAGGGGCCGGAGGACTGTGGATTAAAAGGGCAACTGGAACCTCCACGCTGTTCTCCATAGTAGCTCCCTCAATTTACATTCCTATCAGCAGTGTAAGAGGGCCCCCTTTTCTCTACACTCTGTCCAGCATTTATTATTTGTAGGTTTCTTGATGATGGTCATAGTGATTGGTGTGAGGTGACACCTCAACGCAGTTTTGATTTGCACTTCTCTAATAATTAGTGATGTTGAGCATCTTTTCACCTACTTCTTGGACATCTGTATGTCTTACAGACTGTGATACAGAGTGAAGGAAGTCAGAAAGAGAAAAATAAATATTATATATTAATGCATATATGTGGCACCTAGGAAAATGGTACGGATGAACCTATCTGCAAAGCAGAAATAGAGACACAGACGCAGAGAGCAAATGTATGGACCCCAAGGGGGGAAAGCAGAGTGGGATGAATTGGGAGATTGGGACTGACATAAATACACTACTGTGTACAAAATGGGCTTCCCCCGTGGCTCAGCGGTAACGAATTCCCCTGCAGTGCAAGAGACGAAGGAGACTCAGGTTCGATGCCTGGGTCAGGAAGATCCTACCTCCCACCCAGGAGGTGGTGAGAGGGCCTCCACCAGCCACAGGCAGAGGAGGTGGGGTCAGGGTCAGGGGTTGTCCAAAAAGCTGTAGAGGAGAAGGGCTCATGGCCTTTTCTCTCCCAGGCTCTGCGCTCTTTTAGAGCCAAGCGCCCAAGGTGACAGGTGGGTGGAAAGACCACTGTGAGGCTTCTCAGAGGCTTCTATGACTTATACGGTCGTAGGTCCTGGAAGAACTTACAATCAGCAGAAAACCCCACTGGGCCTTCCCTGAGGGGTGGGGGTCCTGGCAGGAGGGAGCAGAAGGGACAGGGGACACACGGAGGCAATAAGCCCAGAGGGTAGTTTGGGAGCATTTTGCAGAGAATTTGGAAGGTTGTGTTAAGATTTGGGGCTGGCACCATGACATATTATACATAGAACATCAATTTTCAGAGACTTAAATTTTAGTAAAGTACACATTATGGGACAGTTCCACTGGAAGTTTTTGACACTTTGGTGGTTTAAAAGACACTTGGGGTCCTGCAGTACCGTGGCTTATTGTCAGGAATGCAAGGGACTGGTTTTTCTCCAGCTACAATGGAGGAAGATTCTGGGACTAGAGTTCTTTGATGGTGATGACCTCAGGTGAATGGGCATGAGAGTGAGGGCTGACGGCTCCGGGAGGTCAAGGCGAGGTGGCGAGGATGCCCATGGACCGAAGGCCAAGAGGCAAGGCCAGGCCTGAAGCCTCTGGGGGCTTCATGGCTTCGTCTGGAGGGTGAGGCTGGGTCCACGGAGAGGGGCGTGTGGAAGAGACCGCACAGGCAGCTGCGGTGCCTGATCCTGCATCCATCTCACTCTTCCTTTTGTCCACTTCTGTGGGCTCAGAGCCTTTTGGACTGTGTTAACAGACCAGCTCTCATTCCAGTTTGGGGTCAGCCACACAGTTAAAATAAAATAAAAAGGCACCTTTTTTCCCTTCCCTCTCAGGGTTTAGAAAACAGCTCTTTCTGGTCTGGCGACCTCCCCCCTCTCAGCACTGAAAGGAGCTTCTCACCTCGCTAACGATTTATTTATTCTCTCAATAAGTATTTATTCATTTTAGGTGCTGTGCTAGGCAAGTGACAGAGAGACAAGCTGAAACAAGATCAGAGCAATCGATCCTTGCCTTAAAGAGTTCAAAGTTCAGTAAGGGAGAAAGGTGAACAAGTAAGTACAAAAGAAATCGCTGCTTGCTCTAAGGCAGGCTTAGGTCTGGGAAACAAGGAGGGAGGAAGGGCAGGCCAGGTCTGTCAGGGGAAGCCGGGAGAGTCCTGAAGATGGAGCAGAGCAGCACTTGTCAGGCAGAGAAGTGGAAGGGATCCCGGGGAAGCAAGGGGCCGGAGGACTGTGGATTAAAAGGGCAACTGGAACCTCCACGCTGTTCTCCATAGTAGCTCCCTCAATTTACATTCCTATCAGCAGTGTAAGAGGGCCCCCTTTTCTCTACACTCTGTCCAGCATTTATTATTTGTAGGTTTCTTGATGATGGTCATAGTGATTGGTGTGAGGTGACACCTCAACGCAGTTTTGATTTGCACTTCTCTAATAATTAGTGATGTTGAGCATCTTTTCACCTACTTCTTGGACATCTGTATGTCTTACAGACTGTGATACAGAGTGAAGGAAGTCAGAAAGAGAAAAATAAATATTATATATTAATGCATATATGTGGCACCTAGGAAAATGGTACGGATGAACCTATCTGCAAAGCAGAAATAGAGACACAGACGCAGAGAGCAAATGTATGGACCCCAAGGGGGGAAAGCAGAGTGGGATGAATTGGGAGATTGGGACTGACATAAATACACTACTGTGTACAAAATGGGCTTCCCCCGTGGCTCAGCGGTAACGAATTCCCCTGCAGTGCAAGAGACGAAGGAGACTCAGGTTCGATGCCTGGGTCAGGAAGATCCTTTGGAGAAGGGCATGGCAACCCACTCCAGTATTCTTGCCTGGAGAATCCCATGGACAGAGGAGCCTGGTGGGCTACAGCCCATGGGGTCATAAAGAGTAGGACATGATTGAAGCAACTGAGCGAGTGAGCGATATATAGAATAGAAAAATACTGAGAACCTGCTGTACAGCACAGAGAACTCTACTCAATTTTCTGTGCTGACCTAAATGGGAAGGAAATCCAAAGCAGTGGGATATATGGGTACACACAACTGATTCGTTTGCTGTACAGCAGAAACTCACACAACACTATAAAGCAGACGTACTCCAATAAATTTTTTTTTTACAGGACCACTGGATTAATATTTGTGGTAGTGCTACCTGGTAGGAATTACTTTTTCACATATCTGATGCTAATCATGGTGCCAAGTGCTTTCTTAAAGATTATCCCAGTTAAACTTCTGTGTGGTCACTGGTCATAATTTCATTTTACAGAGGAGGAAAGTGAGGCTCACTCAAATAAATGGTTATAAAGGGAGTAAAAAGTTGCCCATCTTATAGAGGAAGGTAGATCTACTCTTAGGTCAGTTTTTCCAGGGAAAAGTATGCCTGATAGAGAAGGCAGATGCTGGGCTCTGAGTGACCTGGTAGCAGTAGATTTACCCATGAGCTTGTAGATTATACTCTTATTAGTGCCCATCTTATCTAAAATTCTGAATTCTTTTTTACCGTATCATCGAAGAAACAGAACCATGAGTTCTGTTTACTCTTTGCGTAGTTCGCTTCATATGTTAATATGTTCTGTTGGTATTTCTAGAATTGTGAGCTCCAGGAGGGAGGGCATTTTTGTCAGTTTGGTTTGCTGCAATATTACTAGAACCTGGATAGTGCGTGGCACATCAGTGGAACTCAATCACATATCTTTTTTTTTTTTTTTGAGATTTTTTTTTTTTTGATGTGGATCATTTTTAAAGTCTTTATTGAATTTGTCACATTTTTTGCTTCTGTTTTATTTTTTTGGCTGAAAGGCATACGGGATATTAGCTCCTCGACCAGGAATGGAACCTGTACCCTCTGCACTGGAAGGTGAAGTCTAAACTGCAAGACTGCCAGGGAAGTCCCCAAATATCTTTTGAAAGAAAGATGAATGTTTTAGATGCTTTACGTTGTTCCTCTTGGAACAGCATGCTGTGATGCGATGTGGGAAGAGAAGCAAGCACCCACTGCTATCTCTCTCTCCACCATCAGGCTGGGGGGTGAGTCCATCCACTGAATGGTATGATTTTTACATTGGCAGGTGGATTCTTTGCCACTGAGCCATCTGGGAAGCCTGCATGGTGTGATTCCAGAAATTCAACACCCTCTTCTCCCCACTATATCTTATCCTTAGAGATGAATTCCATCTCCAAGAAGCTGTTGTTAAAAATGCAAACACTCTTGAAGGTATCTATTTTAGGGTTAGCCAAGAAAAACTCCGTCATTTGTTGACAAGTAGCTAATAGGTTCTACAAAGATGAGACATAAGATGATGTCTCGGGTTGGTGCCAGAATCGTTGTGGGGAGGGAGGGAGATCTGAGCTTAGAAGCGATGATGCCCTGTGCCTTCTTCCACTTTTGTTTAGTCTGTCAGACTCAGAGGTCTATCAGTCTTGGCCTCAGGAGCTCTGACTTTTAGGACTCTCCGTTTTGTCTCCTCTTAGTGGATTTCAACCAGAGGTCCCAATGTTGAGTCCCAGAAATATAAATGACTCAGGGAAGCCTGCTGGCTTGCTGAATCACAGAACCGCTTAAAACCTAAAGGAGAGCAAACAAAACATCACGGGGTAGTATAAAATTTCAAACAAAACAAAGCAGAAACAAAATCCCCCCTGAAACCCAAAAGGACAGGAGTTTCTCAATCTCAGTCCCCAAAATAGGACATTGCATTTCTGGGTTGTGAGTTGGATGGAAAATATTTCCAAGTCCTGAAGGTGCAACCTCTTCTGAATTTTGATATTTACTAAAGAGCACTGAGGTAGAGATGGCAGTCAACGAGGTATCCTCAAAATTAGCCTTGGAGCTGGGTTTCTGAAAAGTTCGTAGGTACTGGTCTCCTATACATTTCTGAATGCTTCTTTTCCTTTTTCTTGCCAGCCTGAAATTTGGTTCCTTATTTTTCTACAGAATGCAAATCAGTATTTTTGGAAGCCCTCCCTGCCCCCAACCCAGGGTCCCATGGAAACCAAATGGAAAGAAAAAACATCGGAAATGGAGAGTTTATGCTGCTGCCGTTGGGCTTGCTGTCTGATTTCCTTTAGTCTGGGGCCTGTGGGCCAGAGCTCATTTTCCTGGCTGCCCCCAAACAACCTACTACTGCTTCAGCTACTGCTTAAAAATTGACCGGAGAAAAATGATGGAGCGTTGTGTTCTTCATGCTGAAAAATGATTTGCTAGTCTGAGCCAGAAATATATTTGCCTTGGGAAAGACATGTATTCACGTGGTGCCTCACTTTCTATTGATTGAAGAAGAAAGGGGAGAAAAGATCAACAGGGAATCAGGAAAAGTAGGGTGGATTCCAAGGGAAGGGGGTTCAAGCCCACCGTTGGGGACTCAGAGCCGGGAGGGGACAGGTGGGTGTAGGCAGGGAGGAAGCCAGATGAGCGGTGGGATAACCACACCCTCTGTGGCTTGGTGCAGAAGTGTTCTAAGCTGAAGGTAAGGGAACGGCTTTGACGCAGTGCTGTGATGAACATCTACAGTACGTAGACCATGGAAGTGCACATGGGGATGAGAAGCAATAGGCAGGGAAAGAGTGGTTTCTTTGGTATCTAAGTTCCAGATGCACTGAAATTTCTCAGAAAGTGTTGACTTAGGTGAAATAAACAAAAAGGTGTGTGCAAGGTGTGTGCATGCGTGCTGTGTGCTCAGTTGTGTCTGACTCTTTTGCGACCCTGTGGACTGTAACTCCACCAGGCTCCTCTGTCCATGGAATTTTCCAGGCAAGAATACTGGAGCGGGTTGCCATTTCCTCCTCCAGGGGATCTTCCTGTCCCAGGGGGTGAACCAGAGTCTCCTGAGACACTTGCATTGACAGGTGGATTCTTTACCACTGCCAACACCTGGAAAGCCCATACAAACATATCCTTACACACATCATCAGAAGAGAATCCCACCCTCTAGTGTGTGGAGAAGTTAGCATGAATAGACCAATGGGAGGGAAAGGAATGAAGAACTGAGATGAAAGGAGGGGCTAATCTATCAAGGTGGCATGAAACATAAAGGTCAGGAGGACCTTTGGGATAGGAGGACCTAGGGAAGAGTCCATGGTCCAGCATTCCTGGGGATGGTACTTGAATGTCCTGAGGGCCGGAGGAAGTGATGGCTTCAGCCAGAAACTCGGGTGAAGGACACACCAGTAACTTTAAGCATGGATAGCAAAGGGTCCTTTGATGCTAGACTAAATGAACTCATGAGATCAGGAGGTGCTTAAGAATGGACCACCTCCCGGAAAACCTAGAAAGGACACCTGAGATACTGTTTTCACTGTCTTGCCCCCACTGTGGGGCGGATGCTGTCATCTAGGAAGGAGGAGGGTTTCTTACAGGAAAGACAGAGATGACACGAACATAGCCCCTGTGTTCCCACTTTCCTTTCTCACACCCATGGAAGATGGTGCTAACCCATCACAGTATCCTTTGCTGGAGAAACTAAGTGTAGCTCTAGAGTTTTCAGGAGGGCTCTTCAGGCCTAGAAGTCAACTACCGGAGGCACAGCAGCTCTTCCTAGTCAATTATCTCTGGCATAACAGCGCTTGCTGTAATAGGACCTTCACGTTACTAGCCGATTAAATGACATCTGCTGTTGCTTCCATCATTCCATCATTTTTAGGGAAAAAGAGTCACCTTCTTCCATCACCTTAGGGATTGGCATGAAGGTAATCCTTGCCAGGGAGCAGCACCGAGCCCTGAATCTCTGAGAGCTGCAGTCTGGGGGGCAACGCTCTCCACCGCTAGCGCGATAGAGCTCACCGTAGGAAGCCCTGCGATGGCTCTGTTTACTCTGAGGGCCAGGAGAAGCTCATCTACAATTTGAGGGGTTGCTGGGCAGGTAGAGCAGGGTATGGAGTTAAGAGGAGGAGGGGAAGACAAAACCACTTAGCCACGACCCAAGTGGCTGCAGATGTGAAGCCCAAAGAGTAGATCTTTTGGAGGGTGACCAAGGACACCTGCTTAACCAACTTCCCCCTTCTGATTGACAATTTCTGGAGTGGGTGGATGCCCCCAAAGGCTTTGGTGTCAAAAAACTTAACATAAAAACCAGACGATACCACCTAGGCTAAAGTCCTCAGATGAGGACTTGCCCTGGAGTTTCCTAAATTGCCACATGAAAGATTTGAGAACTTTAATTAGTAGATTCTTAGGGGTGGCTTGGAGTGGGCTTGGCAGGGAGTGGAGTGAAGGGAAGATTCGAAGTGGAAAGAAAGCCACTGAAACCTTAGGAGACCCACCCAATGGTGGCACTGCATCTAAATAAATCAAATGGACTCCTAACTTCTCGTGCCAGAAATCACACATCCCACCAGCAGCTACCAGGGCCAGGCAGCACAGGCCATGTGAGCTGGACGGGAGGAAGGGGCAGCATGTGATGCGGGCTGTGTTTCCTTTTTGTCTTGGTAACCAGGGCTAGTCCACCCTCCTGGTGCAGCTGTGTCCTGGATGTGGGCCTCAGCAGGTGAGAGAAGGCTCCGTGTGCCAGCCCAGTGGATGGTCTTGGAGCCCCTGAAGGAAGGGCAGCTGTTTGAACTGCCCTTTTCAAGCAGTAACATAAAACCTTCAGACAGTGGTCCTGAAGATCATCTGTAGAAAACTGTCATTTTCCTAACCCAGGATCTCTGTGGTTTTTTTAAATTTTGTGAATGTTTTTATTTAGGACAAAGTGCCCATGTGGGCTGCTTAGAGAGACCTGTGGGCAGATGTGGGCCTGGAGTTTGGAAAGCAGCCTGGGTCATGTTGGCATTTCTGCGTTTTGGAGTTCAGTCAGGAATCTGGAGGCCAGTGATGTTTCCATGAAATAAGACAGCATCCTGTGACTTCTGCTGCCAGGCTGACCTGGACCTATGGGGTCTTTTCCATCCATTTCAGTCCATAGAACTGACAGCCCCCAAAGGGCCTCAGTGTCTCATTCCATGCCCAATATTTGGACCAACCCTAGGAGGAAGGACGTGTGCTCTAGCCCTTTGGGGGTTAAAGGGCAGTTGACTGAGAGGCCCACTGAACAGAAAGGTAGCATTTCTCTTCAGTTTAGAGACAGGCTCCAAATTCTGCGAAACCTGAAAAATACTGAATTGCCAGAGTCTGACATGTCTTGATCACTTCTAAAGGCCGTGGTTAGCAGGGTTCTGTTGCCTGGATCCCACCTCGACGAGTTTGGTTCTCATGTCGGCCTGCGCTCTGGGGTCAGTGGTGGCTAAAGCATAGTCCACATGTCCTGATGTCTGAAAACAAGGCACGTTGTCTATGTATGCCTAAATTAGGAACAAACTCCATTCTAGTCTCAAATTTATTTGATGCATTTTAAAAAGATAATTAAAGAATCACATTTCGCCTAATAGCAAAATGCTCTTTCCCTGAAACGCATGTGGGTTTAGATAAAATTCTGGCTTGGAAACGAATAAAAGGCAAAATGGAGTTTAGATGCTCATTCCTTCAGGGAAAAAAAGAGGGAAAATTATTTTGTGTGTGTGTCTTCTATGTGACAGGCATTGTTTCATATTTCACAAATATTAACTAGTCTTCACAATAACTCTACTAGTGGTGGTGGGGAGCTAGTGCTGGCTGAGAACTCTCTACTACATGGATTATATATGTCGTATCATTTAATTCTTTCAACTAGGGAGTGTGGGGCCCACTTTACAGGTACGATAACTGAGGCTGAAGGAGATTAAAAGTGACTCCAACACAACAGTTAGTAAAATGACAAAGCCATAACTCGATCCCAGGTTTGTCTGATTCCAAACACTTCCCTGTGCATATAGCATTGCGAGATGGAAATCATTTGCCAAATAGAATTAATCTCATAAGTACCAGCAAACCACCATGGTCAGACTGATGGAGTCAGGGATGGCAACAAGCAAAAGGCAGATTTGGGAGGGTTGGAATGTGGACTGAAAACCATGAAAAGCATGGTGGCAGCTCAGAAAAGCTGGAGATCTCTGTGAAGGGGGAACAGAAGGCACCAGGTGGCTGGGAGGAGTTGCTTCACCTGGGGCCTGCGGGGTGGGGTAGAGATCAGAGGTGAAGGGCAGGTTGGCTGACCTGCAGTGAAGCCTTGTCCTTCTGCCATTAGGACTGTGCAAGTTAGCCTGCTATGGTAGGACCAGCTAAGTAGGTCTCTTTCCCTCATCTACATGGAGCTTGTGTGCAGTAGGGTCTCCGTCATGAAAGGATTTGTGCTCTGAAGATGGTTCTGTTGGACTGAAGCCAGGGAGCATGCTCCAGGAAAGGGAAGGCATAGGGTCCTGGTTCTCACTGTGGACTCCTCAGAGCGGTTGGGAAAAGAGGTGAAAAGCCTCCAGGAGGCCGTCACCTCCCCTTTGGCCTCTCCACATCCTAACTGATGCGTCTCTGGAAAGCATCTCATTGCTTACATGGAACATCTGTTTGTTCACTTAGGCAGCAAGTCAGTTGGTGAAGCGGACCATCTGTTAACAAGTACCGAGTGTCTACTCTATTGACGGCTCTCTCTCCCCTGGCTAGTGACAGATAAATGGAGGAGCCGTTGCCCTTGGCCTCAGGATGCAAAGCACTGTGGGGCACGGGGAGGTCAGAGCGTATGTGACGAAGCATGAAAGCGCTGAGACAGAGGGCCGATGGTGGCGCGGTGCAGATGGTGTGGGTGTTCACGGGGGGCCAGGGAGGCCATGGTCAGACTGCAGAGGGGCTCTTGGAGGAATGTTCCTTCTGGGGAAGGTTTTAGAAGAATGAAGAGGAGGAGAGGGAAGAAAGGAGCTTGGCCCGGCACAGAGTCTGATGGGGAGGACCTGAGGGGGTGGGTTTCCTCTGGCTATGGTGGGACTTGGGGCCCAAATGACCTCTAGGGGTGGACACCACACTCCCCACTACTTGCTCAGGGCAGCCCCAGGCAGAGGCCACTGGGGTTTTCCCCAGCCTCCTCAGGCAACTCTCCCCCCTCTGCAAATGACTGAGAAAGAGCATTACGCTTTAGCATGTACCCTCGGTGATCCTCCCAACCAGGGGCTGGGAAAAGGCCATAGGATTTGGAGTGGAAGCCGTGGATCTGAGTGTTGGCTTCTCTTCAGCTGCAGGACCTGGGGTCTCTGCTATTTATACCGCTCCAAGTCTCAGCATTCTCCTCTGTCAGGTGAAGCTAACAGGACTCCTATCTCTTAATGTTGCTGTGAAGGTTAGTGAGAGGAGGCAGCACTTGATGCATAGCTCCCTTTCAAGGCTACCGAATACCTGGGACTTCCCTGATACTCCAGTGGCTAAGACTCCATGTTCTCAATGCAGGGGGGCTGGGGTTCGAACCCTGTTCAGGGAACTAGAGTCTCCATATTGCAAAGAAGATGAAAGATACTGCCTGCCCCACCCAAGACAGGGCACAACCAAATAAATAAAAATAAATATATAAAACCCTACTTGTGTTCACCTGTGGCTAATACATGTCAATGTATGGCAAAACAAATACAGTATTGTAATTAAAAAAATAAATAAATTAATAAAAAAAATAAAAAAAATAAATAAAAACACAGTGGTGAGCCCACTTAAAAAAAAAAAAACAAACCTACTGAATACCTTTTGTAATGATGTATTTTCATGGTGATTTCACCTGCCCATCACCCCCATCCCTTAGGCCACTAGCTCCAAAAGGCGTGGATTTGCCGTGTGCGTTTGTAGCCCCAGCTCCAGGCTCAGGGCCGGGAACACAGTAGGTGCTCCAAGCAAGGTCTATTGACTGAATGAGTGAGCAAGGATGAGCTAATATCTCTGGTTAACTTGTGTTTCTTGAAAGCATTATTTGTTAAACTGTATATATATCTCCAATGCAGTTTTCTGTGTATATATTTTACAATAAAAATAAAGAAAGCCGAATACAGCAGCTCTTAATCATTTAAGTCCCTGACAGAGTGAATGAATAAATATGGAATACCCTATAAAAAGCGGAAGTGTAAAAAATGAGCTATATCATCACCATAAGTAATAATGAGTCATCTAAGAACCTCCTGACAGCGAGCTGTTCAGAGTGAGGGAACTACTTTAACACACTAGCAGGATTTTTAAGGTGGCTGCAAATTATAGTTTAGCAACACAGGGAGAGAGAGTGGTTTAAACGGTCGGGCTGGCTTCTTCTTCCAGCCTCTAGATCCTGCAGTCAGCAGTACTCAGCTCTGGGTTCAGTCTCACAGCTTCAGTAGGCATTATACACCAAGGGCTCCCAGAAGGTCTATCTTTAGCTCTGTCGCCTCCACTGAGGGCCAGATTGGGACATGCAACAGACCGCTTGAAATCTACCTGAATCTCTAATTGGCATCTCAGCTCTGACATGCCCCAAGCAGAACTCCAAGTTCATACTCCATTCCAAACTCCACCCCAAGCTGTTTCCCCGAATTATTTCCGTATCAGTCAATGGCACCACTTGCTCTAACAACCAAACAAAAAACCTAGGACTCTTCCACGTTTCCTCAGTTGCCGTCTCAGCTCTGTCGGCGCGGGCGGTCAGCAGTCCTTTATGACTGTGCTTTACGTCTCTCTGCTTCTCCTGGTCTCTTTTTTCCCCCCACCCTAAGGCACCTCCTCTGCTCACCTGGACTGTCTCCTAATGGCTTTGGGAAACTTCCATTTTGTTCTCCTGTGATCTTTCTGCTGTCCATAACAACCTGAGTGATTTCCTAAGAACACAATCACGTCATTTCTCTGCTTTAAATTTTCTGGTGGCTTCTCATGGTCCCCAAGGAAGTGGAAGTGAAAGTTGATCAGTCGTGTCCAACTCTTTGCGACCCCATAGACTATCCATGGAATTCCCCAGGCCAGAATACTAGAGTGTAGCCTTTCCCTTCTCCAGGGGATCTTCCCAACCCAGGAATTTAACCCAGGTCTCCCGAATTGCGGGCAGATTCTTTACCAACTGATCTATCAGGGAAGCCCTGCTGCTGCTGCTGCTGCTGCTGCTGCTGCTAAGTCGCTTCAGTCGTGTCCGACTCTGTGCGACCCCATAGACGGCAGCCCACCAGGCTCCCCCGTCCCTGGGATTCTCCAGGCAAGAACACTGGAGTGGGTTGCCATTTCCTTCTCCAATGCAGGAAAGCGAAGATTGAAAGTGAATCGCTCAATCGTGTCCGACTCTTAGTGACCCCACAGACTACAAACCCCAAACTCCTCGGCCTGGCAGGCCTCCCATTATCTAGTCTCTGTCCTCATGTCTTCCCCACCAATCTCTCACTCACACCTCCTTTGCTCGTGTCTCTCCTTGGCTCACTGATCTTTCAGTTCCTCAGATATGTCAACAATATTCCTGCCTCTGTGTCTGTACACGTGCTGTTTGTCCCTTTTGTCTGGAATGTTCTTTCCCTGAATCATTATGACTTTCAACTCCCTGTTCAGTTCTTAGCTCACAGGTCACCTCCTTCAGTCCTCAACCCACCTCAATCATTTCCTACCCTACTATTCTCATTTTATAACCTTCCTACCATTTGTCACCATCTGAAACTACATGCTTGCATTATGTAGACTGAGAACTCCACCTAGGCATAGATCTTTTTTCACTACACCTCTGGTGTTGGGAAGGAAGAAAAAAAAAAAAACAGAAGAAAGGAAGGAAGAAGAGAAGGGAAGAAGGTGGGAAGGGAGGAAGGAATAGAGGGAAAGAGGAGGGCGGGAAGGAGGCACTGGAGGAAGGAAGAGCAGGGTTAAAGTTCTATTGGAAAGAGGTCCTGCCTTCCACATCAAGCCCAGCCTGCTCCTTATGAAGACTCCTGGGTTTGCGGTCCCTCCTCTCTGCACCCACAATCAGAATTTTAAAATGACTCTCCTTTCCCAAGGGCTTGCCCGGGCAGACTTGCACGGGCCTTTGTTGCCCCGTCTCCTGGGTACCTCCATCACCTTACCCTGCTGCTCTCTCTCTCTCTCACTGAGTTTTCACCTGAGTGGTGTTTGTTTTATTTTCTGAATATTGAACCCAGAACTAACTTATGTCTAAGGGGAACTAACCTGCATTCCACATGAAGTGGCGAGGGGGCCTTTGAGAACAGCTCCCATTCCTTCCCCTGGCAAGAAGTTCCTTCTCCTTTCACTCATTTGTTTGTTTTTGGCTGCAGCGGGCCTTTGCTGCTGCAGTGGGCTTTCTCCGGCTGTGGTGAGCCAGGGCCACTCGTTAGTTGTGGCTTGCGGGCTCAGTGCTGGCGGTGCACAGGCTTAGCTGCCCTCAAGCAGAGGGATCTTCCTGGACCAGGGATCAAACCCATGTCTCCTGCATTGGCAGGTGGATTCTAAACCACTGGACCACCAGGGAAGTCCAAGACCTTTCATTTTTAAGATCGAGAAATGAGAATCTTTGGGGCTGTGCTTAGCGTCGTGTCCGACTCTTTGGGACCCCATGGACTGTAGCCCATCAGGCTCCTCTGTCCATGCGGATTCTTCAGGCAAGAATACAGGAGTGGGTTGCCATGCCCTCTTCCAGGGGATCTTCTCAACCCAGGGATCGAACTCAGGTCTCCCACATTGCAGGCAGATGCTTAAACCTCTGAGCCACCAGGGAAGCCCCGTGTTTGGGGCTACCCAGCATCAGTTCAGGATGCTGTAGGGTTATCCAGGTTAACATCTGTGCCTGGCATTCATACATCCTCAGCAAGGAGAAGGAAATTTATCATTATGAACCATGTGTATTATGCCATTCAGGGAAGTTTCTGAAGAATTTTTCTTTCATAGATGCATTATCCTATAGGGATTCAGAGAGGAATACAGCTGATGCAGAAGGCAAGTCCTGAAGATTTAAAGCCCATATCTTTGCCTAATGAGGTAAGAATATGTAAAAGGTATTATTTGATTTTCCTTATTATCAAGATATAACTTGCCCATTACTCCAGATTTAGGAAATAAAAAAATGGTACAAATAAGCAGGGAAAAAAATCACTTGCCATTCCTCCACCTCGGTTTTTTCTATACTTCATTTAACTACATGGTTAAGATGATAATGTATATACAATTTTGTAGCCTGTTTATTTCACTTAAAATTATCTCACACTCCTTTTCCCCTAAGTCATTAAATTCTTCATGAATATTATTACCTTTTACAGCTGTCTAATATTTCTTCATTATAGCCCATTCCCTAATGTTGGACTTATACATTATTTTATATATATGCTCTATAAATGCTGCAGCCAGCATCTTGGTGTATAAATTTTACTCCACATTGAATTATTATGTAATTAACATAACTAGCATTTAGTGAATACCCACTGTACCCCAGTTACTGAGAGCTGGGAGCCCACTTCCTTGGAGAGCGTTCATCCTCCTGAGGGTGAAGGGCCAGGAGGATCAAACTAATCCGCACTGCTAATCAGCTCTGTGAAGAGAGGTGAGGAAGAGTAAGGGGGCAGAGGGCGGAGAGTGAGCCGATTTTCCTTAGGGGGACTGGAGGAGCGTCTCTGAGAACATGGTATTGGCACAAAGACATTCTGGATTATTTCCGCAGGCTAGATTCCTGGAGGGAGCTTCTGAATTAAAGTTCGTGCTTTCTAGGGAGCCAGTTTACAGTTCTCAGCAGTGCCTGGAAAAAAACCCCAGCTGTAGAAAGACACCCTGCTAGGGCATGATCTTAATGAGCAAGTGACTTAATTCCTCTGTTCCTTAGTTTTCTTGTGGGAAGTGGAAATAATTGCACCTGTTTATGTACAGTGTGTGTGTGTGTGCGTGTGTGTGACAGAGGCAGCAGGGCTGCCAAGTGGCCACAGGGAAGGGATGTTAAGGGTCTGCATCCCAGGAGAATGAGGTCAGGGAGCAAACGCAAGTCTATGAAAAGTGAAAGATCAGGTTGCTGAGTGTGTGCGGGGCACTCTAGCTGATGAAAGCAAAACTGAAAGAGGGTTCCAGAAGGTATGGCACGAACACTGACTGTCTGGCACGAATCAGGTGATCTGAAGGAGAGGAACTCAACTTCTCGAGAAGAGCGGACTGACAGTCAGAGGCTGAGAAGGGAAGGTCTTAAACGATTGGTCACGTAGTGGTGCCCCACGGCTAGTGACCTTCAAGAAGACACTACAAAGAAAGCCTTTTTTTCCTTTGTGAGTCTACAAATAGGTGGTGCCCTTGGTTTTCTCAATCATAAAATGGGAAGAGCCATGTCTCCTGGCACATAAGCTTGTTTGGGGCATTAAGTGGGCTTGAAATTCAGAAAGAACATGAAGCCGTGACTTGCTCACAGAAGGTTTTTGATAAAAGCTTGTTTCTCCTCCTCAACTTGTATGAGTGTGTGGGAAAGGTTCTGGGGCAGTGAGAGAAGGGGCAGTGGTCTAAAGCACTTAGGGGGGGAGGGCTTAAACCCCAGCACCGAGAACTGAATTATTTGCCAATGCACAGCATTTGGGTTGTATCTTTTTGAGATCTGAGATCTGTAGTAATAATAGAGATGCAGACATAGAGAACAGGCATGAGGAAGGGGGGTAGGGGGAGAGGAGTGGATGAACTGGGAGATTACGATTGACATATATTTACTACCATGTGTATAATAGATAGCTAGCAGGAACCTGCAGTTTAACACAGGGAGCTCAGCCTGGAGCTCTGTGATGACCTGGAAGGGTGGGATGGGGGGTGNGAAGAGCGGACTGACAGTCAGAGGCTGAGAAGGGAAGGTCTTAAACGATTGGTCACGTAGTGGTGCCCCACGGCTAGTGACCTTCAAGAAGACACTACAAAGAAAGCCTTTTTTTCCTTTGTGAGTCTACAAATAGGTGGTGCCCTTGGTTTTCTCAATCATAAAATGGGAAGAGCCATGTCTCCTGGCACATAAGCTTGTTTGGGGCATTAAGTGGGCTTGAAATTCAGAAAGAACATGAAGCCGTGACTTGCTCACAGAAGGTTTTTGATAAAAGCTTGTTTCTCCTCCTCAACTTGTATGAGTGTGTGGGAAAGGTTCTGGGGCAGTGAGAGAAGGGGCAGTGGTCTAAAGCACTTAGGGGGGGAGGGCTTAAACCCCAGCACCGAGAACTGAATTATTTGCCAATGCACAGCATTTGGGTTGTATCTTTTTGAGATCTGAGATCTGTAGTAATAATAGAGATGCAGACATAGAGAACAGGCATGAGGAAGGGGGGTAGGGGGAGAGGAGTGGATGAACTGGGAGATTACGATTGACATATATTTACTACCATGTGTATAATAGATAGCTAGCAGGAACCTGCAGTTTAACACAGGGAGCTCAGCCTGGAGCTCTGTGATGACCTGGAAGGGTGGGATGGGGGGTGGTGGGAGGGAGGTCAAAGAGGGAGGGGATATATATATACTTATAACTGATTTGTGTTGTTGTACAGCAGAAACTAACACAACAGTGTAAAGCAATGATACCACGATTTAAAACTGAAACATTCTGTCCCATCTAAGACAACATCTGCTAATGTTGATAGAAGAACTCCAAGGAAGGAGTTTCAAAGGCCTTGGCTGATGGCTGATGATAAGTAAAGTTATCAAAGCCCTCTATTGTAGCCTCAGACATAAAGGTTCTTATCTAAAATGATCCACCTAATTTGGAAAGCAACTCAAGTCGTATATTTCCTTTGGGTCTTTCCAGCAGTGTTTCGCCTTCGGCTCCAAGTCCCTCCACTGCCACAGGTCCTGCTGTCATCGCTCTCTCCTCCATCATACCTTTCTGATCCAACTGGAGGCTCTTTGTAAGCTGGGGACCAGGTGGACCCTGCTTGGGTCTTGGTGCATTTGTCTAGGTTGAGAAGCAGGCAAGACCTGCCTGCCAGTACCATCCTCTCTTCTCCCAAACTCCAGGATGTCCTGGCTTTGGAGGCACCCAAGGGAGGCCACGGATCGGCTCCAGCTCCTGCTGGCCTCGCGGTTCCTGTTTGCATTTCTCTTCCGCTCTCTTTGCCTCATCTCTACACGGGGCAGCAGCATGTGAACAGCTTTTCTCGGCCCTTGCAGTAGTAGCTCTTGTCTGACTTCTTCCCTCACTCTTTTTTTTTTTTTCATCCTGTCTTTTCTTTAAGCCAGAAGCAGAACCAAATTGCGGAAAACAACGCCCAGGGCACGGGGCCCTGACTGCTGCCATCTGCTGCAAAGGCAGGAAGAGGCGGGGGAGGGAAAGGGTGCTAAAAGTCAAGTAGCCTGATGAAGAAGAATCGCGATTTGATTTGCCTAAAAGCGTCTTGGGTTGGCGTTCATCTGCAGTGGAAAATGTTCCTGGCAGATGCTCTTGGATCTGGTTAACTGTTTGCAGTCCAGTGGCTGGGGAGAAAGTCTGTCCCCTCTGCTCAGGCCCAGGAAGCCGCCTTTCACTCCACTGGGTCCACTAATGAGCTCTAGGTTGCTTTGGGCAGTAATTTGCTCTTTGGAGACCAAAAAAAAAAAAAAAAAATGCGAAGAGTGAGTGGGCTGAAAGTCCCCCTGGCTGGGCTTCCTCTTGTTACAAACAGCCAGTCTTTGAACTTGTAATTATGAGTCATGGGTCTCCCAGTCTGGTGCAAAAGTGACTCATTTTAAGCAAATTATCAGTGCTTTCCCTGTTACCAAATGCTGGGATCAGTCATTCTGTATATTAAAAAAAGGGAACCGTTTTATTAAAAGAGCAGGATGCGTGGAAGGAGAGCGAGCTGCACCGTGCTTTCCAGACGCATGGACCCAAGTCAAGCTCAGGCCCAGTGCGAGCCAAGCAACAAAGTAGACAGTGAAAATGGCACAGAAAGCCAACGACTGGGAAAATTCGTTTCAGAACAGATGCAGAAGCACCTCGTTCAGCCAGCAGCATACAGTTCCTATAGCACTGCGATTCCTGGACATTCTCCCCTGCCCCCTGACAGCTCACTTGGACCTACTGGAACTGAGGTCAAGGAAGAAATATCTTTCTTTGGGTTGATTTAACCCACAACATTGTGTCCATGATGAGAGATACCTCTGAGGTGCCCAAACCTGGTGACTTAGACAGATGGACTTACGGACACACCAATCACAGTGAATAAATGTGATCTAGAGATGAGTCTGTGGTGGAAGGAGAATTTCAGGGCCTTCTGTTCCAGAGCCTTCCCCTGAGGACACCTGCTATGTTAATGGTCTTTAGCTGAGGAAACATTTGAAATGATCATTTCAAATGATCAGTTTTATCAGTTGCAAGAGTAGTAACTGCTCTGAAAGGACAATTTTTCTTCTCTGATGCCTTGGGTATGATGAACAATTCCCAGGACCACAATAAGGGGGAATGGGACCAGAGAGTGGATTCGTGTGTGTGTGTTTTGAAAAAATGGCTTGAAATTTCTAATTAATCCCTTTAAATAGCCTCCTATATACCCATACTACTGTAGGAAGATTCCATAAGCTACATGGGGAACTTGGCTCTGAGTTAAGTTGTCTAACTTACAAACTTTATACCCTTTCTAGATTATTTTCCATTTAAAACAGGCTTTCTTGTTTTTTGAAAACATCATTTCTCATCCCTTCCACAGAAACCATATACCAAAAAAACTATGTATGTTCCTAACTCCCCAGGCTAAAAATCCACCAATCAATTCTCAATATTTTTGGAATATCCATCTTTTATGCATTCTGCTAATTACAGTAACTGATAAAGAGTCAGCAGAAGCCATAAAAAGTAAAGGCAGAATCTAACTGTCAGCAATCTACTCCTAACTGGCACTTCCAGAGCATGTTTTCCGTTCTCATATCTCTCGGTCTCTCTGCAATATTTAAAAATGCCTTAATTATCAAAATTCTCCTCTCTAGCATCTCCACATAGTTCTCTCCTTATTCTCCTTCTGGGTCTCTGGCTGGCCACTGCAAATCTCTGCTGCTGGCAGCTTTGCTGCTTGCCCATCTAAGCGGCACAGCTGGCTCCAAGGAGGTCAGTGGGGTGGAGGTGCTGGATTCTGTGACTGCTTCTGATGGAATCTGAGGACATGCACTGTGTGAGTGCATACTAGAACTCTTGAGTTGCAAATAATGGAAAGCCAAAACTTAAGACGACCTTAAAAAAGGGATTGTATTAGTTCAGGTAACTGAAAAATGCACAGGCAATGCTAGTTTCTGGCAATCTTTGATACAAAGACTCAGAAACCAAAAGAAAGAAAAGGTTCATCTGAGGAAGTCACTCAAAATGCAGTACAGATATCTAAAGAGATGGAAAATGTGAGAGACTGAAATGTGGAAGCGGGAACAATAAGACCTAACAGATGTTTAGTAGGAGTTTCCAAAGAAGAAAACAGAATTGAGGAGAGTCGATATTAAAAGAGATAATGGCTTTGCATTTTCCAGAAATAAAAAAATATGTGAATCCTGGTATTCAGGAAGCACAATAAATCCTGGACAGGAAAAATAAAACCAAAACTCATTCCCTAATAATATTTACACTGAGAACACCAAAAACAACAATCTTGAAAGTAGTGAGAGGTTTTAAAAGGCACACTACTTACTAAAGAAGGACAATTAGTTTTGCAGCAAACTTTCCGATTGTAACAATAGGGAAAAAGACAGTACTATAGTAGCTTTAAGGTACTGAAAGAAAATATGTACCAACCTAGAATTCTATTCTCAGCTAAATTGATATTCACATCTGGGGAACAGAATGCTTACTTCCCTCTCCATCCTTAGAAAGCCCAGCAATCTTTACCCCAGCTACACAAAAATTTTCACCAGTATCCAAATATATTATATCTTCTCATGGTTTTGGGCTTTTGTGATGCTGCCTTCTTGCCCTGGAATGCTTTTTTCCACATGGCAGGCTCCAATTTATTCTTGTATTTTACTTCATGAAGAAAACGTTGAATGTAAAAGAAAGAAGGAAGATGCAAGAAGAATTAGTAAAGGCAAGTAAAGTTAAACAAATAAAGAAACGAGGAAGATAAACCTAAATAAGTAGTGCCTGTATATAACAATACTAATACTATTATTAATTTGGAATAAAAGAAGAATGAAAATAAACCTGGTAATATGTTGAACACCTACAATATTTAAGATAGAGAGTGCTTGGAATTAAAATGTTCTAAGTTCTTTTGTTTAGGAAGGGGTAGAACTATTAACTAGCATTTTATTTCATAAAGTAAAAATTGTTTGTCAAATTTGAGAATAATAGAAATAGTCTATGAAATGTCCAAGTCAATATAAAAATAAAAGAGAAAAACCCTCAACAAATCTACTGAAAGTAGGAAATAAAAATAGAAGGAAAGACAAGTTATAATGAATAGAAAAGGATAAATTAAATAAAACCAGAAATCCAAGATATTAGTAATCACAATAAATGGAAATAGATCAAATTCAGTATTATAAGAATAAAGATTGTCAGATTGAATTTTGAAAATAGAGACTGCAAGTAATAGGATTGTAAACATTAACCAAAGGAAAGCTAGTGTAGCAAAGTTACTATCAGGCAAAATAAATTCTAAGCCAAGTTCATTGTTAGAGGCTAATAGGTTCACTATGTGTTGATGAAAAGAAATCATAAAGCAGATACAATAATTCATAAATTGAAAGCACTGATAGTACAGCAACAAAATGGACAGAACCAGGGTAAATAAATTACAAAACAGTGGCTAAATCCATTATTACAATGGAACCTTTAAATATACCTTCTCAATAATTGAAAGATAACTAGACTAAATGAGTAAAACTTCTATCCCCAAGTGGGAAAAAAACATTCTTTTTGAACATACATGGAACATTGACAAAAGACAAATAAGTACTAGGTCCCAAATCAGGTCTCAACAAGTACAAAGATTTAGTCATAGAAACCATGTTCATTGATGACAGTGCAATAAAATTAGAAATTAAAAAAAAAAAAAGATATCTTTAAAAAGTCCATGGGAATTCCCTGGTGATCTGGTGGTAAAAATTCACCTGTAATGCAGGGGATGTGGGTTTCATCCCTGGTTGGGGAACAAAGATCCCACATGCCTTGGAGCAACTAAGCTTGAGCATGGCAACTACTGAGCCCACATGCTCTGGAGCCTGAGTTCCACAGCTAGAGGGTCAACACACCACATCCAAAGATCCCACACGACACAATGAACACCCCACACGCCGCAACTAAGACTCAATGTAGCCAGATAAATAAATAACAATTAGTAATAAAAAGACCATATGTTTGATCATCTATAGAACATCTCAAAATTATTCATGGGTCAAAGAAAAACCAAGAAGGAAAGTAGATATCTGCATGTGTGCTAAGTCATATCAGTCATGTCTGACTCTGTGTGACCCCGTGGACTGTAGCCCACCAGGCTCCTCTGTCCATGGGATTCTCCAGGCAAGAATACTGGCGTGGATTGCCATTCCTTTCTCCAGGGGATCTTCCCGACCCAGGAATCAAACCCATGTCTCTCACATCTCCTGAGTGTGTGGGTTTGTTACTACTAGTGCAATCTGGAAAGCCCTTGATAATATTTACTACAATGTTAAAGTTTTCATATTAAATCTTGTGGAATGCAGCTAACACAGTAATTAATAGCAAATTTATAGCTTCAGAATTCTATCAGAAAATAAGGAAGACTTTAAGTTAATGAAATAAGCATATATCTTGCAAAGGTAGAGAAACAACATCAGGATAAATCCCTTACTACAAGAAAGAAGTACATTAGAAGAACACATCTGTTCTTATCATTCCCCTGCTTAGAGAAATATCCTGCTTACTTCCCACTCTGCCCTTATAGAAAGCCCAAGTTCCACCTTCAATTCCCAGCAGTTTACTCTGGGGTTAAATTTTCACCAGTGTCTAAATATACTATGTGTTTTCATGCTTTTGCAATCTTGCCTCTTTGGTTTGGAATGCTCTTTTCCACATGGTAAGCTCCAATTCATTCTTCTAAGTTCAGTTCGAGTGCTACCTCTTCTTGGGTAATCTTTCATAACTCATCCTGGTAGAATTACTAACTTCCGTAATGCATTCTTTTACAATCATTTCAATATAAAATGCTTTTTAATTTGAAAGTGAGCATGCATACATGAATAAAAGTCCTAAACCAGGTTGTCAAAGAAGAGTTTTTGAAGACATCAGCTTTAGACTAGAACTTGCTTAAAGCCGAGCTAGATCTTGCTTAAGGCCAAACTTAACAGCAATAGGAATAACCTCAGCAATAAATCATACCTAAGATTTACTGAACACTGCTCTGTACCAGTTAATAGTTGAAAAGAAGTATTCATGGGCAGATGACTCAGATGATATGAGTGAGGCCAACCCTGTTGGTTGGCTAACTTAAGAATCAGCCCTAATCCACTTCACCTTTGTCTTCCTCTCACTCTAGAAAATCACTGTTCAATAAAAATATACTGCAAGTCATTTATACATAATTTTGTTTCCTAGTAGATACATTAATAATGTAAAAAGAAAGAGGTAAAGTTAATTTTAATAATATATTTTATTTAACCCAATATATCCAAAACATTATAATTTCAAAATGTAATCAATATTTATAAAATTAAGATATTTGCATTTGCTTTTTATGATAAATCTTTGAACTCATTTACTTATTTTATGTTTATAGTACATCACAATTCAGACACTGAATAGACATCGAAAACATGATCTATATCTATATTTCATAGAATTTACAATTTTCCTAAATATCCTTAAAGGTTTTCCAGTAGCATGCCATGTCCTCTGTTCATGGGGATTCTGCAGGCAAGAATACTCGAGTGGGTTGCCATGCCCTCCTCCTGGGGATCTTCCCAAACAGGGACAAAACCCAGGTCTCCCACATTACAGGCAGATTCTTTACTGTCTGAGCCACTAGGGAACCCTATGAATACTGGAGTGAGTAGCCTATCCGTTCTCCAGGGGACTGTCCCAACCCAGGCATCGAACTGGAGTCTCCTGCATTGCAGGTGGATTCTTTACCATTTGAGCTACCTGGGAAGCCCTTCTAGTAACCAAAATGAGGGCTAAAAAAGCACTGTCTATTGATAGTCACATCCATATTGACAGAACTGGTCAATTAAATGTTTATGTCCAGTACTAGAAATAATGCATGTGCCTACTGACACGTAGTACAACATTAAAATCTTGTATCACACACTGATTAAAGTATAAGATTAAAGTGAAATGTACTCCTACTAAAACAACAAAGTTGTAGCTGATGGAGATAGGTTTCTTACTGCTTCCATTTTTATATTTGAGTTAAATAAAATTATTATAAATTAATAATAGAGAAATTAAAGTTAAATAAAAGTAGAAATTCAGAGCCTTAGTGGCACTAAGAGATCAGTGGCACTAACCTCATTTTGGGTGTGTTTAGTCACTGAGCCGTGTCTGACTCTTTGCAAACCCATGGACTGTATGAAGCCCACCAGGCTCCTCTGTCCATAGGATTCTCCAGGCAAGAATACTGGAGTGGGTTGCTATTCCCTTTCTCCAGGGGATCTTCCCGACCGAGGGATCGAACTGGGTCTCCTGCATTGCAAGCAGATTCTTTGCTGTCCAAGCTACAGGGAAGCCCGATTGCATCTTAAGTCCTCAATGATCACAGGTAGCTAGTGGCTACCAAATTGGACAGTTCAACTCGAGAGGCTAGAAAAGCCATATATCCATGTTCCCAGACTTCCTAGCACCTTAGCGTGGCTGTGTAACACATTTTTGACCAAAGAAAATGCATGACTGCGTTTGAAGTGGCCTTCTGGGGAGTCTTCTGCTTTCTTGACAAAGGGAAAAAGTCAAGAATCTGCTAGCACCATTCCCTTCTCTTTTTTTTTGCATGTGAACATTATGTGATGCCTGGAGCAACAGCAGACCCCTTGTTGCCATGAGGCAACTCATATGAAGATGAGAAGTCTTACACTAACAGAGAATAAAACTTGCACCTGAAAGCATTCCATGTGGGAAAAGAGACAATAGGCAGTCTAACAGAGTGGAAGAACATGTTGAGGAATAGTAATACATTTGCAGAGATGGGGTAGAGCCAGAAGATGGAGGGGCCCCTGGGTACCTCAGCTGAGAAGCCCAGAGTAACATAACTGTACCTGTCTTATGGACCTTGTCATGTTCTGTCTTTTCTATAGCATTATATATATATGTTATTTTTTCCAGTTACTAGATTATAAAGACCGGGAACTTTTACAGAGAAAGCATTCAGTAAATATTCATGAGCTGAATGATCAGATAGAGAACTGGAGGGGTCAAGACTACCTCTTCAGCACAGATCATGTGTTTAACATGAAAGAAAACCCAGCAAGCTAAAGCCCTGAGTAAGCAATCCTATTAAGGGTTCCTGTGTTAATGTGTCAAATAGAAAGCCCTTAGCCTAACTCTTCTATCCTATAGACACCTAAAACAAAAAAGGACAACATTGAATTGAATGTTGCCTAAAACCCCTCTCCACTTTCAACTTAATTACTAGGTTGTACCTTTATCCTTCCTGTGACACTGCCCATCTATTTTCATCTCTTTGAACATGTATTGCCTAACCTCATGGTGTCGCTTCTGTCCTTATTCCTCTGAACTAAGCTCTCCTGCTTTTTCTCCTTGATCTCGCTTCCACATCCCACTCCCAGTGTGAGGCCTCTAACTTACAGCTCAAACACTGTTCAGACCTCTGCTGGCCAGTCTGCCGCCTTTCTCATCAACTCCAACCTACAACTTAGTCAAATTCCTTTGATTTTATATTTTACAAGACGTGTGATTTTTTTTTTTTTCAGATTTTAAAATAACACATTCCTTATAGACTATTTGGAATAAACGTAAAAAAAAGAAAAATCTTTAATCTGACTACCAAGAGATAATAACTACATTTAAGTGTACTTTCCTTCAGACATTTTTCTATACACGTTGAGACTATGCAACGTAATTAAAATTGTATCATAAACAAAGCTTGCATTCATCCTTTTGATTTCTCATCACACCATGAAACGTTCCCTGTGTAATCAGAAATGCTTCAGAAGTGTTAAAAAAACCCCACGTGATATTCCATCAGATGGCCGCTCTTTAACGTAACTGTATTTTTATGCCATCACTTCCCTTTTCTGATTTCCCACAGTGACTGCCAATTGTCTTTTGCATTAAATAAAAATTCTGGCTCTTGGACCCTGTCAGGTGCTGTCATTCTACGTCTGCCTCTACCCTCCAGCTGGTGTTTCATGTTCCAGCCAAATACACCAGCTCTCTCCTTCCCACACAGCTCACCTCTTTGCCTCTGAGCCTTCCTTCACTTTCTTCCTCTTCTATCTCTCTCTTGTCAAATCATTGCTCTCCTTAAAATTTACCACAGGTGTCATTCCAGTAACCTCCCACCATCCCTTTATATTTCATAGGTCCCAGCTTCTCAAATGTGCACATTTACGACTTGGACCGTGTGTAGCTAGTCATATATATGTTTCTACCCCCATGAGTTATGGTCTGATAGAGGGTGGGGCCAGCATGTTGGGCCGAGAGCAGGAGGAGCGGAGCTGGCGGGTGGGGAGCCCCTTCTTCTTGATCCCCGCCCCCTCTAATGCACTTTGCAAGGTCTGGTCAACTCTAAAACGGAGACCAGACCTCATGTTCTCCTGCTCAGGGCTGAGCAGCAGCGGGGAGGGGCTCAGGCTGGCCTGACTGTGATTAACAAGATAGACTATCAGGCCTTTGGAGACCATCTGCATTTTCAGGCTAAATGAAAACATATTTATTTTGGCTATGGAGTATCTGGAGGATGAGGGAACCTCTGTGCATATGGGAGTCTTACCCTCCTCCTTTTTTATTTTTTTGGAAAAAGTGATCTCAGTTAAATCCTATATCTGCTTTAGATTAGCTGGTGTGTAAAGTACAAACTTGTGCACTAACTGAAGGGTCCCTACTTTTGTATCTAATGTTCAAACTCACACAACTTTTCTTTCATAATTGAAAGTTCTGAGCATCTTCACAACTTTTGGTTAAAAGCTGAATCGAATATAAAACAGCCACTAGCCTCCTCGTTCTCAGCCCTGTCAGGCCATCACTTGGCAGCCAGTCTTGACACAGCCTGGAAGCCAACAGGCTGAGGTGGCCAGGCCAGGTGGAGTGTTGCAAGCACCACTGAGTGACTGTGACCCCTGAGATGGTTACAGCTTGCTGAATTATGCATAAGGATACACCTATGATGAATGAAAGGCCTTTCAAGAACTGCTTCTTTCAACTGATCATTTTTACCCTTGTTAATGTACAACAAACTTTAGGTTCCTGAAAGCAGGACTGTTCCAGTTTAGGGCAAAAGAAAGCTACATGAAAACCAGGTTTTGTGCTTGTTAGCTACCTGAGCAAAAAGCTAGATGGGAGCTAGCAGCTTTAAGATGTATCAGTAGATTTTGATTGGTCAGGACTTTGTTCTGTCACTCACTTTCCCAAATGTTTCCAGCATCAACAGATATCAGTGTATTTCTTACTTCCAGGACAGGTTGTGGACTAACTCTTTTGCTTCCATAGTAAATGGGATGCCATAGCCTTAATGTGTACAAGCTGTGAAGGAAGCAACCCTATTATTTAGCTGGTAGCATCACTGGCCATGAAGTTATCAAGGGAGGGCACCGGGGAAAGGTCAGATATAACCATAGGCTGTGATGGACACATCTTTGGCAAATGAAGAAGTAATTTTGGACAAGTAATTTTGGATGAGATATAAACATCTGAATGCAGAGTTCCAAAGAATAGCAAGGAGAGATAAGAAAGTCTTCCTCAGCGATCAATGCAAAGAATTAGAGGAAAACAACAGAATGGGAAAGACTAGAGATCTCTTCAAGAAAATTAGAGATACCAAGGATTTCATGAAAAGATGGGCTCGATAAAGGACAGAAATGGTATGGACCTAACAGAAGCAGAAGATATTAAGAAGAGGTGGCAAGAATACACAGAAGAACTGTACAAAAAAGGATCTTCACGACCCAGAGAATCACGATGGTGTGATCACTCATCTAGAGCCAGACATCCTGGAATGTGAAGTCAAGTGGGCCTTAGAAAGCATCACTATGAACAAAGCTAGTGGAGGTGATGGAATTCCAGTTGAGCTGTTTCAAATCCTGAAAGATGATGCTGTGAAAGTGCTACACTCAATATGCTGGCAAATATGGAAAACTCAGCAGTGGCCACAGGACTGGAAAAGGTCAGTTTTCATTCCAATCCCAAAGAAACACAATGCCAAAGAATGCTCAAACTACCACACAATTGCACTCATATCACACGCTAGTAAAGTAATGCTCCAAATTCTCCAAGCCAGGCTTCAGCTATATGTGAACCATGAACTTCTTCAAGCTGGTTTTAGAAAAGGCAGAGGAACCAGAGATCAAATTGCCAACATCTGCTGGATCATCAAAAAAGCAAGAGAGTTCCAGAAAAACACCTATTTCTGCTTTATTGACTATGCCAAAGCCTTTGACTGTGTGGATCATGATAAACTGTGGAAAATTCTGAGAGAGATAGGAATACCAGACCACCTGACCTGCCTCTTGAGAAATCTGTATGCAGGTTGAGAAGCAACAGTTAGAACTAGACATGGAACTACAGACTGGTTCCAAAGCAGGAAAGGAGTATGTCAAGGCTGTATATTGTCACCCT